>WWET01000816.1:434937-453356 GCA_011038615.1 Limnodynastes dumerilii | reverse complement strand
GAGGGAGTTATTAGAAGCGTGGGGGCGGGGGGGGGATTTTTGGGGAGGCTTAAGAGACATGAGGGGGATTTTTGGAAGTATGTATTGAAAGACCTGGGTGACGATTTCTATGGACACTGACAACATGGCTCTTGTGTACCAGCTGTTTTCCTGGATATTGATGGGCTTCCGACCTGTAGCGGTGATGCGGACATGGCCCGCATGCGGACTTGATTGGCAGCGGTATGGAAAGTGTTAATTTTAAGCCTCGGCTTCCTTTGTATTGTGGTTACAAATATGTATTTTGCTCATTATGACACTAGGAGGCTATTGTGTTTAAAAAAAATTTGAATTTGACACTAAAATGATATTGGTCCCAATAGTTGTAGTAGTTATAGATATATTAAGAATTGAATCAAAACTTCAAAATATGTGCAAGACAGCCCTAAATGCAAATGTAATGCAGATAATTAATGTAAAAAAAATTAAAATAAATTATGACTATTTAGTTCCGGCATGGATCAATGTATACTGTGTTTCTGTAAAAGGGGCTATGTGAGTAGTAGTCAACTCGCTTACTTTACCACACACAGGCCAGCTTACACATTAGAGGACCATAAAATAAAACGTGCATGTCAGGCAGGGAGTGCTGGGGGAGGGGGCTGGTGGCACATGATGGGGAATACTGGGGGGAGGGGCTGGAGACATGATCAAAGTACTGGGTGGCTGCAGACATGATGGGTTGACCACACTTCCAATGGCTTGACCACAACCACAATGGGTTAGCCACACCCCTTTGGTGGCACAGATACACTTAATACATAACGGGGGGACCCAGAGGGAGGGGTAAATTCTCGCCCCCCCCCCAAAAAAAAAGTTGTGATGCCCCTTGTGGTATAGAGTCAGTAAAAGAATGGTGGTAATAAATATTTACTCAATTCCATACAATTATGATTCCCACTGTGGTAGTGTAATAAAAAATACATGACTACTATAATTTTGTGTCTAAGTTTATATATTTCACTTAAAATACTGCTTGGTTTATTATGTCTTGCTAAAAATTAGCTATTTCACTAATTAGATGTTTCCATTAATAAATGAGTAAGCATGCTGAAATTATTTTTTGGCAACTTATTCATTATTTCCAAAACCCGCCGCCTGCCACAGACCCACCGACAGGTTAGTGGGAACTCTTAGAGTTAGGCTACGGTGATGGGAGTGTTATGGTTAAGCTGCAGGGAAGGGAGTCTTAGAGTCAGGCTGCAGGGAATGGAGGGTTAGGATAATGGAAGGAGAGGCTTAGGGTGAGGATTAGGATAAGGGGTTAGATTTTTACTTACCATTTTACTTACTATTTGCCGCTGCGGATTTGGTCTTGGGATCTTCAATTGTCCTATGCGGGGCAGGAGCAATCGATTACAAAGCCTATTTTTAAATTGTTCTGACCACTGACCTACACTACATATGTACACAGTGCAGTCAAGCATAATTCAGATATGTTCCCAGATATGTTTCCTTTCCACAGCACTCCAAACGTTAGTGCTGGGTACTTCACTGTAATGTATAGTGGAAAGGGTGTTTATACTTTTTTGTGAGCGTTTAAGCGATAATGCAAAAGCCATGAAAGTAGAGTTATAAATAAAATTTGCTTCAAATAAAAATAAAATCTAAAGTTTGTCTGTGGCTGCCGCAACTGTTTGGTCTCCATTTTGGGTTTGGTGGTGTAAATGCTCTTACAGGGCCGTATTCAGACCTCCGGCCGCATTGCATGTGTGGCCGGAGTTTACCGATTTGAACTACTGCGCATGCGCAGTATTTTCGTTACGCTATCTATGTTACTTTTTGCAACGTCTTAAAGACCGCGTATACGCAATCTCCGTTGCAAAAAGTAACGTAGATAGTGTAACGAAATTACTGTGCATGCGCAGTAGTTCATATCGTTAAACTCCGGCCGCATATGCAATGCGGCCGGAGGTCTGAATATGGCCCACATTGACTATGTGCTTTCACCTCTATCTCCCACAAATTGGGCAGATGTTCTGGTATAAATTAATTGTAATTAATTATAATGAGGAGGTTAAAAGGCCCCAGTAACCAAGGAATACATGCGTACAATTATTATTATTATTATTAGTAGTAGTAGTAGTAGTAGTGGCAGCAGTAGTAGTTCTTAGTTATATAACCTACCATCATGTTTTTGGAATGTGGGAGGAAACCCACGCAGACACGGAGGGAGCATACAAACCACACAATTGCCTACTAACCTACTGAATGTCACTTTAATATCTTATCCTGCAGTAATAAATCAACATTTTGTATGTAAACATAATACAAGGTGCCTGCATGTCTCTGGTAAATGTTAGCTCACCTTTTCCAATCAGTAGTGCCTAATGGTTGTAGTAACATATGCAAAAAAATAAAAAAAATATGGAAAATAAAAAAACAAAAAATTCTGGGTGCTATAAATAAATCAGGGGGAATTTCTTTAAAAAATCCACACTCCATATTCACCATTTTCCAAAAAGATTTACATTTATTCAAGTAGCAGCATAAAACAGAAGTAACAACAAGAAAAGCAATATATTGACAGCTCCTGGTAAAGAGCCTTAGGCACTGAAATATCCATTGTGCACTTCGGTTTTATGTTAATACTCATCTATCTATCTATCTATCTATCTATCTATCTATCTATCTAATATCTACCCCTCTGTCTGTCTATCTACCCCTCTATCTATCTATCTATCTATCTATCTATCTATCTATCTATCTATCTATCTATCTATCATCTACCCATCTGTCTGTCTATCTACCCCTCTATCTATCTATCTATCTATCTATCTATCTATCTATCTATCTATCTATCTATCTATCTATCTATCTTTCTAGCTAGCAAATTAAAAGAAAAAAAACACGGATACCCCTACACTGAAGGATAGTCTGATGTTGCAGCGAACCAATTATAAGCACACACTACTATAGAACGAAAAAAAACTGTGAACACAAATCAGTTAAAACATATCTTTAATTATTAATCTTAATATAAATACTATTGCATAAGAAACATCAGCAAAAGATATACATATACATATGAATCAATGAACAAAAAAACAAAAAACATAACACAGTAAAACAGGATTAGCAGCAGCATCAATACGAATTGTAGATATTTGTATATATACACAATGCTGCTGTGAGCCGTAAACTCACTCCTCACCTAATCTAATGGCGGTAAAACACTATCCCTAATCAAAGGAAACTAATAGCCTCATGGCTATACTTCACCCTATCCGGGCCTGTACCTCATCCTTCCTCAGGCTTTCACAAGAACAGGGGGATGTCACAGTCTTAGCAATTCACAGAGTTAACCGATAGCTCATACATAAATAATTCTATCTATATCACCACTGGAAGCCAGTCATTAAATAAAGAGCTTGGTGTCCCATCTGCGTTCATGATGATAAGCAGATCTGGCGTGTGCTATACCGATCCCAATGCCTTCAGTTCAGCATCTTTGACAAAGCTCTGGTGTGCTTTCCACCTCACACCCACTAATTTATTGTGTGTATTCCACCTCACACTTGTCGAGCCCTCTGCTTATGTTGTGTGTGCAGTCCATATGACACTTGGACTTGGAATGTTCCCTGCCTGTGCATTCCTTGCCAAGTGTGTTCCACCTCACACTTAGGGCCAGATTAAGCTGCAGGAAAGGAAAAGTGAAGATGTTGCCCATAGCAACCAATCAGATTCTATCTCTCACTTTCTTATTACATACTAGAAAATGTCAGCTAGGATCTGATTGGCTGCTATGGGCAACATCTCCACTTTTCCTTTCCCGCAGCTCTGGCCCTTAGTTTGGTATCTTATTGCCACATCTCATAGTCTCTGCAGTTCAAAGTACTGCTGCCAGTGGCCACAAACTTCTAGGAGTAAGCACTCCAGATTGTCCCCACCACCAGGGGCTCCATTTATAACCACACTCTGGTAGGTGTATACACCATAACAATTGGCCAAAAAAATTGCCCATATTCATATCCCGACCATATCTTTCCACTTTTAATGGCCTAAAATTAACCCTTTCTGTCCCACAACCTAACCCTAACCTTCTCCTTCTACCAGTCTAACATTAACTCATCCTGTCCCATAGTCTAACTCTAATCCTCCCTGTCCTGCAGCCTAACCTCAACCTTTCCTTTCTAGCTGCCTAACCATAATCCTTTATGTCCTGCTGCCTAACCCTAACCTACCTGCTATGGGTAACAGGCCTCTATGTCCCTCTGCCTATATAACCTACCCGCTATTGGAAACGGGTCATTGTTGAAATATAGCCATTCGATGGAATACCCCTTCCCAATAGGAATTTTTTTTATTACAAATATTTCTGACACTGTAGTCACTGTTGAAAATAAACTGTTCTAAGCGCCAATTGCATCCCAGTTTGACAGTGTTTGAATATTGCTAAAAATGATCTCAACTGGGCTGTTATCCTGACAAGACTAAGGTTGACAATATTATTACATCAACATTAGTGTTGTAGATAGTAAGATGTCAGGAAAAAACACTTGCACTAACCCTATCCTAACCCTAGCAATATCCCCTCTGCAGCCTTACACTAACTGTTCCATCTCCACAGCCTATCCCTATCTGTCCCCTCTCCGCAACCTAACCCTAATCATCCCTTCTCTGCAGCCTAACCCTAGCTGTTTCTTCTCCATAGACTAACCATAACTCTCCACTAACTGTATCCTAACCCTAAACCCTACCCTAACCTAAAACCTTGATGTAACATTGAAATCCACATTTAGTATAATACTTACCTGTTGTGTTGGTTGGACCTGTCACGTAGTGTCTGGAAATGTCCTGTAGGTGTGCTCGTCAAGGGGTAATGAAGATCTGGCATCCTGCAATCCAGTGGTGTCGTGCTCCGGTCCTTCAGATCGGTAAGCATATGGTATGCAATCGTATCCACCCACAACATAAAACAGCTCTTTTAAAGTCCTCCCAAGCACTCACCCATTTGAGGTATAAATTTGACAAGATAAGGCTTTCTAAGACCCTGGTGTTCTTAACCCTCTTTCAGGATATCCAGAATACCTCTCATCTCTCCCATATAATAATTCAAAGGAACTGAATCCCGTTGAAGCTTGGAATATCTTACATGATGAATATCTGTTTGGAGCTGATATACTGAGGTTACACAAATCTCTTATAAGAATGAACCGGAGAACACCTAGCCATGTGAACATCATAAACAATTTTTGGGCTTTGCTAGCACATCAAGTGTTATGCAATGGCATGGCTTCAGTGGAATGGGTTACTTAATCTAGACTAACCAGCGTATACTAGTGCCCTTAGTCATGGGCATACCAATTCCATGCCTATGCATACAAAGTATACATAGGACCATTAGAATGTGATGCACATAAGAGTCACTGGGTGTAGTATGTTAGTGCAATGTTGCAACCGCCAACAGTTAACCTGCCGACGCTTAATTGCCTGCAGGGTTAACATGAACTTTTCAAATGATATTTATTTTAAGAATTTTGGCAATGATACAGCTGACATAGATGTTTTGTATTTATTGTTGCCAAATTAGTTATTGTCACGGTAGTGATTGGAACCTAAGCAACTGAACCCATTCAGTCTGCCTAATTTTTATTTCTTTTTAATTTATTTTATAAGCCATACTTACCCTAGACCGTATTTCACCCACAGTTTAGTTTAAGATTTAAGATATCCTTATGTTCTCCAAAGCCTGTATAAAATATTCTATTGTGTTAGTCTCTACACCTTATGGGTGGCTATTCCACTTATCAAGTATCCTTTTAATGAAATAGTTTTTCCACACTTTACCTCTAAACCTACCACCCTCAAGTTTAAATGCACGTCCTGATGCTCTAATACTTCTTTACTTTTGAAGAATACTTCCCTCTGTACATAGTTAAACCTCTTGTATTTAAAGCTCCTATAATATATCCCCTACATTCTCTGCTCCAATATAAATGTTTCTTTTCCTATAGTCTTTCTAGTATATTTCGTGAGGCATGCCATGCACCATTTTAGTTGACTGTCTTTTCCTTGTAAATAATATTTTAATGTGCTTCTGGAGATATGGCCTTCACAACTGAACACAGTAGTTTAGGTGAGGCCATATCAATGACTTATAAAGAGGTATCATTACTTCTTTCTTTCTGCTACTAATCCTTCTCCATATGTCACCAAGCATCTGACTTTCCTTTCTCATTGCTTTGTTACATTCCTTTCTCATTGCTTTGTTACATTGCTTGGCTACCTTTAGGTCAGGGCCGGTGCTAGCATGTCTGCCGCCCCCCTACAAAAAATAAAATTGCACCCTCCTCTGTTAGAAATATTATAATCACACTGTTGTGTCTGGAGGAAACACGGACTCCTCCCTCTGATCAGGTGACATGGTCACATGGGCTAGACATCAGCAGAGGTCCTTTAGCTGACTTGTGGCTCCATTTACTATATCGTTTTCAGGAGATAAAGACAATTTTTTACCTGAAAATGGTCTTTATATCTGAAAATGATGTGTCCACAATTTACAAAGCTATGATCGCCATGGAAACCATGACGATCATCAGCTTCTGCAGTCACAATCGCCGGCCCACTCTAATGAATGCGGGCCGGCTGGAAGGAAAAGGGGGGTATATATCGGGAGACCACTGTAATAGAAAAACACAAATGAAAATGTACAAAAAAAAAATATTGAAAACATTTTTTATATACTTAATTTATAAATTATTATGAAAAATTCTTTAAAATAATAATAATAAAAAGAACAATACAAAATAAACAGTTTACTTACCTCTCCCGGTTTCGCTTCTGCCTTGTTTCTCACGCATGCGCAGTGTTGCTTGCCTTTTGGGACACGAAGTCCCAAAAGGCAGCTACTGCGCATGCGTGGGCACTTCTTTTTCACTTGATGCCGGCAAAAGCCCCGCAGATCATCGTGGGACCTCGCCGGACAGGTAAAAAAAGTAAATTCACAGATCTGCTCGCACCGAGGTGTAGCGAGCGTGCATTTGCAATGTACGCTCGCTTCCAGCGATATAGTAAATGAAGCCCTTGGATCAAGCATCTACCTACAGCACAGGCTGGCACTACTGTATTGAGGACCGGCGCTGGCTCTCATAGTTGTCACAGATCTGGCTAAATGTCAGCTCTGAGAAACAGAGTGGCGGTGCCTATCCAGCATGGCACCTGGATGCACCGCATACCCCCGCGGAATGCATCGAGCCGGCCCTGCTTTAGGTCACATGAAATAGTTACTCTTGGATCCCTTTCCTCTTTAGTAGCTTCCAATGTAGTGCCAACAATGCTAAATTGAGCTTTTGGGGTTTTGAGTTTTTGCATCAAGTTGTATTTTTTGCCATTAAATTGCAGTTTCCACACTCTTTTGCATTCTTCACATCTACCTAGATCATAAATCATTTTGTCATGTGAAAAAAGGCTTATTTTACCTTCGATACCACATGTAATATTGCTAATAAAAATATTAAATAGGACTGTCCATGTACAGATCCCTGGGGAACTCCACTTGTAACTTCTCCATACCCAAAATGCAACCCGTTGTTGTCTATCCGGAAATAAAGTCATATCCACTCAAACCATTTTTTAATCAAATTTTAAATATTCCAGCTTATTAAACAGTCTGCCATGTGGCACCATATCAAAAGTCTTACTGAATCTAGATAAACTATGTCTACCACTCCCTTTTAATCTCTACCTTAGTGTAATGATTCACACACAGACCAGCCAGATGACATGCACTGAACAGAGATTTTGAGTCTAACTACTGAGCAGGTTTTCGCCAGAGCCCCTAATAGTGGGAATGTGCTTTACTGCAAGACAGCAGCAGGCCTCTGAACAGTGCTGGGGTCTGAGTGCAGTGGAAAGAGAAATTGACGCAGAATGAATGCAATATTAATGCAGTCAGCAGGCTAATATTACCTGTTGCTCTGACACAGGAAGGAATGAAAAAGGGTTTAAATAGGTAGAGTAATCACAAAGTAATCACATGGTAACCAGAACCAGGAAGAAATATGTGAAACACCTGATCAGCAGGAGCAGGAAGTATTTGGAAATCAGGAAGATAGTCATGTGTTTGAACCAAAAAGGTAAAAACGTCAATTAATGAAAAGGAGAGGAAATGTAATAATCATGGGATAGATTCAAACTTAATAGCGACAGCTTGCGTAAATCTGGCTGCGGGAATGTACTGCACATGCGCGTGGCAGATATTACACATTGTAACTTTGATCGAACATAACTTGTACATAACTCCGTACCAAAGGGCGTGATATCCCTGCGCAAGCTGAATTTACACATTGGCACGTATTCAGACTACCGGACGTATATGTTATATGTCCGGTAGTCTGAATACGTGCCAATGTGTGTTTTTGTTTAGCGATTTTTACTACTGCGTATGCGTAGTAATTTTTTTTATTTTTTTTTTAATCAAATACAAGTCATACATCAAAAGTTTGATGTCAAAAGTAGTACAAGGCTTCCATACATTACAAACATGTTCAAACAGAGGCATGTCCGCTACAGAGTGGAAGACATACACCATATGCAGTAAGTTTCTTTTGTATATGGGAACAAATAAAACCAATAAGACAATTGAATTAAACATTCTCAATATCTGGTTAGCTACGTATAGGACAGAATATCCCGTCCAGTCTGCAACAGGCTCCTCCGATCAGAAAAGATATAAAAGGAGAGAAGACCACATCGCCACGCGCTCACTGCCGTAATTATATTAAGGGAGGGGAACCCTCCTCCAGTGCCAAGGGTGGGTCATTCTCCACCATTCTGAGAGCATACTACAATGTGTGTTGGAACGTGTAGCGTAATTTGGTTCTTGTAGACAGTGGGAGAGTATCCATGTAGGATTCCCATATATCGAAGAAGTGATGAGCTTTTTTTTCCTTGTCCAACAAGGTCTCCATCCAATCCATCATGAACAATTTATGCAGTTTATCCTTAAACAGCGACAGTGGTGGTATGAATCTTTCCACCCACATCTGAAGTAGTGATTTTTTTGCAGCTGCACTAATATAGAGTAGCATTTTCTTACATGTTATGGGGTATTCTCAAGTTTAGTGGCAAAATGCCCACTCAGGACTTAAGGGTAAATAATTTATAAGATTGTCTTCTGTATATTTTCTGATTTGTCGCCAGAATTCCCTGACCAGCAGATGCCCAGAGGCAATGGTATATGTCAGCCTCCTGGCTTAAACATTTAGTGCAGGTACTGTCTGGAGAGACCCCCACCCTTCTGTGTGGGGAAAGATAGGCATTATGATAGAGATTCAAGAAAATCTCCAGATATTGATTGGACGGTAGTGCCCTACTAGTCTGTATCAGAAATTGCAACAAATCCTCACAGGTCAAAGTCGGGAAAAGCTTGAGCTGCTGTGACATCCCAGATTGGACGGCAGAGTGTTCTATTGGGGTGCGCATTAAGTTATAGTATCTGGAAATGGCTTTTCAACTAATGGATTGGTTCCGTAGAAGGACATCCAATTGGTTATTCAAATCCTTCTGCGTCAGGTGGCGTAGCACCTCACTGGTATAGTGTTGTGTCTGTAAAAATTGCAGCATGTGTGATGTTAAAAAGCAAAACCATTCCTGGGCCTGAGTGAAAGTGAGAGGTTTCTTATTGGCAATATCTAGAAAGTCTCCCACCTTAGCGAGACCCTCTCTAGCCCATCTTGTAAAGGGATAATCCGCCCTCCCACTCTAAAAAGTCTGGGTTTCCTACAAATGGGAGAAATAGGGATTTGTGTGCATTGAGTGAGTATTTGTGTCTCAAAAGATGCCAAGTCTTTCTAGTGGTCCAAAGTAAGTGTCACGAACTGTGAATCTTTAGTGGGATCTGCCCGGGTTTCCAGAGAAGCAACAGATGTGAGGTGAATAAATGATGGGTTTAATGAATTTGAGTGGCAAAACACAGATGGGAGCATACGGGAGTGAGAATGTACATGAGTCCAGAATGTGATGACAATGAGCAAGTGCCAGAGAGTTCGTCAGGAGATAAGAATAAAGTCCAACAATAGTACTGGTAATCCGGAATGGTGTCCAATGGGAATTGGTGAGAGATGATCCTGATGGTGATGAGAGTAGCAGAGGCAGGCAGCAGAGTAGAAGTCAGCAGGACCGGAGCAGCAGAACTGGTTACAGCTGAGGGCATCAACTGGGACACAGGACTTGAACTCCGGGCAAGGCCTAAGAACCGGACCTCAGGGTTGAACCTCAGGGCTGAAACGTCGGACTGGACTGCAGAACTGGACTGCAGGACTTGACCACCAGGACTAGACTGCAGGACTGGACCGCACGACTGGACCACCAGGACTGGACCACCGGACTGGACCGCAAGACTGGACCACCGGACTGGACCACGAGACAGGACCTCAGGACTGGACCACGAGACAGGACCTCAGGACTGGACCACGAGACAGGACCTCAGGACTGGACCACGAGACAGGACCTCAGGACTGGACCACGAGACAGGACCTCAGGACTGGACCACGAGACAGGACCTCAGGACTGGACCACGAGACAGGACCTCAGGACTGGACCACGAGACAGGACCTCAGGACTGGACCACGAGACAGGACCTCAGGACTGGACCACGAGACAGGACCTCAGGACTGGACCACGAGACAGGACCTCAGGACTGGACCACGAGACAGGACCTCAGGACTGGACCACGAGACAGGACCTCAGGACTGGACCACGAGACAGGACCTCAGGACTGGACCACGAGACAGGACCTCAGGACTGGACCACGAGACAGGACCTCAGGACTGGACCACGAGACAGGACCTCAGGACTGGACCACGAGACAGGACCTCAGGACTGGACCACGAGACAGGACCTCAGGACTGGACCACGAGACAGGACCTCAGGACTGGACCACGAGACAGGACCTCAGGACTGGACCACGAGACAGGACCTCAGGACTGGACCACGAGACAGGACCTCAGGACTGGACCACGAGACAGGACCTCAGGACTGGACCACGAGACAGGACCTCAGGACTGGACCACGAGACAGGACCTCAGGACTGGACCACCGGACTGGACCACGAGACAGGACCTCAGGACTGGACCACCGGACTGGACCACGAGACAGGACCTCAGGACTGGACCACCGGACTGGACCACGAGACAGGACCTCAGGACTGGACCACCGGACTGGACCACGAGACAGGACCTCAGGACTGGACCACCGGACTGGACCACGAGACAGGACCTCAGGACTGGACCACCGGACTGGACCACGAGACAGGACCTCAGGACTGGACCACCGGACTGGACCACGAGACAGGACCTCAGGACTGGACCACCGGACTGGACCACGAGACAGGACCTCAGGACTGGACCACCGGACTGGACCACGAGACAGGACCTCAGGACTGGACCACCGGACTGGACCACGAGACAGGACCTCAGGACTGGACCACCGGACTGGACCACGAGACAGGACCTCAGGACTGGACCACCGGACTGGACCACGAGACAGGACCTCAGGACTGGACCACCGGACTGGACCACGAGACAGGACCTCAGGACTGGACCACCGGACTGGACCACGAGACAGGACCTCAGGACTGGACCACCGGACTGGAGTTTAAATAGCCCGCCCAGTGCACAGATTGGCTGGGGGAATCATGTGTGTTTGGTGAAGCATCTGAGAGGTTACTGGGAATCACCTGACAGCAGGCAAGATGGCGACGCCCATGCACCAGAGAGGCAATGATGCAAATGCCTAATCCCAGACACAAACACACATGTGGTAATGGAGATTTCCACAGGAACTTCTGGAGGGCTGCAGAGTGAGGAAGCTGCTACTAGATGGCCTGTGACAATGTAAGTATAGGAGACTGTCACTGCACAGTGACAGGCTCTGCAAAACAAAACTGCAGCACCGCAGGGAGAAAACTGCTGCCAGAGACATCTGACAAGGTAAGTGCGGCGCTTGCAGCCGCAGACCGTGACAGTAAGGGGTTATTCCTGATCTCCTGGGTGATCTCTTGGTCGTGTCGGGAAGCCCCACCTGTGACAATGTAAGTATAGGAGACTGTCACTGCACAGTGACAGGCTCTGAAATCCAAAACTGCAGCACCGCAGGGAGAAAACTGCTGCCAGAGACATCTGACAAGGTAAGTGCGGCGCTTGCAGCCGCAGACCGTGACAGTAAGGGGTTATTCCTGATCTCCTGGGTGATCTCTTGGTCGTGTCGGTGGAGGAAGCCCACCAAACCCAAGTCTGGCAGGAAACTCGCCTCCACTTCTATGTTCTAGTCCTGCTACTCTAGCCTTTCTGAGTAAATAATATCCTGTTATGGCATGGTCCCAGACATGGGCCCTGATTCAGATTTAAGTGCTTAAGGCAGTGATTCCCAAACTGTGTGCCGCGGCTCCCAGGGGTGCCGCGATGCTCTCACTGGGATGCCTTGGAATGTTTCTATTTCCTATTGTATTCTATAGTATTTTTGTCTTAGGGGTGCCTTGAAAAAAAATATGGAGACCCTAAGGGTGCCTCGAACTGAGAAAGTTTGGGAACCACTGGCTTAAGGGGATTTACGCAAGTCTCTTATGTAAGTCCCCTGACAAGTAACATTGGTGCATGCGAGTGCCAGATGCAGTCATAACAAGAAGTTCTGTGGAAGGGGTTAGCCCATCACTTCTGCATTCCTAATCCCCACCAGACAGACAATGATAGGCATGGTAATGAAGGGCTGAGGACAGAGAGCAACAGTTCCACACAGATCTATGCAGAGAAGTTAAGGTAAGGTCCTGGACATGTAAGTGCCCAGAACTCCACACTACAGAAGGGAGTGGCAAGGATATGCACTCCCCTCTTTCATGCAGACTTACAGACCTCCGTGCGTATGGAAGCTGCATGGAGATCTGAATCAGACCGGTTTATTTGACAATTATTTAGTGATATTTCAATATCTAGACTAGCCCTTGTCATTATAGCAACTACTTCAGTGATTTTATTTCTTAAACTCCTAGCATTTGCACACATACTTCTGAGGGAATTATGAATGTTATATTTTTCCCTTTATTATTTCCTCTTCCTATATTTATTTTTGCTTTAGTTGATGTGGATATGTTGACAGAATTGCCTGCCCACACAATACCTCTTGGGTTCAGGTTCTTTACATTTTTTTCACTGTCTCACTTTTCTAGTTTAAATGGTTTCTAATGAAGCATTGAAACTGCTCCCTTCAAATTTCAGTTTCACTGAGTAGGCCATAACATGTTTACAATTTTCTGTTTTGCCAAATGGCATGACTATGTTTTAAGGAACCAAATCTTTTCTCATGACACAACATCGCCAAGTCATCACTTACTGATGCAAATCATTCTATCATCTGCACATCTGTGTACTGGCAAAATTTCAGAAAAAGTCCTGGCCAATGGAGGACCGGCAGCCGCACAGATAAAGAAAGCTGTCGATTCATGTTTCCTTGCAGACCTGTGCAGTGGAGCCTGGAACTGCCACAGGTGCCCACTTAGAATGTAAATATCATCTGTTTAGAGTGTTTAGAGCATCTGAGGTCAGTCACATGACGTCAGGCACTGGAAGGAGTAAACAAGAAGGCTCTTAAAAAAAGTAAGCTTTCTACAATCAATGAGGTTAGTATGGATTTTCCCGTCTCGTCTGTCTGCCCTCACCATCATCAGTAAGTCTGTGTTTACTCTCCATCGCCCCACACTCATTGTTATGAGGGTGGCACACAAGAAAACAGAGTCTAACTGAGTTTGGTGTTCAGTGGGGAACCCAATGGTGGTATAGACTGGCTGCAGACACCTAGCAGGTTGCAACTCCCAATGATAATCCTCAGTGTTAAAAAGAATAACTGCTTAAAAGATGTTCTAGTTCCGAGCAATATTTTTTAATCTGAGACACGGGAGACTATGAGGGGCATCTCAATTGAACTTGATAAAGTTACCTCCACAATACTAAAAGGCTGTTCTTGTAAGTGCATTACTTGTAACTATATATTGGACAATACAAAGGCAATCAGTCCTCCTCTGTTAAACGAGAATTGGTATATAAACAATTTTATAAATTGTAACACAACTTTGTAGTTTATTTTTTGATCAGCAAATTTTCGCTAATTTATGTGGGGCGCACAACCCATTATCTAAGGACTCCTGGAACACAGAAGAGTGTATTTAAAAAATGTATTTCAAATAGTGTGCCCCGCTATTGTGTTGAAAAACATGAGGGTGACCCTAGTTAAATAAAAATTCTTGGTACTGAATCAGTCCCTCTCACTTACAGGGGTTCTGATCGATTCAGACCACTGTGTACCCGTGAAATGCATTTATAAAATCAATAGACTTTTAGTAGTTCATTTATTTGTATGGTGAGTTATATACACATATTTTTATTTTTGTATATATAATATTTGTAGTTAAATAATAATTTTGTATTTGTTATTTTTATTTTGTAATTTTTATTCTTTNGGATCAGATCAAGGTTCCTCCTCCTTAGTGTTAGATAATTAGTATTAATTATTTATGATAATAATATTTGTAGTGATTAAATAATATAATCTGAATTTATTTTATATATGTTGATGTCCCACGTTCATTTACCTTTTTGGCATTTGCACCAATCAAATATAAGTGACTACTGTTTAAGGCAACACAAGAGTTCAAAGGAAGTTCCTTTGATGGAGTTGCCATGGCAATAAAACGCATCAGTACTATTCTTTCTGGCAACCTGGTTGTTTGGGGACTCTATGGTGGGGAGTTTTAGAGGGAGGCTTGGCGGAATGCAGCACTCTTTCAGTCGCACTAATTACCACCTTGTGCATTGTTCATCACGGCAGTGATTTCTATCTTTTACATGTTATGCTTTGGATTTTCTAAATCGACTGAGTATGCTTCAAAATTAACGGAGTTTGCTTCAATATCGACAGAGTTCACTGAAATATCACATGAGTTCATCTCCCAGCCTTTATAAAACATAGGTGGCTTCTTGTTTGGCATTATTGGTGTTTGTTGGAATGTGGCTACTTTGGTGACCGATCAACTGTGATATTATTGAGCTTTGCCTTGTTTCTGCTTGTATTTGCTGTTAAATTCTCTTCTTGTAAGTACCAGCATTAAAGGTTTATTTGGTTCTGTTTATTTTATTTTTGTTGTAATTTTATTTTTCATTTAATTTAATTTTATAATGTTTGTGAGAACAATCATGTTAGTGAATATTCTCCTTTTCATTATACTTGAATTACCATTTCTGTGGCCCTAAGTATGACCACAGCACCCATATAATATGTTGCACGCAGACCATTTACGAAAGCACACATATTTGAAACACAAGCCAAAATCTTCAGCTGCCCTTCTGATATAACTTTTATAGGCACCAGTATAACTTGCAGACCAGTCGCCAGCGATTTAACTAAACTCTCCACTCACACCCACCTCTATCATCTCTGGCGATTTTGGGCCCTATCTCCAGCGACTTTGCAACTCGCCTCATAGTAAATCTGATATTTGTATGTTCCCAATGTACAAAAATCGCCAGAGAAAGAGTTCTTCTGCGTCGATTTTAAAAACCCTCCATCTACGGCGATTTGATGGTCGAGTTGACAATAGTAAATGGGAGATTTTAAAATTGATGGGAAAAAACAAGCAAACACTGTCGATTTCAGAAAATCTAGGCCTAGGACGCTGTATGTATAGTATAGTAGTGACTATGATTTGCTTTCTTTTATTGTGGTTACAAGATTTTGTTTTATGACGCTTACATGGACACTATACTCTATTAACCATAATGTGAAATTGTTAGACAGGTGGAACAAATTTAAAGTTTGCAGCGGGGGTGCCGAACCCCCTGTAATACATACAAACTGCAGGGAATTTAACACAAACATATTGCACGCCCTGTAATACATACATCATACCTCCCAAGTGTCCCTAGTACCGGCCCTGCAAATACTGCACCCTCTGTAATAAACACACACATTGCACCCCCTTTAATACACACACACTCCGTCCCTTGTAATACACATACACACACTGCATCCCCTGTAAAACACACACAGACACACACTGCTCCCCCTGTAATACTCACACACTGCACCCCCTGTAATACACCCACACAAACACACAATGCACCCCCTGTAATACACACACTGTACCCCCTGTAAGACACAAACAGACACACAATGCACCCCCTGTAGTACACATACTGCACCACCTGTAATACACACACACACACTCTACCCCCTGCAATACACACAGACACACACTGCACACTGTAATACACACAGACACACACACTGCACTCTCTGTAATACACACAGACACACATACTGCACCCTGTAATACACAGTAAACTGCCCATGCGCGATGAGGGCCATCCTGTTACCCTAAAATAAAAACATTCTTGTTTTTAATCATAAATAAATACACAGACACCAGTATTGGGAATTTTCATTTTATTGATTATTAATTTAGTTATTAATTATGACTACTAATGTTCCTTAGCGGAACTTAACCATAACATTAAATTTTGATGGGGCCAAGAAAGCAAGTAACTTTATAACCAGAACACATTACATGCAAACAAAATCAAGCCGTCAATAAACTTATTTTAACCCATAACTTGAAGTCCAGCATAAGTGCACTACTCCCGCCTTTGGTTAAACACTACTTTTAGTGTTACGTGTGGCCGTCCATCCGGACGGGACCACGACCTCAGGCACCTCCTCCTCTAGCAGTCACGTCACAGATAGTTACCCCCCCCCCACACAGCTACCCGTCACACCGCTAGTTGCACAAATAATCTTCAAAAGTTATGTACCAAACCCCTTGCTTTCCACTCCAACATCACCACTGAAACCCTGAAACTGGCTACCCAGCTCAAATTAACAAAGAAGAGGGATGGGAGGGTGGGCAATTCCAAGATGAGACAGCAGCTTCTCCCAGCAGCATAGCCCCTATAAAGCCTCTGAGAACCTCCCCTCACAACACCAGGGCCAATGGAAAGTCTGGTAAGTGGTAACACTAAGCCCACCCACACCGGGAGTTTCATTTGCTTTGTGCTAAATTTATTAACCCTCTGCTTCCCAGACACACACAATGCACCCTGTTCCTGAATGAGTTCATGAGTACCGCAGAGACAGGAAAAGCTGACTACTCCCCCTGGAGAGGAGATCTGGTCACATGGTTATCACTATACAGGTCCTAGGTCCAGATTTACTAAGCTGCGGGTTTGGAAAAGTGGAGATGTTGCCTATAGCAACCAATCAGATTCTAGCTCACTTTCTTTTTGCATACTAAAGAATGTCAGCTAAAATATGATTGGTTGCTACATCTCCACTTTTCCAAACCGCAGCTTAGTAAATCTGGCCCCTGGACTCGTGGCTTCAGCTGATTACCTCCGATGCTAATACTTCTGCTGGGCAGCAGCCTTTTGGTCTCAATGACTTTGCTACGTGATCTACCCCCTGGCCGAAGGTGGTAGCACCTCCCCTCCCACTTGGCTGGTGCCCCTGGCAGGTGCCATGCTGGCCAATTTTGGAGGGATTGTCCCGAGCCATAAGCTTCAAAAGGGCGGGGCTTACAGAAAAGAGAGGTGATTTGAACCAGAGCCATAACTAGAAATTTGAAAAGGAAAAATGGCGCCACCTGAATTCCAAACCAAACTAACCTAAAATATTAACTTACTGGTGCCCCCTTAAGCTATGCGCCCCCGTGGTACATCCCTGGTTACGGCCCTGGTTTAAACAAATAAAGAAATTTGTTGCTTGGCTTTGGGTGCAATGGGGCGGAGCTTATTTTGTCCTGTTTTCTCGATTTAAAATGTTGGGAGCTATGTTTTAAGGAGCGTAAATTACATTATTAACAAAACTGTACATATTATCAAGCAGCTGCACAGTATATTAATAGCTGGAAGATTTAAACATCGGCAACCCCGGGTACTTTTGCTAGTTAGTTTTATAAACAATGGTAAAAAAAATATAATGAACAGAATTTAGCTTAAAACCCTGATATTCTTTTTACCTTAAATGAGTCCCTATTTTGCAGTAGAAACGCTTAATACAATTATATTATCTGTGGGATTGAGACGGCTCTCATCAAAGAACACAAACGGGAGCATTAATCTACTGTGTTGCCCTTACATACCAATAATGAATCAGTTATTTTATGTTATTATTTATTTATTTATTTCTTTAGTAACAGGTTATGAATAATAGTAATAATAGTAATCAATTTTATGACTAATTATAACAAGACTAGTTAGGAACAGACAGACTGGGTAGGTAAGAGAGCTCTGCCTGCAAGTTTATACTCTATACTATACTAATAAAGCCTAGATGCTTGCGGAATATATATATATATATATATATATATATATATATATATATATATATATATATAT
>WWET01000816.1:405273-415866 GCA_011038615.1 Limnodynastes dumerilii | reverse complement strand
GGACCGGGAGCGTGTCCATAAAACTCTCCCAGACCCCAAAAAAGGAATGGGTTCGTTTTTCCTTATCTAAAATGGCTTCCAGCCAGTCCATACGGAATACTGAAAACAACTTATCTCGGAGTAATGTAATAGTAGGAGGGGAAACCTGGATCCAGTTCTGCAGAATGCACTTTTTGGCCACTGCCGAAATTATTGAACAAAGTTTCGTTCCTAGTCTCCAGTTCTGCAGAATGCACTTTTTGGCCACTGCCGAAATTATTGAACAAAGTTTTTTAGCGTTCCTAGTGAAACGCAGAGAGGGGTCTGGGATACCCAACACCGCCCACTGAGGGGAAAGTGGCGCATATTCCAACAAGTACGCGGAGGTGTACATTTGAACATGCCTCCAAAAAGTTTGAATTCGTGGGCATTCCCAAAGGCAATGAAACAGAGAGGCCACTGAAGCCCCACACTTAAGACACTCTCCAGACCCCGCCAGGCCCATTGCATGTCTGCGCCCTGGAGACAGATATCCCCTGTGAAATAGATTAAGCAACATTTCCCGAAATGTACTAGCAGTTAATGTGTGCCGTGCATAATCCAATGCCCTAAGCATGTCACAGACCTCCAGCTCTGGAAAAATTGTTGTCCATGCTGGTAACCCTCTATTCAGTTTAGTATAGTCCAATGGCATGCGGAGGAGATTATAGTGCTTTGAGATGGCCCTTCTACCTACTGGGGGGTTTGATAGCTCCCGGTCCAATGGGTTCAACCAATCTTGGGAAGAGAATGTATCCACTAGCTGTTTAGCATAATGTTTTGCCTGATACACAAAGAATGTATGCGCACCAGGCAACTCATACTGCGTCATGACCTCAGGAACTTTAAGCACTCTCTGACGATGTTGGTCTGTGAAAGCTTTGACACTGACAATACCTTTCCTAACCCAACCCACAAAAGGATATGTGGCAATGCCCCCCTGAAAAGCCGGATTATGGAGGAGAGGCAGGAACAATGAAGCTTTATACTGAAGCAAATGTTTTTTCCTTATCACCCTCCAGGTTGTCCAAGTGGACATCAAGAGGGGATTACTCAACACATCCTCCGATAAGTCGGCCCTATCGGTATGCAAAAACACCACTAAGTCACGATCAACAATAAAGGCTTGCTCTATGTAAGAATTGGTGTATATATTTGTTTTATGTAGCCAATCTCGCAGAGGTCTTAACACACATGCATGGTTGTACTGAGAGAGATTCGGGAAGTTAATGCCCCCATGTTTAACCGTCTGCTGAAGTTTAATAAGGCCAATCCTGGATGGTTTATTTTGCCAAATAAATTTACGGAAGGCCGAATTAAGCAGTTTTTCATCAGACTTGGAAAGAATAATGGGCAAGATTTGTAACGGGTAGAGCAATTTGGGAAAACTGATCATTTTGATTAATGATGCTCGGCCCAGAAAAGATAGGGGGAGAGAGTCCCATCCCTTCATTTCCTCCAAGACAGCTTTTATAAGGGAACGCATGTTAAGAGAGTAAAGTCTGGACATGTCTTTAGGAAGCTTCACCCCCAAATATGTAATAGCAGAATCTGCCCACACTAGATTCTCTGAGCCCCTCCACTGAGGCCTGCGTGCCTGACCCAAATGCATGGCCACAGACTTACTTTGATTCACCGTAAACCCAGAGATCCTCCCATATTGTTCAATCTTATTCAAAATATGTTTAATGGACATGCTGGGCCTTGAAATGTACAACATCAAATCATCGGCAAATGCAGTGATCTTTATTCTATGGTTACCCACTGCAATGCCCTCAAACACCTGCATAGATTGTAAAATTCTGAGGAGGGGATCCAAGGCCAGATTGAACAATAAGGGTGATAATGGGCAACCCTGCCTGGTACCCCTAGTCATGGTAAGCGGATCACTACAATCATCATTAATAATCAATTTGGTGGATGGGGAGTTATACATAAATTTGATAAACTGAGTAAATTCCCTGCCGAAAGCCCGTTCCTCCATCACCCTGTGTAAATGAAGCCAGGACACTTTGTCGAAGGCTTTCTCAGCATCTAAGCTGAGTAAAATCTCCGACTCCCCGGTGGATTGTCGCCTGGTGGAAGCATATATCGCTGCTATAGCCATACGAACCCCCTTAACGGAATGTCTGCCATTAGTAAAACCAAGTTGGTGTGAAGTCAAAAGGTACGGGAGTAGTCGTTGCAGGCGATTTGCCAATACTTTAGCCAGGATTTTAAAATCCTGATTTAACAGGGTAATCGGGCGGTAAGAGGAAATGGACGCAGGATCTTTTTTGGGTTTCAGCAAGAAAATGGTGTGCGCCTCGTTAAATGTGGGGAAAGAGGGGCCCTCGGTATGTATTTTACAAAACAGTGACGTTAGAAAGGTGGTGATGTTAGGTTGGAGGATTTTAAAAAAACTCAGCAGTGAGAGCATCTGGGCCCGGGGATTTGTTATTATGAAGATTAGATATGACCATTTTTACCTCTGCCTCTGAGATAGTAGAATTCAGGAGTTCCCTTTGGTCTGGAGTCAATTTAGGAAGTCTAGCTTCATCCAACAGGCGGTGGTGGAGAGTAATCTCATCAGGAGTGGCCGTATATAAATCTTCATAATATTTCCTAAAAACCTGCAAAATATCCTTTGTAGAGGTGAGGGATTTTAAAGGAGAACCTTCCTTGATGAGTGTAATATGTTGTTTCTTGCGGAATGGTTTAGTCAAATTTGCTAAAACCTTACCAGCCTTGTTTCCCCATCTATAATATTTATTTTTAGCATGGTCAATTTTTGATTGCGCTTGTGAGGTGAGGAAACTTTCCAAAATCTGCTTACTCATAGTGTATTCAGCTAGCGTCATTTCAGAGGGGGCATTAACATAATTCTGCAATGATTGCTGCATCGTTTGGAGCATGGACGTGTATTTTGTGAGATATTCCCGTTTTTTCTTAGCTAAATAAGAGATAACATGTCCCCGCATGACCGCTTTTGCTGCACTCCAAAATAGGACGGGATCCGACCAATGATCTATGTTATCATCCACATAATTGAGCCAATTATATGTGAGATATTGCTTAAATTCGCTAGATCTATATAGGTAAGAGGGGAATCTCCATGGCAGGAAATTGGGCCGATTTAATGTAGTCAGGATTGAAACCGTAATAGGGGCGTGGTCAGAAATCATAATATTTCCCATTTCTACTTTGGTGATCCTAGGGCACAACTGGTGAGAGACCAGAAAATAGTCAATCCGGGAAAATGTATGGTGCACCCATGAATGGAAAGTATAGGACCTGTCTGTGGGATTATGTAACCGCCAAGGGTCTACCAATATATGCCTGGCCAATAACATGGGGATCCCCGTGGTGACTGGAGCGCTACCCACACCCTGAGTACCTGAGCGATCCAAATTCGGACAGTGTACCGAGTTAAAATCCCCGCCGATAACTAAATTAAAGGTAGTTCGTTGTAGAAGCATATTTGAAATAAAATTAAAAAATTCACGATTCGGCAGATTGGGGGCATAGATGTCTAGTACAGTAAATTGCTCCCTTCCCACCAAGATGTCTAAAAGAAGGTATCTGCCTAGAGGATCAACCACCCTGTCAGTAATAGAATATTGAAGGTTTCTGTTGAACAATATAGCCACCCCTCTTTTTTTAGATGTAAAAGAGGCACTCACACACTCCGCTATCCAGGGGCTTTTCAGATGGGGGTGATCTGATGCACGCCAGTGCGTCTCCTGAAGGAGGGCAATATCCGGACCCAGTTTTTTAAGGCGCGCTAGTACCTTGCACCTTTTAACCGGGGTGTTCAGGCCCCCCACATTCCAAGAAGCCATCTTAATAGTTTTGTGTCTCGGGGGTTCCCCCAATGTGGGTATATTAGTTAATGAATTTGCCATAAAGTTAAGGATAACAGTTTAATCGAAGATATTATTCGAAAATGACAAAAGGAACAGGGCCAGCTGTGTTTCACAAAACTTAAAGCAACCGAGAGATATATTATGCAAAGGAATGACGTTATAACATGTAATGCGACAAAAATACAAAAACTCCACATTGACTCCAATTTTCCATTTTCCTCCAGAACAATTATTTTTTGTGTCTGTGTCTTTACAGACCCCAAAAAATTGTGCGAACCACAAAATAAACAATAAACCAGAAAAACAATGTTTAACCTCCAACATTGAAACATCATATTCAACAATCTCAATAACATTAACCAACAGGTGACTGCTGTGACCTAGGAAGAAGGGTTTGTGTTAACAAATAGGAATTCACAAATTCCTTTGCTTTCTCTGCCTCATCGAAAAAATGTGTTTGGCCCTCGTGAGAGACTCGCAGCCGTGCCGGGAACAACAATGCAAATCTAATATTTTTCTCAAACAGGAGTTTGCAAATGGGAGAAAATTCCCTCCGCTGCAAAGAAACCTGATTCGAAAAATCTTGAAATATCAATATTTTGTCACTGCGTATAATAAGGGAGCTAAGTCTCCTGTATGCTTGTAAGATCGCCTCTTTGTCCTTAAAATGCAGGAACTTCGCGATTACCGCCCGTGGCCTGTCAGACGCACGGCTCCTTTCGGGGCCTAACCTGTGAGCTCTTTCGACAATGACTTTACCCAAGTCAGACTGAATATGCAATGCAGTAGGGATGTCAAGCTGCAATAGATCAATAAGGTCCTGGCCCTTAATGGACTCAGGGATGCCTATAAACCGAAGATTGTTTCGCCTATGGCGATTTTCTAAATCGTCGACTTTAGTCATAAGAGCTTCAATGGTCTGCTTTTGTGAGAGAAGAAGCGCCTGTGTGGAATTAGCCTCGTCCTCAACATCACTGACCCTCTGCTCTAGGCCAGACACACGCTTATCTGAGGAATCCATACGGGCTACTAGTGTGGCAATATTCGTCTGTATAGCTGCGAGTCTCTGATCAATGAGGGGCATTAGGATGAGAGACATTTCCTGGGCGGCGTCCGCCGCAGTTGGGGCCGCCAGAAGATTTGGTGTAGGGGGAGGTGGGCTGTCTGGGTTGGAACCTGACAGAGAGGGAGAGGGAGGGGATTGGGATACGACTCGCGGGGGCTTAGCAGAGGACTGGGTTGTTCTCGATTTACCCATATTTTCTGAGGTAGGTTTGTCGAGGAACCTCTTCATACCCCACAATGAGTGTGAATACAGGCAAGACTGTTACGGGAGAGACAGAGTAATAAGCCTGATGGTAGGTCGCAGGTGAATAGTCCCCGAATGACTACATTAGCCTAAGATTTGGGAAATATGGTTAGGGATGAATCCCTTTACAAAATTTTTTTTTTTTTTTTTTTTTGGTGATGTTTGTCTTTACAGGGTGTTTTCTATCCTCCCCCCTCCCAGTGTGCTATAACAAGGACAAAAGCTACCACCTTAAACGAATCTCACCCTGTAGTATTACCTCAGTGGTGATAGAGAGAGCGTACAAGGCACATCATACACAATAATAAGCATGGAGGTTAACAACACACAAATATCTAAAACCACCCCAATACCTGAAGCGGTTGTAACAATTTTCCAGTTACAAAAGTCCAATATTCTGGAACCCGGTCAGACTGAGTCCAAATATAGAAGCCGATGGGGGATGTGAACTCCAGCAAGGGTCACCAGCTGTCAAATCCCCAGGACAGATGAAAATAAGCAATGCTGCTATAGCTGGGTATGCATAAGGTACTGAGTACACTTGAGCTGATTATCAAAGTGCAGGCAAACTGGAACAGTCTAAGTTAGGACACAAATGGCTTGGGCTGTTGAAAGAAAAGGAGGCTGGGCCCAACCAGGGTGCTAATACAGGATCCCCAGAATGGTAGAAGGATCCACCTGGTGGAATGAAATAATGAGATATAAGGTAGCACCACACTCTTGGCTCTCAGTGTATAGAATCCCAAAACAGGTCTCGTTCCCCGAGTGTACAGCCAGGTATCAGTGGTGCCTCACTTGAGCAGGTCTCATAGCATGACCATAAAACAAACAGACAGCTCCTCAGGTCTCCACTGGATCGGCGGCCCCCAGGAACGGCACTCTCCAATATGCAGCAAATCCCCTTGGAATCCACACTCACCGCGACCATAGACACGAGCTGCAATAGGGATGGAGCAGCGGAACCAAGGCTCTGCAGGCTTAGGCTCGGGCATATGTACCCTCAGGGCAAGATGCAGTCCACCGACGTCCGTCACAGGAGCGTTCCCCTTGGTCTTTCCTCCACGCCAGGGCCACAGGACAGGCACCCCTCCAGTCCTCGGAACTCAGCTGGTCCGACAGTACACAGGAGCAGTCGGCAATGGCTGCTCCCGATAGCCGCAATCACCAAGATTAAAGTTAGGGGGAAGTAATAGAATGGGGGCTAGGGCGCAGCTTTTGGGCTTGACCTCCGGTGCAGAGTGGGCAGGGAGCTGTAGACAAAGCCGCCACTTGCCTGCCGTTATCTCCTCGATGTAATGGGGACAAGGTTAGCCAGGAAAAATCCCCTGAAGCACGGGAAACAGCTCGATGGTGAAGTGTCCCGGGAGAGCTCAATAAAATGCGGCCATATTAGATGAAGCGCGCACCGGAAGTCCCCCAGTGAATTCTTTTAAATGTAGTTCAAGTGTATGTGATGTTTTTCTATAGTAAAAATGACAGGAAAAATAAATGCCCTTAAGTCACCAATTTTAACGTTTGCATGCCTGTACTTTTATAAAAGTGCTAAGCCAGAGTATAATTGGCTCAGAGAAGTGACGATTATGCCAAAAACCTTTGATTAGTTGCAGTTGACTTTGAAATTGGAAAGCTGACCAAACATATTTTTCCAGTTTCAATTGATAAGAGATTAACTGTTTCATGAGTATTTATCTATATGAATTGTAAATAAGCCATATTTTCACAAATATATATATTACTGCAACACAGATTTGTCAAAATAAAATTCCTATAAACCCAGCTATTCTCTTTTTCACTTCTCATACATTGAATCAATTGCCATTTATTCTAGATACTTTGAGCTGGCTTTGTGCGTGTTGATTTCTAGGCATTTTTTTTATATGTTAAGTAAGAAAATCAATAAAGTAATCTTTTGTGTATGGTACAGTAGACTGCTAAGATTATCCCTGCCTTGACTTAAGGACAATTTCACTTTGGACTTTGCTATTTATTATATTGTACAAGAGCCATAAATCTTTTTTAAACTGCACAAAAGAAAAGAATTGTGCCCTGTAACTTGATATAGTGGCATGTACAAAAGTACCCTTTGGTGTAGATAAGAGATAATGTTTACAGGGAATTAAAGGCTTGAAAATGTTACTCATAGGCAACAGTGACTCTGCTACTGTGTAGGGGAATCAATCTGAAGGAAATAAAAACATGCACAAACATTAATGTGTTTGAAGTATTAGGGTCCAGATCCAGATCCAGAGCTTGAAAGTAAGAGGAATTCAGTGTAGTGAAGGCAAATTTCATCAGTTTAAAACAGTATTAAAGCCTAAGGTGATGTTCCTAGCGGTTACACTCTTCGCATAGAAAGTCTCTTTTCCGAAAAAGAGACATTCAAAACTTCCTTTTCGAATGTCCCTTTTTCCTATCCTAACCACTTTATACTTTTTTTTTTTTTAAGAATGGGTGGGTATGCCGCTGCTATCGCCGGACCTGGAACAGGTAAGTAAATTATCTTTGCGGGGTTAGGGTTAGGGTTGGGGTTAGGGTTCATCAGGCTGCAGGGGAGGGAGGGGTAGGGTCAGGCTGCAGGAAATGGTGGATTAGGGTCAGGCTGCAATTAAGGAAGGGTTAGGGTCAGGCTGCCAGGAAGGGAGGGTTAGGGTTAGGGTAGTGAGAGGGGAGGGTTAGGGTTAGAATTAGGGAAAGGAGTAGGGACTATTTTTACTCACCATTTCGGAGCACGGAGCTTTCGGTGATCTTCGAGGCATATGCATTCGAAATTCCAGCCAGTTCGCAACGGCTGGGAGAAGTCGGTATTTTCGAAAATGGCATTTTCTATGATTTGAAATGTCCCTTTTTCAGCTACCCAGGTCTAATGACCCGGGATTCAGACCCGGGAAAAAAGAAGGGTTTTTCCCGGGTTTCACACGTGACTGGTGGCAATGTGAAAGGTCCCGGGTTGTTTTTCAACCCGGATCCTTCACAAAGACACCTGATTGGACAGTTTTCTTTACTATTGCTATAGCAATAGTAAACAAATCTGTAGCCAGGAGCCACGCGCAGGGAAAAGAGACAGGCTGCATTTTTTAGAACATATAGGTCTCCTTTCTAGTCCGTTTGCCTGCAGTACCACTATTTGTCACTATGAATTTACTACATGTATGTCCCATTTCTGGTCCACCTGGTCTATTGAATAGAACAGGAGCACAATACTTGTTCTTATTGAAGCAGCCTTAGCAATCCAGAGAAGCCGGAGCCTGTGTCTCACCATACCCACATGACTGAGTGGATCGGTCGTGGATAGCGAGTGTGACGCTCCCGGCTCAGGGAAGCACAAGGAATGCAGATAAGCTAAAAAAATACGCATACCATTTTAAACTTGTGCATTAGTAAAGTTTACCTTAAGATACTAAACTATGGTCTGTGCGTGTTTTGTCTTATTTGTCTTATAAGTATTACTAAGAACTGCTTGGGATACAATCTTGTGACAAGCTTATTTCTGGTATGGGACACATCATTTATTGCCTACTATTTCGCTGTTTGTTATTTATTATTTAATTATTTTGTATTGGTTAACATAAAAGAAGCTTTGTGTGTACACACTTAGGGTGTCTTATAAATAACTATTGAAGACATACCACACTTAGACACACTTATTTTTATTTTATTTTATTTTTGTCAACCCATACATATCTATAATGTACTGAGTAACCACAATACAAGATCAAGAACTGACAACATTATTCAAGAAATTTTAACAAGGATTGCCTGGTTTATCCACTCAACGTAAAACCTGATCTCCTACTATAAATATATAGTAGGAGAAAATGGACTCATCTCTCAGGAGATTTCACGTTTTTTACAACAAGACCATCCTGTGACCCCCATAATCTACGTACTCCCCAAGATACACAAGACCTTGGTTAACCCTCCGGGGAGACCAATCATCTCCTCTAGGGGATCCTTGGGACAACCCCTGTCACAATATATAGACTATTTTCTGCAACCTCTTGTACAGACTACGGTCAGCTATGTCAAGGACACCACACACTTCTTGAATCGACTAAGTGAGGTCAACCACTTGGCCGGACATTGCATAATGGTGACCCTCGATGTCAGTAGCCTCTATACCTGTATCCCCCACGACGAAGGCATTGAGGCAGTCCGAATGGCCATCTCTAATTCACCAATGTACGAGGGCCCCTGGACTTTCTACTCAACCTAATGCGATTTGTATTACAACGCAATTACTTCTTATTCCAACACAGGTTCTTCCTCCAGCTACAGGGCACAGCAATGGGGTCTAATATGGCCCCATCATATGCCAATCTCTTTATGTGTGAATACGAAAACACCTACTTGCTGAATAATACTCATTACTCTCAACACATCCAATTTTATATCAGGTATATTGACGACCTCTTCTTTCTGTGGTCTGGACCAACGACTGAGCTCCAAGAATTTATCCTACATTTGAATTCCTTGGAAACCACGATTCGCTTCACACTTACCTTTGACAGTAACAGCATCAATTTCCTTGATGTAGCAATCAGACAAACCCCTACTGGATTTACTACTGAACTCTACCGCAAAAGTACGGATAGAAACACCCTCCTTAGGGCAGAGAGCTTCCACCCGAAGCCGCTCAAAACTGGCCTGCCCTTTTCCCAAATGGTACGAGTGGTACGTATCACATCAGATCCTGCACACCTGACACAGGCCCTCCAACAGATGGGCAATCGTTTCCTCGACAGAGGATACAAACCCAGGGAAGTCAACACCGCCATCCAAAAATGCCTCACCCTCGACAGACAGACCATATTGAGTGGCAACTCTACAAAACCCACTGAGAACAGAATGGTGTTCTGCACTACGTATTCCACCGCATCTGGCACCATGAAGGAAGCCTTACGCAAGCATTGGCATATTCTCTCCTCTGACCCCAAGATCGGTTCCCTGCTACAGACACCACCCCTCATAAGTTATAAAAGGAGCCAGAACTTGAAGGACTTACTTGTCAAGAATGATGTAACCACAAGGTCCCCTTCAAGTTGGCTGTCGTTACGGCCGGGTGTCTTCAGATGCAACGGCTGCGTTAATTGCCAATCCTTAATGACCGGTGAGTCTTTCACACACCCAACCTTGGACCTCAAATTCAAAATCAGACACAGGCTTAGTTGCGATACTAAGTTTGTGGTATACATCATACTGTGCCCTTGTCCCAAGCTATATGTGGGCAAAACCGCACGGATGTTGAAGGAGAGGATGGCATTACATCGTTCCTCTATCAGGAAGGCCCAAACTACCCTTGATAACAAAACCCCCCCGGTGGCGAGACACTTCAGGGAACACAAACATACTTTACGGGACTTTCGTTGCATGCCGGTTGCCCACATACCCCCGCTGAGACGAGGGGGAAATCGGGACAAACTA
>WWET01000816.1:363822-380401 GCA_011038615.1 Limnodynastes dumerilii | reverse complement strand
TTTTCTACCACCCAGTTTTAAATGTTAAAAGTTATATTTAAATAAATACAAATATTTTCTGATGTTATTATTGTGATTGCAATCTTCATATTCCATATAACTGCTCATATTACTGTTTTGATTTCTCATCCTTCCTCCTGTGTGACTCAAGGACACCATTGTATGGCTCAGGATTAAATTCTGCTCAAAGTGCTGAATGGTGCACAACATAAAATTGGTGGAAGTCTATGAGCTTAGAAAGGAAATTGTGAACTGTGATGGATTCTCTTGTGTCAGTATTCTCTATAATGTCTGCAGTGATAGTAGTTGAAAATTGTTAAGGTTTTTCTTAATTCTCCTATTTAAAGTTTCCTTATAATTCTAGTATAAATAATACATTAATCTATTTAATATTTAGTTCTTATTTGTTTATATTTTATTTTTAACCCATCTGTCTAAACTACCTGTTACCCCTCACTTATGTCAAGCCATATTTTGAAAGTGATCCCAGATGTGGCAGGAGAATACCAGTGTTCTTGCAGGAAGAAGTTACTGGAAAATAATATTTGATATGTTTGAATGTTTTAGAGCCTAATATGAAAACACTAGGCCATTGTTTAGACATTATCAGCTTTAGATGAATGTTAATGAGTCATATATACCTTCCTGACACTAAACTTTCTACCTTATTGATCCTCTTCATAGTGCTTGTGATGTCACAGGGTGATAACAGGGCATTCACACATGAAGTATGTATGCAATTACTGTTATCATGTCATTGAGCAACTGTAACTCAGCCACTTTACTTTGAGGTTACTCTATCAATATGATCTGTGCAGTGATTCTCATCAGCTTGTTTGTAGGTCTTCTAAAGCATTTCATTACAAGGCACAGTTGGCATTTATTATTCAAGCCATAACAAATAAATCCAACATCAATAGAAAAAGAAGATGGGGTTGCAGATGGTGACAATGGACACATGTATCCCATAAGTTGGTCTACCTTTAAAAACCAGGGACCAGATCCATACAACACGACAGTCGAATTCCACACGCTAGATGTGGAAGTCGGCTGTTTTACTGGCAATGCGCATGTCAGATGTTCCACAACGGATATCCAGATGTATGAAACTTAGTTCAGTACATCTGGAGATACATCTGATAGGACGGTGCACCCCCTTCACCTGCCTAAGCTCTGTAAGGTGGGTGGAGGGAGCACTTTAATTATACAGTAAGGGGGGGATTTTAGGAGTTGTGTGTGGAATAACGGTTGTCTCCCCTCTTCCATGTGGGCTGTCTGACTTTCGTGCATGCACTAAATGCACAAAGGTCATCAGCGCCGTTTCTAGGGGTGGGCGTGCCGTGCTATCGCATGGGGCGCACCCCTAAATGACTTAAAGGTAGGTGCCCAGTAGGAAAGCCCCCCTTTAGGTCATGCAGCCCTCCTCTGGGCCGCAGGCACATAGACTGCTGCTCTCAGAGGCCCTGGTCAGATCTCATTAATGAGATGAATAGTACTGGGTATACAGGGCTCCTACGGGAGTCTTGTTTTACCAGATCATTTCCATTGAATAACGCTATGAGGTAGCGTTATTCAAGGAAACAGATTTAGTCCTACAGGGCTCAGTGATCAATGATGATATTTATTGTGCACTTTTAAATAGTGATCAGCATTTTATGAATGATATATTAACAAGTGTAACTTCGATAAAATGCTAACTATTTGTAACCTTAAATAAAAAATAAAAAAATATTAGAAGAAGGTCAGCATCTTGGCAGATGGTAAACTAGCCTGGCTTTTTTCTCGCCAGTAATAACCGATGGACATCGCTGTAGTTTGCCAGCGAGTTTACCATGCGATTTTGAAACTACGGCGATGTCCATTGATTAATCTAGGTCAAGTCTGTGTTAAACTCGCAGTCTTTTGTGTTAAACTCGCCATAGAAAAGTTAACTGCTTTAAGCAGCATTTGTGTTTAAGGACACTGAGGAATACATGATTATGTTTAAGGACATGGAGGAGCATATGTGTTTCATGTGACGGGGATAGTGATTTATACTACGGCAAATTTCACTAACCCTCATCTCCAGCGACTTTATGCTGATTTTACTTTAGGAAACTCGGTGATTTTAAACTGGTCGAGTTTAGTAAATCCGGCCCTTAGAAATATCTTGTGGGATGACAGCAAAGATAACCAAGGTAAAAAAGGTAAAAGGGACCCATTGTGCATATACTGTTAGTCATGTGTCCTGTATGACATTACAATCATATTTGAATGTTTGAGTCATGAGTAAGTAAAGTAATGGGTCAAGATAACTGCACATACAGGAGAGGAAATAGCTCACTGGATGATACTAAGCTGCCTAATCGTTTAGTTAAACATTTTATAAAAGGTATATAAATGAAACAGGTTTTGAAAGTCCCTTGTTACCATATTACACATATTACATTATGTAGCACATCTTGCAGTGTCACTGATTTTACACTGTACACAGCATCAGTAGCTTTATATTTATAAATAGCCACCCCCATGTAGCGTTGAAAGTTTATTGCATGGAACATGCATATGTGTACTGTATTGTATAATGTACAAATAGGGCAATGCATATTTACTACTAATGTAATCCTGGCGCCCTGCTAGTTGGAGCGCTGTGTCTGACTTTGTATGTAAATGAATGTGTCTTGTACAATTTATTTTGTTGGTGCAAATACAGTCAAGGGACCGGATCCAGGGTTCTAAAATACGAGTACGCCTGACCAATACCATGTTGAATTACAGGGGAGGCAAATGACAGTTGAGAGATTAGGTTTCTTAGCTCAAGTCTAAATAAGAAAAAAATAAAATGAACGTGACTCCCCCTGAAATTTAACATGGTTTTGCCCAGGTGTAACTTTCCTCCTGATTCATTTTTATTTTCAAACTCAGGATCTGATCCAAGATTTTATAAGGAAAGACTTATGATACTGAGGCTTCATTTACTAAGAATAGTGAGGTAAAATACAAAGAAAACTGTGGTTTGCATCACATTGCTCTCTCTGAAGTTCAAAATCTAAAAAGCCCAAAGAGTCCAGGACACAATTCTCCAGAGGTTCCCTCTAATGTATAGCGAGACAGCATTTCAGTGAGATTCACACACAGAAGTGCTAGCTTATGATTTTTCTGTACCCAGTCACTCTTCCCTGGTGTTCCTCTTCTTTAGTAAGGATAGATGGAGAAGGGACCAAAGGGCAGGTAAGTCTTATTAAATCCCAACCCTACTATATAGGCCAGAATTTATCAATCTGTCAAAATCCTGGTATCTGTGCAGGTGTTGAAATAAAAAAAAAAAAATACATTTTATTCACTGTTCAATAAAACTGCCTTGAAAACTAAACTCCCTTAGCTCTATATTGCTATGAAGAAGAGTGCTCAGGTAGTTCTATTTGGTAAAAATGTATAACTGTTTTAGATGTCTGTGAGAATAGTTTCACCGTTCACCTTTAGCAAGTGAAATACTTCTAAAATATGTTTAAATAAATATTGTGCCTCAAGAGATGGCAAACATTATACAATATGGACCTAGGAATTCTTAGGACTTAATCACAGTATTTTGGAAACATCAATAATGTGTAACCTATGGTAACAAGTTAGATGTTAGTTTTCAGGAGCCTGAATACTTTAGACTGATGAAAATATGTATCTATGATGCTATGGATGACAGCACATGAATGGTGTTGAAAGTTAGTAAATTATCAATAATACAGGCAAGGATACTGGCAGACTGCTGGATGGGTTGGTGGGGTGGCATCTCCCCCATTCAGCACTGAACTTGGAATCTAGGGGGGAGCCACAGCTTTCTGAGAAGTATACCTTGTATAGCTAAAGCCATATGTAACAAGATTTGTGTACCTTACAGCACAAAAAGCAACATTATTATGAAAAGATGCAATTGCAATCTAATAGCACAAGCTCTGTTGTCCGCAAAGATTTTGTGTCACATATTTCCAAAGGATACAGGAAGGGAATTTTCCCAAGGACTGTAGTTCTGGGGCCAGATTTACTATGCTGCGGTATAGGAAAAGTGGAGATGTTGCCCATAGCAACCAATTAGGCACTGCATTAGAAACTACTGAGGAGGAAAGGGATCTAGGAGTCATTATTTCCAGTGACTTAAAGGTAGCCAATCAATGTAACAAAGCAATGAGAAAGGCAAGTCAGATGCTTGGTTCCATAGGGAGCGGAATCAGTAGCAGAAAGAGAGAAGTAGTGATGCCCCCTTTATAGATCGTTGGTATGACCTCACCTAGAATACTGTGTTCAGTTTTGGAGGCCATATCTCCAGAAAGACATTAATACATTAGAGAATGTGCAAAGAAGAGCAACTAAAATGGTCCATGGCCTTTGTAACAAATCATACCAAGAAAGGCTAGAGGAACTAAACATGTATAGCTTGGAGCAGAGAAGGGAGAGGGGTGACATGACAGCAGCTTTCAAATACATCAAGGGTTGTGACCGGCTAGAGGAGGGTGGCATTCTTCAAAGGAAGAGGTATAATAGAACACGAGGGCAAGAATATAAACAGGTGGGTGGCAGGTTCAGAGAAAATGTGTTGGAAAAATGACTTCACTGAAAGAGTGATAGATAAGTTGAATAGCCTCCCATCTAAGTTGGTTGAGGCTAACAGTTTAACATGCTTGGGATAAATATAAGGATATCCTAAATCTCAAACTAAATTGATGGTAAATAGGGTCTAGGGTCAGTATAGTTTTGAATAAACAACTGGGCAGACTGGATGGGCCATGTGGCTCTTATCTGCCGTCACTTTCTATGTTTCTATGTTAACTAGATTCTAGCTGACATTTTCTAGTATGTAATAGAAAAAGAGAGCTAGGATCTGATTGGTTGCTATGGGCAACATATCCACTTTTCTTTTCCTGCAGCTTAGTAAATCTGGCCTCTTCAGAGAGATGAGGTTCAAGATTTGTAGTTTCTAGTTATATTTCTGACCTGAAAGCATTTTAGATTGTGCTGACAATATTTCGTAGAGGTTTTTTTATCAACCTAATTATTTTTTTATTATTAATATGCAATTTTTTTGTAACCCATGACGATGTTTTGCAATTTAAACCATGACAGTAAGTTTCTACATGTGATGCATGATAATTTTATGTACTACATGTAGAAAAATCTAGTTTTCTAAGTGTAAGCATGATATTGCAACAATACATATGAATAATATCCATTTGCAAAACTACAAATGAATAATATCAATAGGAATGTCTATAAATATGTAAATACCATTAACAGAAGTTAATTTCCTGGTTCACTTTTGGTTCCTCTTGAAATATTACACATACATTTTACATTAGTCATGGTGTAGTAATAACAAAAACAGTTGTATGTAGATAAGATATCTATTTGGGCAATACATTATAACAGAATAAATTATGTTATAATATTTCTAAAACTTATAATAATAAATCAGAATGTTGCTTTTTTTGGCATATGGAAAGGGCAGTTACTATTTTGTGGCAAAGGGCTTGATTCAGACTTAAGAAGGAGCTTGAAAATAAGAGAGGAAAGTTACTCCTGGACTAAACCATGTTGATTGCAGGGGAATTATATTTCATCTATTGGAAACAGTATTAAAGTTGAGAGGTGGCGTTTCCCAGCCCAAGTCTAAATAACAGTGTAATAGTAAAGCTGGTCAGTATCTGTGTGCAGTCAGCAATTCAAAGATATATCTCTGCATGCAAAGAATCCAATTAACTTAACTCCCCCTGAAATCAACATGGTTTTACCCAGTAGTATTATTTTCAAGCTCCTTCTTAGGTCTGATCCAGACCCAAAGTGACTGATATATACATCTAGATACATCCATTTATTTGCATTGTAACCACACCCATTAACACAGACATAAATGTGACAGCCAGGTGATCCTAAGTTTTCCATCTGAAATGTATGGAAATTCCTGGCAGGACGCAAGTCTGGAATAGTATGAAGAGAGGGAATGAATATAATGTCCTTCCAGTAAGAGGGAGCATCCACTTGTGAACTCAACCCTTGCCACCTCCAACCCTGGCGGACGCAGGGCTGCCTTCAGAAATAGTAGGGCCTGGGACACATCCGCAGGCCCTGCCTCCTACGTCGTCATCAGTGATATCACATAGTGGAGCCCTGGTTGAATAAGTGATTCCTCTTAAGTCTGGATGGGTCAGAATGTGTTTAGATTGGTTGGCAGTGGTACAGATGCATGTACATGTACAGTACAACATACAGTTAAAATCCTCATTTTTGCAGCATCATAAGCATGTTGCATGATAATCACACTCACTTGTGATATTCATATGTCTTTTCCTGGTGCCTGGCAATAAACCAATCAGGGAGTAGCTGAGTTGTGTGTGTACACTGGCGTCACTAGGGTTGGGTGCAGTAATTCATGCTTTCACCCCCATGGACCTCCTGCCATACCAGACCATACAATATCCTTAGTAATATTTTTATTCTGTTACTCCTAAATCACAATTCCTGTATATTTTTCAATGTAATGGCAATAGTAGTGACATAAACTAGCAAAATTTAAATTATACCTTTAAATTAAAACATCATATTAAAATATCATATGCACAGCCTAAATGTATTTACATAGTTCCATGTGAACAGAATAAAAAGTAAAAACATTGAAAATTATGTTAATTTTAACATTAAATTTTACATATTTACACATTTTACAATTTTATACGTAATAATACGAATAAAAGAAACAGAAACAAAAAGTATTTCAGTTCTTACTAAACATCATTCAGAACTTTCCTGTCCCGGCCTTCGAACATACAAATCACTTCATAAAAATAGATGCCTTTTCCCAACCACTTTCTATTGATAATGTTGCAGGATCATAAAGCCTTGACAGTCCCATAGCAGATCGCAACTAGTTCTTTATAAGTTTCAACTTTGAAAAGCTCTCACATGAAGTCACAGACATAAATATTGTCAAAATAAGTTTAGACTTAATGAAAGGGTTGGATGAGATTCCATTCTGTTATGAATGTCCAAATGTCTAATAATTCCCGATCTTTAGCTTCTTCCGGATCAATTTTTGCTGCCTTCAGGTGACTTCTCAGTCTTGATAATTCCATTAAAAGTACACTCTCAGATACCTCTTCATAGAAAGTGCTGAGGTTTGAAATGGACACCATTTACTGTTCTTGAGTGGCAGATAAGAGACTCTTTGCTAGAACAGCCTTAAACATGGCTGCTATATCCTTGATGGCTCTTGATCTTACCTGGAGTTCAGAATAAAAGCAATCAATGCACTGAAGCATCACCCTCTTATTTTCTTCTTGCAGAGTGAGTCCAGCATCGCTTGCTTGCTCCCCTGCCATCCTTTTCCTGAACTTCTGTAATTCCAAATTCCTCAGATTTTAAAAGTCCCTGTTGAATTGCACACCCCACTAGTTGACTGCACTCCTCCTGCACAAAATTTTTTGCACCTCTAGCTTTCCCACCAGGCTGTTGGAAGTTAAGCCCTTATTCTGCAGGTACTGCTGTACAAGATTACCTTTCTGCAGTACATTACACCAAAAGTAAAGGTAGCAGAGGAAAGTAAAATCACAGATAGCAGGCAGAAGAGCTTGTGCTGCACCTCATGTGTCCAAATTTTCATGTAGATCACAAAGAGCTACAATCACTGCCCAAAACTTCTCCAACTTTTTTAAACTGGCTTAACTGAAGCATGATGAGCACTCCAGTGTGTTGTTGATAGCTTTTTCCCTAACAATTCAGTATGTTAAATCAACACATCCCATCAGGGCCACCATCAGGGGGGGTACAGCTGGGACTATTGTCCCGGGCCCGGAACTGATGGGGACCCGCCAATACTTACATAGCACTGCAGACAGCAGGTATCGGCGGTGTCCTACCGCCGATACTTGCTGCTCAGCGCTATTCATGAACCGGCCAATGCGTAGGCAACTTCTTCCCTGCGCACTGGCCCACTGTTAAAGTGTGTCTGCCACGCCCCACCCCATGTGATGTCATCAATGACGTCACCTAGGGGTTGGGGCCCCTTGGCTGGGTCCCGGGCCCCGCATTTGATGGCTGCTGCCCTGCATCCAATCAATGGGTGGAAGCAGCAAAGAAATAAAACAATGTTTGCAAAGTTAGCAGCTGAGGCGGCTGTGGAAGATATAGGTACAGACTGCTGTGCTTTGTTTCTTCTCCTGCATAGTTTTGGCTCCCTCCAGCATTGTGATGTCACTTGCCATTATGATGTCACAGTGCCGCAAGGAGCTGAGAATCCCCATTCTTCTGCAGAGCTAAAACGTGAGCAACTTTCCTTCAGCAGCTGCAGACATTTTCCTGCAGAGATGTTACTAATATCGTGACTCGATCAGAACTTTCCTGTTCTGGCCTTCGAACATCCGAATCACTTCATAAAAATAGATGCCTTTTGCCAATCACTTACTTTTGATAATATTGCAGGATCGTAAAGCCTTGACAGTCCCATAGCAGATCGCAAATAGTTCTTTATAAGTTTCAACTTTGAAAAGCTCTCGCATGAAGCCACAGACATAAAGATTGTCAAAATAAGTTTAGACTTAGTGAAAGGGTTGGGTGAGATTCCATTCTGCTATGAATGTCCAAACATCTAATAATTCCCGATCTTTGACTTCTTCCGGATCAATCTTTGCTGCCTTCAGGTGACTTCTCAGTCTTGATAATTCCATTAAAAGTGTGCTCTCAGATACCTCTTCATGGAAAGTGCTGAGGTTTGAAATGGACACCATTAACTGTTCTTGAGTGGCAGATAAGAGACTCTTTGCTAGAACAGCCTCAAACATGGCTGCTATAACATTCATGGCTCTTGATCTTACCTGAAGTTCAGAATGAAAGCGATCAATGCACTCAAGCATCACCCTCTTATTTTCTTCTTGCAGAGTGAGTCCAGCATCGCTTGCTTGCTCCCCATATAAACAAAGGAGGGGGGGTTTCATGGTTTAATAAAGTAAAATTGCTGGTGCATATTATTAAGGTATACAGGCTAAAAACTTCAGCAGCAACATTTTTGTTTAATAATTAATGTATTAAACATAAATAAATATAAAAATTAATCTTGGTGTGGCCACATGAGGGCCAAATTCTTTACTCTTTTTCTTTGCAGAGAACTGGGAATTCTGCAGAGGAACGGGAAAACGTGATATCATCATGGCAAGTGACATCACAAGGCTGAAAGGAGCTGAGACTGCAGACAAAGAAATAAATACACAGCAGTCTGTACCTCTAATTCCACAACTGCTAGGTGATGTAGCTGTGTCCCTTGCTGAATTTGTGTTTCAGTGGGCTTAACACTTTGTAGCAATATATGCGACTGTGCCACTTAGCAACCAATGTAGCTGTGCTTTAACTGCCAGGGCTGTTTAAACAATAAACAAAACACTCAGATGAGCGCTAAACTAATGTTAGAAAAACTAAATACCTAAATAGAAAACAACCCTTGTACAATTCTAATTAACTATAATTATATTTTCTATTTAATGTAACAAATTAAATAGCAAAGCTTGATTGGTTATATAACCACAGAGCTAAAGGCAACCGCTAGCTAGAAATATAGACAACCGAGTTGTACCAAATGATATTCTGACAACCGAGTAGTATCAAATGAAATATAAATTTATTACTGACCTTACATATATTAAAATTCAATTCAAATTTTATCGAATTTTATTATGTGTAAGGTCACCATTAAATTTATATTATAATTGATACCACCATTCGCTTGTCAGAATATCACTACTTAAGGTTTAAGTACGTCTTTCTTTGCTTTAGGGCTGTATATTAAGTCCCAGCCTTGCCCTTGCCACAATCCAGTTGAAACCTGTTACAACACTCCGGGTTTAACTGGATGAGAACTGGAGTGGTCGTGAAGAGATCCGTGGATTGGAGTGGTTCCTCGGGATTACCTCGGTGAGTACCGGTGTGACCACGGGAGAATGAGGTAGCGAGGCTGCCGGGGTACGTAAACTTTATTATCGGGGGGTTTTCACCAGAGCCCGATGGTGGGGATGGATTTGGCTGCGGCCCAATAACCTGGTCATACCCCGTTGAACCGGACCCGTGGAAAAGAGAAATAAGACACCAGGGGCTAGATTTACTAAGGTCGTGTTTAAATCGCTACTCTAAATCGATCAGCATCGCCGTAGTTATTTAGCGATTTGATGATGTCATATCGCTAAATTTACTAACAGCCGATTTAAAGTAGCGATTTGTAAACTCCAGCGATGTGTACAAGACGGACAAGGGCATACACACGCACAGGCATCCAGCGGGACCCCCGAAGGGGTAACATAGACATACACACCAGGAATAAGGGCAGGCAAATGGGAGAGGATAAATACACGAAGGAGAGAGAGAAGGAAGGGGACACACTAGATAAACCAGGCAGGAATAGAATCAGGATAAAGGGCACTCAACGGTCAGATCACTAGGCAAGAGCACTAGGCACACGATATAGCAGACTACAGCACTGAAAACAGAAGCTATAAACGGCGCCAGGAGCTGGGGGAAGGAGATTAAAATAGAGAACAGAGAGACACTGATAGGCTGTTTCTCCAAGCGGGGAAACAGCCATAAGACGGAATAGAAAGAGCGCGCCCACGCTGGACACGTGGGATTGTTTACATGCATATAATTGTATAAATAAAGAGGCAAAAGTGTGAACAGGACTTGCTGCTATTAACCAGTATATTCCTAGTAATTTTTCGCAGACTAAGGGCCAGATTTACTAAACTGCGGGTTTAGAAAAGTGGATATGTTGCCCATAGCAACCAATCAGACATTCTCTATGTGCATGACTACTCTCTGTGTGTGACACTGATGGATACATGGACCCCTCACAATTTGCTCCCTTGTTATGGTAACTGCCCTGTTGTGGGATTTCTCTTCTATATCTGTCTAGCCAACAAACCAATGAAGGCACGCCTCATTTCACGACACCTGCGAAGCCACACCCCCTTTTCAAGTTAATTTTTTTTCCTTTCTTTTTTATGCCAGCAATGGCATGTGAGAACTGTTTCTTCTGCAGGGGAGCTGCTAATAGGATTGATTGGATTAAAGGTGAGTGCAGGGTTGCCCCATAGCAACTGCACCTCTAGCACCCACTTAGGGTGACCAACTTTCCAATAGGCCAACCCGGGACAGGGGGGGCGATAGTTTGTGGGGTTGGTGGGGCGGGGGGGTGATCGGCGCTATAGCCCAAAAGAGACATTTTTTTGTAAAGTCCTTTTTGGTGTATTTTCCTATGTTCCTATGTCATTTGTCTAATGGCGGCGACTGGAGTGTAGCGAATTTACGCGCACGAAAATACGCTACGCTAATACACGTACGGCAAACGTTGTTCAGGATCTACCCCAATGTGTCACCCGCTATCACAGCCATGTCACAGATGACAGTTACTAATAGTATACAATGTGTCATCCGCTATCACAGCCATGTCACAGATGACAGTTACTAATTGTATACAATGTGTCATCTGCTATTACAGCCATGTCATAGATGACAGTTAGGAGGTGGTTTGTGGGGTTGGCGGAGCGAACGGCGCTATAGCCCAGAAGATACATTTTTTTGTAAAGTCCTTTTGCACTTACCTTCTAGATTCGCAATGGCTGGCCCCGTCTTCAACAATTACAAGCACTTCCCTTCTTCATGTGACGTAGTCACGCTACCCGCGCCGTGCATGCGCAAATGGTTTCCCCCCCCCCACATATATTGGTCGCATAGAGGAAATGGCTGCTCTGCCGCTAGTCCGGGAGAGCTGCCTAAATTTCTGAAAACCGGGACTTTCCGCGTCCCGGGAAGGGTTGGCCCGGGATGCGGGAATAACATGGGAAAAGCGAGACAGTCCCGGGTAAAACGGGATGGTTGGTCACCCTACACCCACTATAGTTGCACCCCTGATATTACTATCCTAGGCGTTCTGTTCTTCCACTCAGCTCAATAAAGTTGTAGTTGTTTAACAAAAAAAAGTCTACACAAGCCTTCCATGATTGGCTGATCACAGTCATGTGATACTTCCTGTCAGAGGCAGGAAGAAGTGCATACAAGGCTCAAAAGATCCGAAAATGCTGTTTTGCCTCGATTACAGATCCAAATTTGGTGGGAGGAACCAAGACATGACTCGGTTCACCTCGGAACACCAGAGTTCGAAAGTGTCAGATTTCATGGATTCCGAACCGCTCATCTCTAATAGATACCATGATTTAATCAACTGAAACAGCATATTTACACCAGTCTAATGAGTGGTAACAGTGAAATGTTCTGAGGCAGTAGTCAAAAACAAAACCACTTCATTATCAACACAAGTAGGTCCATCATCTTTTGTGGTAAATAGCTTTGCATACAGTTAGTGCTACACAGCAGCGAGTGCATAGTCCTGACAGTATTCACAGTCACACCTCCAAAAGAAAAAGTGGTAGAGTCACCTCTATTATTCAAGGACAGTAACCCTGTTCTAAGCATAAGACTGATCGTCACTCTGCCTGCTGCTCTACAGTGGTTTTTTTAAATTATTAACTCATTCAAGGCATTTGACATGCATCAATGAATTTGATAAATTACATTCACCTCAATAGAAAGCCATTGTTATTGCAAAGTAAATTAGTTACTAAGGACCATGCACAGAGTTTGAAAATAAGAGGAGATCAAGTGGAATGTTACACTAGAGCCATGTTGAATTTCAGGGGAAGTCAGATTTGTTTTATTCTTTTCATGCAGGGAGAATTCTTTGCTTTTGCTTATTTTACAGATACTGACAAGCTTTACTTTTAATCAGTTATGCTACCTAATAGTGCCTGCTCTTAAGAACCTCACTCAGGACCGGTGCTAGGGTGTTGAGCTGCCTTCTTCTACAGTTCTCTGGCATTATTACCCTCTCCTCTGCCTCTCCTGAGAGCTTTACACTGTGATTGGAGATACGGGCAGGCAGGGGAGGGAAGGGAAGAGGGCACTTACTTGTAGCAGATGGTTGCTGACGCTGCCTCTCAAATTGAATGACAGGATGCAGGCAGCGTTAGAAACCATCTTCTACAAATCAGAGGCAGAGAGGTAGTGTGTGTGTAACAGGACTAAGTTAATTTAGACTGTGTAATGGGGATGCACTATTTAGGCAGACATAGTGGTCAGAACTACTGGAACATCACATAGTCCCCATCACATAGTATGAAGGCAGCATCTGTGTGTATAGTAGCCAGTGGGTTTGCTTAACTGTCCGGCAGTACTGTCTGCAGTGTGGAGTGGGGAACGAAGAGATGAGCGCCTCTCCAGCTTGCGGTGGTACCCCAGCGGACCGTATTGCGCTGGCCCTGGCCCCACTGAACTTTGTTATGTACTCAGTTGATGCTAAGCCCCGCCCCTGCCACAATCTGCTTATTATGGTGCATTGGTCTTATTCTAAAAGCAACAGAACTACATATTGAAATTAAGTAGCTAATTGTGTATCATTGGTGTCTGGGTAAGAAAGAGTTCTATTTATATACATCTAAAGTTTTATATGCTAGAATTGCCTGTATGGAACTCTGAAATCTAATAATACATGCTATTCCTCTGATTTATAGTAGTCTTCAAGAACCTTTTCTTCTTGAGCATTGCAGCATTAACACAGACGAAGGATATCACTAGGTATTTGCGAGGAAGATGGGCATCCAGTGGTGGAACTGCAGTGAGTGCGGTTGCTACAGAACTAAGGCCCGGATTCACAACCCCGGACATATTGCACATACGTCCTTAATTTGCGGATAGTAGCTATTACACATGCGTAGTAACTATTGACGTTTAAGACCACATATACACAATCTACGTAATAAAACGATACGTAGATTGCGTAAATTAGTAACTACGCATGCGTAATAGCTACTATTGGCAAATTAAGGACGTATGTGCAATATGTCCGGGGCTGTGAATCTGGGCCTGAGTGTTAAAATAAAGCTAGCCACTATGCCTGAAGCCTATGCCACTATGCCTATGCTGTCTCTCATCCTTTTTGAAAACAGTGCACTGGCCGCTTCTATTCATGCACATTACTGTGTGCAAAAGATGCAACAACTGCTCCTCACATATTTGCTATGGGGCCCAGTCTTGCTTAGTTCCATCACTGTAAGTACCTGTTATACCGCTTTCACATCCCCAGCCTTGCAATAACCCGGGTTTTTCCAACCCGGGTTACTGCAGGGTGAATTGGTGTGTTTAAAAAAAAAAGTTATAAGACCGCGTCTTACACAAAAAAAATGTGAACCAGAAAGTACACAGGCAACTACAACCAGAGTAAGCCGCATTTGTCTCCTTTCTGGTCCACTTTCAGTTTCACTATTCGGTGTTATGAATTTAGTAGTTGCTATCTCCTTTCTGGTCCGACTGAATAGCGGCAGGCGGACCAGAAAAGAGACAAACCGCTGCTTTAACCTTTTCCTGCTTGCGGCTCCCGGCTATTGCCATAGCAATAGTAAACAAATCTCTCCAATCAGGTGTATGTAGTTTTAGCCGAGACCTGGGTTTTTGTAAAAAACACGGATTTTTAGTGGTGATGTGAAAGGGATTTAAAATTAGTAAAGTAAAATTAGGGAAAGTAAAATTTTAAAAGATTGCGATCTTCAGATGCTGATCCTCTTTGGTCACAACCCCGCTGTCACCATACAAAAACTATATTGAGAGGTATGTTGGAGAAGCTGTGGCTTTGCTGAATAATGCAAAGCAGAGAGAACAAATATGGTAAGAACAAATGTTTTCTTTATTATAAATCTCTTTACTTACTAAATAGTCCCTCAAAATGATCAAATACTAGTTGTGAAACAGTGTGAATGCTTTTATGAGCTCCAATAAAACAACAAACATGCAAAGTAAAGAAAAAGTAAAGTAATAAATGACTGTAGCATAAAGCATAAGTAACATCACACTGTGTCAACTGGCATCCTTGTGCTGTGACCTCACAAACAGGTGACACTACACCTTCTGATGGCAGGAACTTCCTGGCTTTCAGCACAACCACCCCCCTCCATAGCTCTTAGAATCCACACTAAATAATTCATGGTTAATAAATACTAGCTTGCCAGGGGGAGGAGAGAAAAGGAAAAACTTGTAGCATTGTTTTCTTTCTTCAGGCAGCATTACATTGTTTAGAATAAGAAGTAATCTATTATTGTGCTACGAAGCTTGTTCCAAACAGTCTGGGGAGATCAGTAATATGCACTGGGATCCAGTGTGCAATAGCAGCTTTATACACTAAATAAATGAATGCATTAAAAGCTTAATCTGCTGGGAAAGAGAAGCTGGTGCACACCAGGAGCTGTGACAATACCCCTCCTTCTAACCTCCCTGTCAAATCCAAGCCACTCCTTTCCAGCAATGTAACTCTAGTGTGCTTGGAAAAGGAGGGAGGGAATAGTGAGGGGGCAGGCAGACTCATGTCACTATTAAATGTGAAACCAGAGGAGTCTGAATAGCAAAGCTGTACTTTGCAGCTTCCCCATGGTTGTGCTTGGTTCCATATACACCCTCATGATCCTTCAGGGACAGAGATCCAGCTCCACATTGCTCTTATCAACTCTGATTTTTTTCTTTCTTCTAGTATTTCCAGCCACAGAGTCAATTAAAGCAGCAGTCAGGACAGTAGTGTAAGACCACAGCCAGGAGCAGGGGGATCTCCCCTTACCAACTATATCCCTGCCAGTTGCAGCCACTTTTGGGGCTATTCTGCATGAACAGTAGGACTTAAACCTATATTTACACCTTTATTGTCTTAATAATTTTCTGCTTCGATCTGCCGTGGAGCTACACGTGAATGTGAAGAGAACAGCAACTTACAGGACCGCGGAGACATGCAGAACATAAGGTAAGTGTAGTGCACCTAGCTGGTAAAGGAATGTGTGACAGGTTATGAATGAGTGAGGTGGAGGAAAGTTTACAGAAAGTTTGAAAAGTGATGGTATCATTTTCTATAGCACAGATTGGGGAACTTTGCAGCCGGTCTCTCTGTGCTGGTCACTGGACACACACCCTTTTCCCCGGCACAACAAGTGCAACGAGAAACCATGTGCAGGCTCTTTATAAATAACGTGCAAAACATGCGTGCTTAAAGATCATGTGCCAAGTAATATAGCTTTAATGATCGTGTGCAGTAGAATGTGACCCTATTCTAACCCTGTGTAATGTTGGTTTCAAATCACTATAATACACAATTCACTTTTAGCATATGCCTGCGGCTTTCATCAGATGAAAGTGTTAAAGATGACTTGGAGCGATTGGTCACGTTTAGAGTAGTTGACCTCCCTAGAAGCCCTATAGGGTAGTACAAGACCATGTGCCCCATAATAACACCCATATAGAGATCATGTGAAAGCCTCCATAAGACTGCTTCTTGTCTTGTTGCAATAAAAGGTTTCTTTATTTCCTTACAGAGGCTATATAAAAGTCTAAGAAAGTTCCCAAAGATCCCATGTATTAACACAGATTTGAGCTCAGAGTTCAGTGTGTAGAAGATTTCTCAGACAGCAGCAACCTAAACTAAAATAAGCCACCAAGTGTATGGAAGAATAATACACTCACACTCACACACACACACAATATATGTATG
>WWET01000816.1:341332-363518 GCA_011038615.1 Limnodynastes dumerilii | reverse complement strand
ATATATATATATATTTGATGGTGAGGAAATATTGAAAATTTTCATTTGTAGAACTGATGGTATGGTATACCATTATTTACTGCCCCACTTCAAGCTCTGGATAGATAGCTAAATAGATATACAGACAGACTGACAGACAGACAGTCTTATAGATAGATATAACCATTTACAAGACTGGAATGTTTAATGGCAATTACTTGGTGACCCCAACATACAGACTCCATCAAAATATCGCCTTACCTTATATAATAAGAATTTGAAAATGATTTACTTATCCTGGAAACCTTGTGTAATGGAAAGCTGTAAATGCTTCTTATATTGCTTTTTATAATTCTGTTCTGACAACTAGTCATATGGTGGACAATAAAAATCTAAGTAGGGGAGTTACCGTAAATACTCATACAGCAAGCAACAACCTTTAAGTCAAATGATTGTTTTCATTCCTTGTAAGTATTGCAAAGAGAGTAAGAATTGTGAAACAGTCAATCAAAACACATCATGTCGTGATTTAGCATTTGTACAACTTTTTAAGTATTTCAAGAGCATCTGGTTCACATCAGTTCACAGGATTATTCCAGAACTTGTGTATAATTTTTGGTAACATTATGCACATGTTCAATGTATAATAACATTCACAGAAAGAGATTGCTGCCACACAAGTGAAACAAATTGATAGTTAAAATAAGTTGATTGAAATAATGTTTAACTTGCCATAAGAACCTATTTAAATTAATACATTTGTATTAAGACTAAAAAGGCACATTAGCCTGATGTATCCATTTGCTATGGAACAAAATATACTAATGAAATCTGGCTTGTTAAATCAATATAAACCAAAAAGACCATGTAATTAACAGTTGTTCCCTTAGTGTTTTAACATCTACTTTTTTTAAAGGACCTTTTTGTCAACTTTTAACTTGTTCTAAATGTTAAATTAATCCTTGACTGTGCATTGACTGTGGTCTGAACTTAGATTCTGTACGTATTTTCCATAAAAAACCCTATATAATTAGTTTCAGTAATTTTAATAATATTACAAAGTCCGCCAGTATCTTTCTACAGTTAGTTTTTGTACTGATAGGTCTCAGTGTATTCCAGTAAGGCAGCATGCAGAATAGTCCGCAATATGAAAGTAAGTGACAGTTGTAACCTAGGCTCAGGCCCTGTGTCACTAGATGGTTAGTTCACATCTTGTAAAGCAAGATGCACAGCAAATATTAAAATATATATGGAACTTTTCTTGCAAACCTGTGCACTGCTGAAACAACAGGGCAGGAGGCATAGGTAGAAGAGGCTACAGCAGTGGTTCCCAAACTGCGCCGCGGCTCCCTGGGGTGCCGCAACGCTCTCACCGGGGTGCCTCGGAATGTTTCGATTTCCTATTGTATTTTATTCTATTTTTGTCTTAGGGGTGCCTTGAAAAATATATGGAGACCCTAAGGGTGCCTCAAACTGAAAAAGTTTGGGAACCACTGGGCTACAGGATATTTTACAAAGGGCATGTGGCATTTGCTGACAAAACAGGAATAATAAATGGCCATGTCTCACACCAGGTCAGGTGTGACATTAGACAAAAGCAGTGAGCAGTGAGCAGTGAAAATGCTTGAGGCATTCCAAGGATGTGGTTTCTCAGTTTTGTGTTTTGTTAGGTGTTATATAATATAATAGAGGTTTTAGGTTTATGGTGTGGCTACACTCAGATTATGTTTCAGTTTTTTATTGTAGATGGCTGTCAGTTATAAAAATCGGTGGAATTGTCTGCGCTTGGCGTTCTGAACTTTTTTCTGTTGTGACATCAATTTCTTGTTTACAAGTTTGTGTCATTTAGTGTCAATAACTGAATTAATCATAGCACTTGTGCTGCTATACTGTAAGGAATTATCCAACCCCTATGCTACTTCAGTAACAAATTCCTAGAATGCCCTGTTCAGTGTTCAGTAATCGCTTGGTAATAAGTGTACTTTTCAGTGTAAGTTGATTCTTTTTTTCTCAGTAGAACTTGAAAGCTCTTTATATTATTGTGGACATTGTTAGTGTTAGAAACAGTTTGGTCCCAATTTCCTCTATATTTATTTGAATATATATGTAGTTTATGGGGCTGATCCATAATGAAGTTAAGAGCAAGAGAGGTGTAACGTAGACCTGAGCAACACTTAGTTGAACTGAAAGGGAAGGCACACTTAAACTGTGAAAATTTTCCTAGCTTAACTCTAAATTTCCGGAGTGTAGTTTCTCTCAGATCAGTATTTTAACAGATCACTTTGCATTAATTAAGCGACAACTGGCATCAGTTTCCAGGGAGACAATAGTTTCTGAGAATTCTTTGTCTACAAAGAGATCAATGGCAACAGGTAACCATCCCCTTCCCGCAACCAAACCTTAACCTTACCCTAACCCTAACCATCCCCATCTTGAATCCTAACCTTAAACCTCCCTTTACCCTAACAATCCTCATCTAGCAGCATCCACTAATTCTAATGATCCCTGTCCTGGGGCCTAACCTTAACCTTCCCCTCTCTGCATACTAAGCCTAATCATCCCTGTCCCGGGGCCTAACCTTATCCTATCCCTCTCTGCAAGCTAAGCCTAATCATCCCTGTCCCGGGGCCTAACCTTAACCTTCCCCTCTCTGCAAACTAAGCCTAATCATCCCTGTCCCGGGGCCTAACCTTATCCTATCCCTCTCTGCAAGCTAAGCCTAATCACCCCTGTCCCGAGGCCTAACCTTAACCATCCCATCTCTGCAAGCTAAGTCTAATTATCCCTGTCCCGGGGCCTAACCATAATCCTCCCCTCTCTGCAGCCTAACCCTAATCAGAACGGGTACCTTGTACCTGAGACTCTCTACCTGCATCCTACCTCTTACCTGTTCTTTGCAAACACATTGGCCCGTGGTCAGACCACCAGACGTATTGCATATACATCTGGTGTTTACCGAAATGTGATACTGCGCATGCGTAGTAATTTTTTTATGCAATCTATGTATCTTTTCTCTCTCTTCTTAATGACCGCATATACGCAATCTACATAACGAAAAGATACGTAGATTGCGTAAAAAAATTACTACGCATGCGCAGTATCATAGTTCGGTAAACACTGGACATCTATGCAAAACGTCTGGTGGTCTGAATATGGGCCATTGATTGTGCTTTACACTGGATTTCATGTTCACCCACACCTTCATATTGTTACAGTTCCTTTATTCAATATCACTGAAAAAGTACTATTCATTTGTAAAGAAGACTAAACACAAATAATAATCACAAATCTCTGCAAAAAGGAAAATATTCATAATGCAAATGATTCCCCGTATATAATTAATTACTGGAACAGTGTTGCAACTGGCAGATAAGTTACTTTATAATCCCACCAGTTGGCTGGCTGGTGGTTGTTATATGCTTGCAAATGTGACGTCAGAGAGCTGAGGAGTCAGTTACACTGAAGCTCGTATAGTGCTCCTTGGCTCCAAGTAATACATGATCCCAATACCAGAAGCCTGTCCTTGTGAATGACTTACAAACTGCTTTATTTAGTCTTCTCCCTATCTCTGAAAAGAAGATGCTAAGGCCTGGATGCATTTCAGTCAATGTGCTGGTGTATGTGCTGGTGTGTGCGGGGTTCTTTGAAAGTTCAAACAAGCATTATTAATAGCCTGTGCATTTGTTGTAATACATGTATAAATGAATGCGTGACATGACAAACTGTGCTATGCTGAAATATAATAAGGAAATGAAATGTCACAAAGGAGAGTAAATGGTAGGGGAAAAAAATTAGAGGCTTTTACACAAATCACAAAAAACACTATTGTTCAGTTCCTGGAGAAGAGCTCATTATGTTGTATAGCAGAAAGTTCATATAGAGCTAGGGTAGCCAAGCATATATATGCTCAGAGGCTACTGAACCATTACAGAGGCACTTGGGACCTGATTCACAGTTAAGAAAATGCTGCTTTCTGTGGTGCATACATTTAAAAAGGGATATACTGCACATGCATAGTAACTTAATGTACGCAATTTATCTAGAACTTAAGAAAGTGATGGCTAAGAATCACCATTACAAACATATTTCTTCAAGGTTCGTAAGGACTTAAGAATGAAGATAAGAAGATTGGATGGTGGGAGCCATTTAAATGAGGAAATCTGGGCGCGGTTAGGTGGTAAGGTAGCCCTATGACAGGCTTGGCTAACCTGTGGCACTCCAGGTGTGGTGAAACTACGAGTCCCAGCATGCCTTAACTGCAAAAGCATAGCAGTTACCTGACAAAGCATGCTGGGAAATGTAGTTTCACAACACCTGGAGTGCCACAGGTTAGCCATCATGGCCCTATGGCATTTGTAAGACGGTTAAGAAGCTAAAAACCTGGGGCCGTGTCAGGGAAGTTGCCTTCTTAAGTGTGAATACGGTCCTTGGTCTTTAGGCGGAACACAGATTGTAGTTATGGTGGATGGTTAAATGCACAGGGTATTGAGTAAGAGTGTAACTAGATTTTTATCTGTTGATTTTAGTGCACCCATACCGCTGCATACATCAGAGATATTTTTCCTTTGTCGAAAAGGGGTATTCTGCAGTAGTCAATGCAAAAAGTAGGCGTTTCCCTGAAGGTGTGTGCGAAGTTTCAGGCAGGGATGTGTGTGCTCTAGTTGCATCTTCTGGGCCAGCCCAGGTGTAGGTGTAAAGGCTGGGAGACAATCACACTGTGAAAGGTGTGCACTAATTGCATAGTAATCACTTCACCTACAGAGAGCTTTTAAAAAACCTTTTATTGCCGATTAACTTCGGAATGCTGCTAATACGCGCTGGCATTGCCGGGACCATGTAAAAATATTTTTCAGCAATACTTTTTACTATTAATTTAACTTAAAAAAACCATTCAGAGACTCACAGAGGCTGCAGCAGTACAAGGCTCCATCTGCGTACATTACACACTTTCCCTTTTCCCCTATCCTGTGATTCTGCGGAAACACACAACTCTGGATCTGACATACAAAGCCTGTGCATTCCACTTGCACTAAAACTCTGGATCAGCTCCGGGTTCATTTGACTTCGTCTGCAGACTTTTTTCTTATGCTTTTCTATGTAGCTAAATTCTGATCCGATCCTAGATCACCTAGTAAGGTGGAATCAGTCAGTAGGCGTGTTTTATGGTTTTATATCACCTGGCCTTCATCTAGGCTCTGCATGTGGTGTTAAGAGGATTATCAACAAAATTGTTTCATAACTTTCATCTTATTCTGGGGTGAGGGCGTACATTGCAGGGGGTAGTTTCTTACAAACAGCTTTATTTTAAGCCAGTTTATTGTATGTTTGAGCTGGGTTTCTTTTAATTGAACATTTACAACAACAGACTTGTCATTTGCATGACGCAGAGTTGTTTTGGAATGCTATATTGTGTCAAGTTACTTCAGCTTCGTTGAGTTTCACTTTTTAGACCTGCGAGAGGTCATTTATTATAAAGCTTCTACTGTCTTATATGGGAGAGAATTTGCCTTAAAAGGTTAAACTTTATGGATTCATTAAAAAGACTGTTTTGTTGATAATCCCATATGTATAATGGCAGTGCTCGTTCTTGTTTAAAGCAGTGTTTAAATTTATGCTGAGATTTAATATATCCTGCTTAGGATTGCATACATATTTGTAAACTAATTATGCACATGATGTATGGTGCTGGAAAGTTGCCATAAAATCCTACTTGACCTGAAAATTTGATTCTGTTAAAATTAATGTATTTGAGTAATAAACAAGCAAGTATGACAAATCCTTGCGTCCTGTATTCTGTGCATTCATGTAGTGCAGACATGTCAAACTTGCTGCCCACAGGCTACATGTGGCCCAAAAGCTATTGTTTTGCGGCTCCATCTCAGAGAGGTCCACTGATTGTTGAAAAGGGCCTGCTATCAGCTGCCGCAGCAATTTAACAGGACAGCTGATGATGGCGCACAATATGGAGAAGAGAAACGAATGAGAGGTAAGTTAGGTATAAAAAGGGGAGGATGGAGACTACTGAATGGGGAATACTGGGAAGCGGGAGTCATATGAATGGGGAATACTGGGGAGCTGGAACCATATGAATGGGGAATACTGGGGAGCTGGAGCCATATGAATGGGGAATACTGGGGAGTTGGAGCCGTATGAATGGGGAATACAGGGGAGTTGGAACCATATAAATTGGGAATACTGGGGAGCTGGAGCTGTATGAATGGGAAATACTGGGGAGCTTGAGCCATATGAATGGGGAATACTGGGGAGCTGGAGCCATATGAATGGGGAATACTGGGGAGTTGGAACCGTATGAATGGGAATGCTGGGGAGCTGGAACCATATGAATGGGGAATGCTGGGGAGCTGGTGCCATGTGAATGGGGAATACTGGGGATCTGGAGCCATATGAATGGGGCATACTGGGGAGCTGGAGCCATATGAATGGGGAATACTGGGGATCTGGAGCCATATGAATGGGGAGCTGGAGCCATATGAATGGGGAATACTGGGGAGCTGGAACCGTATGAATAGGGAACACTGGGGATCTGGAGAAAAATTGGGGTTTTGAGTTTTGACATGCCTGATGTAGTGTAATTTAAGAAGCTGGCCCCTATCAACTACCTGTTTATACAGCCATTAGATAAGTTGATGTCCATTATAGTATGTCCCTCTCTTTGTATTTTTTAGGGGGAAACATTCCTGAAGTTATTGCATTTCAGTCATACATTTGAAATCAGTTGTGAATGTACTTATTGGGACAGTTCCAAGTCCATCTGGAAACCAAAAGGCTTATCTTGTATTCTATTCAGCTTTATGAAGTGGAAACTTCATTGCTTTCATAGCTTGATAAATATGTGAAGTCTGCTGAATTGCATAAAGTTCTGGATCATAAGATGTATATGTGTTATTGACCTCTGTACAATTGCCAGATTGTGCTGTGTTATTGTATCTAGGGAGCTCAGTGTAATAGTCTGTATTATCCCATGAGAACATTTACTTTCTGTGAGGTCTGATGTAGTTTGTGGCCAAGTGAGAGATTAATTCTTAGATAATTAAGGACTCTTATGGCTAAAGTTTTCCTGTCTGGTCATAATACACCTGCCAATCCTTATAATACAAATAGCACATTGAAATTGCAGCTCCTTTGTTCACATTCGCATCATTTCACCAGCATAAATTTTTTGGACCACCACATATTTGTTTTTAATAATTTTTTTTGCCAATATCCTGATTTTTCTAATAACCTCTACTTATTTTTGTAATTTTACTTTTATTAGCCATCTATTTAGCTATAAAGGTTTATTATTGGTTACTACTTATGACATGTCTATGTAATTATTTTGTATTTTCAAATAGTTATTAAATTATAAACTTGGCAGTAATCAATCATTTTAATGACACATGGTTTTTATGTAGTTTTTATACATTCTAATTTTATTCAACTCTCATTTTACTTTCTAGGGAAGTTGTTACTGATGTTACTATAAATAGACATAGCTCTTTTGTCAATAGTTATAGTGTAAATTATTGGTGCATTTTACTACAGTCAACCATTTTAAATTGTTTATGTGATTATGTCATGTGTCTTTATTGCAGCTATATTAATTCTGACAGATGTCTATTCTAGTTGCCCCTGTGTTCAGACATCAGTAGAAAATAACAAGGTTTAGCTTGTTAAATTATTGTTTTTGGTGCATCAGCATGTTTTCCCGTGACATTATGATGATGACACTTTATCCTGACAGACAAGACATAGATTTATTCTGCTTTTCATGTTTAGTGCTGGAAAGCTTTGCAGTAGCATTGTGTGGTGTATTCAGAGCCTATCAAAACCATCATTCATTGTGCATTGTGTATTGTTTTTGTTCAAACTGATTTAAACTGTACATTTTGGTTCTTAAGATCCATCTATCTATATTAGAATTAACTCAGGCATCTCAAATACTTTGTAAACAATCTAATTGAAGTTAAGTAACAAAAATAAATCATTATATCCTATACATACAAAATGATTGGTACAAGGGAGAGTCTTGGATTGGGGCCCGTGATCCCATGTTAATTCATCATAACAATTATTTATTTGCATGCTTTTCAGGTTGTGGAGATTGTAAAACTAACAAGTATTTTGTTCATTTGCATGATGTTAAATTTGAAGAAAAAATGTCACCTAAAATGTTACCACATTTATAAATATATAGTTTCCTACTGTCCTTAACTACTAAGAATCAGATTCACAGATCGAAATGAGTTAGGGGTGGCCATATCCAAACCTAACTCCCCTGACCTGCCCCCCAACCTGTAATAGGAAGAAAATACGAGCGGAGATCCCTTCCCTACGTCCTCCCCGGCTAATTTAGATCCCTACCCCACCCACACGTCTTCAAAAATGACAGGCTGCCAGGACATGCCTCTTCCTTTAAAAATATCTACAGGCGGTCTTTAAAGACCGCATGTAGTCAATCTATGTACCTAAATGGTACATAGATTACGTACATTACCTACTATCCATGCATACTGGGTCATTTCTTGAAATACTGTTCTTAAGAAGCCGGAGCTTCTTAAACTTGAATACAGTCCTTAATTCTCAAGAGTTCTACGAGATAAAGTCAACCCTCTGACACCCAGTCTCTTCCCTTGATAATTGGCCTTGATGATAGAGGGCCTGATTCAGAGATGCGATTGCGAAAAGATCGCAAATATACGCATCTAAGGTTAAGATCTTAGCAGGTTCCAGCCCACTGCATAAATAGTCACTACCCTTGCAAACAGCGGTGGATCTTAAACTTAGACCACAATTGACTAGCCCTAACTCTACGCTGTCATTTGGGATCTTAAGTGACGTGGTAGCGTTCATTTAAGATCCTAAGTGTCAGCCCGCGCCCACTTTCCCTCATTTCCCTGCCCCCCCGCCCATTTCCATGCAAATCCTTAAGATCTTAAAGATTCGCAGCACTTAAGATCTTAAGTGCTTGCGTGCGATTCACACTTACGCTCTTAGCGAATTTACGCTCCTAACCGATACGTAGACGGCGTTGCACTATTACTACGCATGCGCAGTAATGCAAATTTTCTAAGATCTTAAATATACGCTCCTAAGTGCCGTGGAAATCGTATCTCTGAATCAGGCCCAGAATTCGTAACAAATCATGTCATCATGGGTGGTGTCAAGTTATAATGATGCAATGTACATTGTCTCTTTGAATAACCTTGTTTCCCCCTCTCCTGGGTAAAATGACATATTCTTGGATAGTAAATAGCCAGTTCTACGATAGAATCATTATAACAAACCTATAAATGACAAATGCACCCACATTTAGGAAATTAACTTAGGTTTTCTCTAAAGATGGCGGCATAGTTAAAAAAATTTAACCATTTATCATGGTATATACTCTCAGTGGACATTCATTTTAAGAGTTATATCCATTAAAATGAGTCCTTCTGGAGAAATGTTAAACATTTGTAGATTTTTTTTAAATTCTCATAGGACCTGATCCAGAATTATTAACGGCAGCCAAGTTACACAAGTGGCGTATCTCTGAACCAGGCCCTGATGTCATAATAAGAAAACTGTGGTACAACCACAAGGAATAAATTATGAGTTAAGACATGTCAACTAAAACCAGCTGATATCATGTCATTACTAATTTTTTGGAATTGTAAAAGAAGTCTTTCACCTGTCATAAATTCCACAAATTATTAGGTTGTTTCCTTTTGTTGTGAACTTTTCCTTTGACATGGTTGTATAGTGTAAAATGTAAACATCCTATATATCTAGTCAAGTCAACAGAAATGAATTCCTATGTCTTTTTGTGTTTACTTACATTAAGGCATGTATAGAGAGAGTAAATTTACACGGTTATATGCAAATACAGACAATATAAACATAACCTTTCCTCTTGCCATGCTCCTGTCTATGTAGGATTGGCAAATCAATGGTTGGACCTTTTGGGTATAATGATCAATCTAAATATTTGACTGGTTTTGAAGGTTATTTAGTGCAATGATTATTGCTCACATTTATACACTGAATTATAATTTCTTACAATAGTTCTAAATGGGCAGATTGACCAGCATATGTCCAGCTCTTGCCTTTTATAGAATTAGATGTTGGTGATACATTTCAGAAGTTATGTATGTAATAATACAGGAACATTGAATTCTAGCACATACACTCGTATTAACTAGCTTTGTGTCGGTACATGGAAATTACATTTAGTCACTTGTGTTGACATACTCATGTACAAAAGTATTGTTTGAATAGCAGGATGAAATGTAATGAGCAGTTCTTTATGAATGTAAAGTTACATTGTTGGCCTCTAAAAGGTGTCAACTGGCTAAATATTGCCAAATGCTTGAGTGCCTTAGTGCCCCCTATTTTTGATATGTTTTCTCCTTGCAACGAAAATGCATTGGAGGCTTGAGAGTAAATACAATTTTCAAACAAAGAGCACCAATAAAGTGAGATGCAAATAGCAACTTGATTGCAAATTTTAGTAACAGCAAGTATAGCAGTGGTCTACTTTAAAATTATTTAAAAATAATAACAGTATTCATTTATTGAAGACTATTATCTACGTACTAAAACTGGGTACACATTTTTCCAGTCCTCTTCAGATTCAACACCCAACCAGACAGTTTACACAATCCTACAACAGACCAAGGTTGCAGAAAAAACACTCAATCCATTATATACACTTGTCCAATATTACAGTAAACCTCCGACCCGCATCTGTTAAAATTAGCCCCTTACCGTGCACACTTTTCCTATTGACAAAGCAGATACAGGTGCAAATTGGTTGGGAAAATGGTTGTCACCTCTAAAGCAGAGTAAACGCTGAGAAGTAACAGTGACCCGATAATCATCAGAAAAAGACCCAGCGTGTGTGTGTACCCTGCTATGAAAGCTTTTGAGCTGACTAGATAAGCAGGATCGGATATAAGGCGTGGTCATGTATGGGTACACCCTTATCCAGTGTCTGACCAACCGGATGGTCAGTGGTTGGATTGAATTAGTTTGAATCCAGGTTAGCTTTGTTAGCTTTGTTTACTGTTCATGACTTTTGTATCAACATTATCGTTAGACTTTTTTTCTTAACTTATTTGATGATGGTAATACATTTTTAAACATCTAGGACTGGATCCAGAACAACGTCCTTCGCCCATAATACGTCCGTCAGATACCGAAAATAGCTACTGCGCATGCGTAGTAACTAATTTACGTAATCTACGTATTGTTTTGTTGCGTAGATTGCGTATATGCGGTCTTTAAGACCGCTTATTCGCAATCTACGTAACAAAATGAATAAAAAAAAAATGATTCCCATTAATAATTATTCATTTTCATTTGTCTGTTTCTTTTAATATGGACAGTATACTGTATATTAGAATGGGAAATTTTATTATTGTAAATAATAGGTTTCTGTTTTTCACAGGGAGTATCACATAAATGTTTTAATTGCAGGCTCTATAATGATCTTTATTATGGGGGTTGCCTTTCAGGAAAGCACATGAAGCTTAGTAAATGTTAGAGTTAGGCTTAAGGAAGACTCCACCCAAAAAAAAGTAGAGTTTCATGAGATAACAAACCTGATCCAGGTTTTTGCACAGTGGAAGCACATGCAAGGTTCACCCTATACATAGATAGTTAGCATAGTTAGTGTATGCATATTGTGCTCTGCTTGTTTTGTGCTTGCTCTCACTTACATGTGCAAGGCTAAAGCTGGCCATACACTAGGACGATTATTGGTCCCAGCAGGGGACTGATAATCCTAGCAGAAGAGGGGAGGGGGGGCAGTGCTCTCTATGGTGCTGCTGCAGAGCTATGTACAAAGCTGCTCTGACAGCTTAGAAGTATATCTTCAAAGCTGTCAGAGCAGCTTTATACATAGATCTGCAGCAGCATCTATTACAGGGATAGGGAGCCATTCAGCTTGCTGATTGGCTCCTTTAAAAAATCGGGCGCTAGCATGTTTAAAAATCCAATAATCGTACCAGAGCGTTTCTGGTGCGTTTATTGGACGTTTTAAAAATTGATCTTGGCCATTAACTAGAGCGATTTTTGGCCCGATCACCCGATAATTGGGTGTTGGGCCGATAATCGCTCTAGTGTATGGCCAGCTTAATAATTGCTGCATTTATAGCTAAAAAAAAAAAACACAGTGCAGCTCTGAATCAGCCCCTTTATGTTCATATTTGCTAGCTAGGTACTTGCAAAAGGCACAGTATTTAAACTTAAAAAACAAACAAACAAAAATAAACAACTAAACTAAAAACTATAGGCCTGATTCACCTTTTAGAAGCTTCGGTACGTAGATAGCGTAGGCGCGGTCTTTAAAGACAAATTAGTGTAAAAATATGTTGTTGAGTTTTCAGTTATCATTTAAATCTCTTTCTTGCAAACAATTTATCTACAAATTAAATATGTGTTTTAGGATACACATTAAGAGTACGCTGTTTTATATAGAACAATGAGCCCCTTGTTATGATTGTTATACAGTACATAGAGCACATGTTTTCTTTGTGTGTTATGTTAAGATAAAATCTAAATTACTCTAATTTCTAAAATAGTCAAGCTTTTCTCAGACTTTTGTTCAGGACTTGCTGAATTATTGGCACATTGACCGTTTAAAAGCTTTCTGAATGGGCAATCATTTTGTTTATTTATCGTTATTCATCCCTTAGGTACAGTACAAATAAAGAAAAAATGCAGATATTTATGCACTAGAAGGATATTCAATTAACTTCATTATTGTGAAATGTTCTATTCTCATTCGTTACTGTAGCAGGTCTCTGGATATATTATTTTGTTAGTGGATGCTACCATTACAATTTTGGATCCAATCAATTGTAAATTAGTTTTGTGTTTTTTCACCTTCATTTCCATTTTGTTATTCAAGCATTAACATGGTTATAAATGAAAAAAATACAAAATGTATAGTGTTTATATATATATATATATATATATATATACATACATTTTTTTTCCAGCAAATTGAAACGATTATAATGGATTGCATTTCAGTTGCATTCCAAATCCAGACTTAAGGGCGTTTTACGTACACAAGCGTACCCAAGTTATGTATCGCCTTGACCTACGTAAGTGCTAAACCCATCCCATACTGTACAAATTAAATGCCTTCCTCCTCCCACAATGCGTATATTCAGCTTGTGTAGGGATGTCACGCCCTATCATGCGGAGTTATGTACAAGTTACATACGATCGAAATTATGAAGCGTAACATCTGCCGCACGCAGTGCAGTGCGTTCCCACAACCAGATTTACACATGCCGCATGCGTAAATTAATTCTGGATCTGGGCCAAAGTCAATGTACCTGTTCCCATCTTCTAGTAACTATTAATGAGCAGCCCTGCCATAGCTATCCTGCTGCTTCTGATAAGATAAGATACTTTACACAATTGTACTTTGCTTCCAGTAACTTGTAGTGATAGTACTAGCAGCAAAACAATGACTTCTTTAATGGAAAGCTACCAACATATATACTGTATAAGCATTTGTTTTGTACACTTACAGTTACAAACTGAGGTTTTTTTTTGCGGAACAATATATTTCAGTGACATTCAGGAGGTGAAGACTCTTTCTCTAATCAAAAATAGACATCTCCACATCTTTTGCACAATTTTACAAATAAAATGTGAATCTTAAAGAAAGAAAAATATCCATAGTCACTTGAATATTTCACCACAAAAAGATATTGTATGGATGCATAATTGGGTCCCAGCTACACCAAAACACTCATACAGTATACAGGTTATGCTTATTTGCATTACTGTCTTTTCTACAGATATGTATTTTTTATTGTAAAAGAAATATACAAATCAAAGACTGACTAATAAATTGAACATGCTTGACAAAGAAATCAGAGTTTTTGAGCGTTTGATGATGATCATGTACATACACAGAACAATAATCATTCAAAGTGGTTGGAAATTAGAGAGATATCCTGAATTATCTTCTAGTACATAACCATCTGGCTATCTGTACAAAACATAGTTTTCTCCCATCAAATTTTGTGTTGGGAAATCTATTTGTTATAATGAAAAGAATCAGGGATAGGATTCAGGTCAACCCCCTAAGCAAAGCATTAATGTACCCCCACCCCCTCCTATCCCCTTTACTCTCCACTGTTGTAATGTCATGCACACTACAACAGGGGAGAGGTAGTTTTAGAGGTTTCGTGACTGAACTCAGACCCAAAAGTGAAGTAATAAGTCCCATCAGATGGTTGAGGCCCAACACTGGTATGCTATTAGTAACCCCCATTCACAGCACCTGCTCACACCCTTTAGATGTACCTAATATGTCTAATGGGAAATATGAACACACCCATTTTCCTCTAGAGGAGTGACAGGTTACATGCAGGTTTGTGAAACACAGAACTCTCCATACAAATGTTGGTTTGCATAGTTTTGGAGCACATATGTATATAAATATTTATCTCTGTGAAAAAAATAAGAAATGTTTTTATGATAGGAATAAATATAACTCTGCTTGTGCCTTTACATATTCGCTTCAACCCATTTTTATGGCTTTATCTTGGAATTTTCCCTAAAGCATTTATAGGGGTCTATTTACTTACTTTTTGTATCCCTATAAACAAAGCTGCATCAGGCTCGCTTATCTTCACTGTGAGCCTGGCTGCTTCGTTTACAGTGTTTACCAATACTTGCCCCTCTTTACACACATATATGTTTATTCCAGCGGTCTCCCATATATGCCCCCCTTTTCCTCCCCCTAATAACAGGTATTAGGGTGAGGGAAAGGGGGGAATATGGGTAGATCACTGGGATAACTGCAATTCTTACCCCTGGAGCAGAAATTGGGCATTATCGCATGAAAATAAGTGTTTATTAATAGAACCCATAATGTGACAGGTAAACACTTCCGGTTGTGGTCTGTTGGCCCTTTAATAGAATAGGGTAATAATGGATTAACTTAGGTTAACGTGGCAAGAATTCTGTGCTGGGGTTGATCAGTATAAAGTGCATGTTTTATCAATGACAGCTAAGAAACTTATCTTGAAAACTGATTTAATAACCTTCTAGATTGTGTTCAGCTCCTAATCAATTGTCCTTCATATTTCAATGACATTTCTTTTTTTATCCTTTAAAACATAAGTCGAATTATTGTAGGCAGATGGAGACAAAGCAGTGTTTTTTCACCACCTAATCAGGTGATTACCTGGACAGGACCACCTTTTGTTCTAGTATCACAGTCAGGCATAAATAGGACTTGGGCAACTACAGTTTGGCATATAATAAACGGGGTATGATTGTGGACTGTTTTACTATAATGGAGCAATCAATTTCTAACTTTAAGTAAGTACCGGTACCTTTTTTATAAAAAAATAACACTTAATAATTTACCAAATGTAATATTTTGTCCACTGTGCACTATGTACAGTATTTGCTTATTTTCCAACAGTTTCTTTTTTTTGTTAGCTCCATACTAGCCTGACCTGAGATGTGCTAAGTCCCCTCGGAAGGTCAATGCCAAGTAAAGGTGTCCCACTTAAAACCTCCAGTCTCTGAGTCTGGCAACCGCAAGCAAGGAATGCCACAAGGCACATGTCTTATGGAAAATTCTTCCCTGGAATAATTGCATAGTGGCCACGTTCCTATTTCATGACCCATATGAATATAAGTCAAACCTGAAACACTAACAACAACTAAATGCATTAAGTAAGCTGTTACGTTCATGGACCATCGTGGGTAGAACTATAAGTTCCTCCCCCGCCCACTTTCACGCAACTTTATGCACGTATAGAAAACAACCACGCCCCTCTGTACATATGTCACTAAGTAAGATTCATAAATCCATGCCTGATGGACTTCCGTGTCTAAATCACGCATGCGCAGTTAATCCGCTGCTAAAAATACGCATGGAAAAAGTAGCAAAATCGTATCTGTGAATCCGGTCCATGAAGCTCAACTGAGGTTTCACCAAATTTGTGGCATGTAATTTTATAGAATTTATATTCTCTTTGTGCTTGTAAAATACAACTTCTTGTTACCAAGGCTTGTTGGGCAGCTACGGCTATCTTAACACATGAAATATTCGGAACATTTTCTAGCATCATTAATCCCTATGACCTGTAATGGAGGTATACCCTTACCAATTAAATGTGAATAAATAAAATTACTGCTTCATTTTAGCATTCTCTGACATGCTTTTAGAGCAATAAACTCAATAATGCATTTTCTAGTAATTTTCATGAAATGTATCCTCTAATGGAATAAACAGCATAAATTGTAATTTAGTATACGCCTTATTTTCAAATCCTAATTTAGGAATTAATTAATAAAACTATCATTAACTGCTTAGTCAATTATAAGGGCAAGTAATCTAGTTTGCATTGATAGAATAGATGAGGTTATTGCAAAATGTGATTTTTTTAAATTATAATAAATCAATGTTAAAAATATATTATGGAATACATTGCATATCACTGTGGCTACAGGGGTGAAATGATACTTTTTTTTGGCTCTGCTGAGAGTAATTTACAAAGTTTAAAGTAAATACTGTGGTGGGATAACACTTTGTTAAGGCCACTCATCCTGAAGTATTTTAAAAATGGCTTTGGTGTGAAAAGGCTAACCTTGGATCATGTGATCATTCACAGCCAATTAGCAAGCAGACTTATGATGTCATAGAATGTGTCACATACATGTACTGTGTCACAGAGTGTACTATTGTTCACACCACTTAAAATGTTAAATATGTACAAAAACGTAATATATGTTTTGCTCTGTTACTATGTGATTCATATTTGCAAACTCTATCAAAATGCCCAGTAGTCCTGCATTTGTAATTGTGTGTTGTCAAGCCATGCTCCCATTGCTAAATGATCTGGGAGCTTGGCTTCATAAACAACTTGGCTGTTAAACCCCCTATGGCTATAAAAAATAGGAAACACGTTGCAAGTTCCTGCTGCAATGTTTCATATTATGAAATAGGGCAGCCGGAAGTTGCTTTTCGGCTGTCTCTATTTTGAATGTGATAAACCATAGATTTTTTTTTTTAGGTGACAGGTGACAATGCTTAAAGGTAATGCATGGTAAAGGTGAAAGAGGCGGATGTGACATGAGAATGACATGTTATTTGTTAATAAAATAACAGTCTTTCTCTGGAAGGCAAACCATTAAATCACCTTGTAAATTATTAAAAAACATTTACAACACTTGGGGGGGACTTAGGGTTAGGCTGCATAGGGGTGACTTAGGGTTAGGCTGCAGAGGGGGTTTAGGGTTATTGAGTGGGCTTTCTTACCGTTGGGAGCACTGCGTTCGGTGCTCTGGGGGTTTTTATTGCTATGCCTATCGATATAAGGCTGTTCGCTGCGGGGACCCATACTCTAGGAAACAGAGGGCTTCCTGATTTCTGTTGAGTAGGAAAACACTGTGTCTTGTCCCCCCCATCAGCTTCTACAAAAAAGTGTATGGGGATAAATGAAATAAAAATGGGGTTAAAGCGATAATGACTTTTGTCATTTCTATTTACCAAAAATGAAGTTATTTTTTTCCCCTTTCTTTGAAGCCTCACTCATTTTGCGATCACAATTTGCAGTAAGCATAAGCAGACACAGGCTGTGAAGCTGCATTTCCCATTGACTGTTCTTGTAAGTTTTACGACAATGGACAGTTTAAAACGTTTGCAGCAGTCTCATTGTTGCAAGGTCCGTAGGGTAGACAGTGGTTGCATTCAGAGCCGTAGAGCCATGTCATCTGTTGCAGGCTCACTGGGCCTGAGCTAGACTTAAGATAGTTTTACGTACGTTAGCGTACCTAAGTTACACACTACAGAGGATAATGAACTCCCTGTGGCACATAAACAAGTTACGTGCGATCAGCGTTCCGAGTCGTAACACCTGGCATGTGCATGTGCAGTGCGCTCCCACAGTTCGACTTACGCAAGCCGCATAAGTAAGTGGATCGGGCCCATTGTCTTAAAGCGCATTTGACTGTTTGAAAACGTTTCTGAGGTCTACCATGATGCAAAAATGTCTAATCCTGTTGTTCATCAAGATATTCATCATGAACTGATGTTTATCAGGAACATGCAGCTGCGCTGTACTTGGACAATGTTTTGAGAGAGTTTATAACCAGTAATGAAGAGAGCAAAGGAGTAGGTGCTATATGCTACTTTCTGAAGTCATGGTATCTGTTCTAAACATGGGGGTAGATCCAGAACTACGTGTGCAATACGTTTCCACGCGTAACGTATTTTCGCACGCGTATGTTCTATACACTCCCCTAGGCACACGCCTTGAATGTACGTATTTCACCGAGTTCCGCTTCCCAAACCCTACCTTAACTTTTTTTCGCGTAGTACGTCCTCTCCTCTAACGGACATATAGACTACGTGAACGTACGCCGCTTAGCACGCCCATACTGTACACTGTACATACAAACCTCCCCCTACTTCACGTAAAACGAACGTATTGTTGACTCACGTAAAATTGGCACGCCCACACATAAGTATTTACGTGACAATTACGTGAATGGCCCATACGTTCACAATTACGCTAATTAGCGTATTTTCTATGGTACGCATGCGCAGTTCTTAGAAATAGTCTATTTTACGTCTCCGCCACGCGTAAATTCGCTCCGATGCGTTGTTCTGGATTAGGCCCATGTTCTGTAATATAGATGGACTTCGTATACAAGTTGATTGATTTGTTTATTTAAAAAAAAGTGTTCCATTAATAAATAATTAATAAATAACCTGTATTTATGAACAAAAAATACTCCCAATAAAATGAGATTCGGCCATCACCGGAATCTGAATAAATACTAGGTTAATAACCATGAAAAATATACATTTTTATGATGAACTACTAAATTTATTTAGCTTTCTATCAGCTATTGTACTATTTAGTTGTTAATATTAATAACAATATTTAATAATGTACAAATACATTTTTATAGTAAAATAAACCATGAAACTGGGGTTGTTCAGCTCCAGAACATTGACAAAAATTCACAAAGGATTGGGTGTCTTTGTATATATTCAGTCACTGTTTCAACTGTCCTAAAACAAGATGCCAAATGTGAGAAAAATGGACTCCAGGCCCCATAGTAGTCCCTCCCTCTCTGTCACTCTCCTCTCTCGTGCGGAGATTTTGTACCTAATCCCACCCACACTGTACAATTTCAATGGTTCCCCAGCCCACCCTGGCGAGTGGAGCGGAAGCACAGCCCCTTTCTTTGCAATTGCCATTGTACGCAGCTAAGTGCGTAAGTGGGGTAACGTTCTGAAGTCTGGTTCCGACCCTATATTCTCTTTATAACAATTCAAACAATAGACATTTAATTTATCATGCATTAGTAGCAAAACTAAATAGTATTTTCCTTCTCTTCTTTTTTTTTTTTACGATTGCTGTAATGAAGTTTGAAGTTTGTACCATAGATTGGTTTCTTGGCTGTGACTACGAGTCACATGTTATAGAAAGTGTAGTTCATCACAATTTGATTCCTGAATCCATGTCTTAAGCGAGGCCTTTAATACACTTGTCATTCTGTTTCCTTCCTGTTCTGTTAATGGAAATCCATGTAGTTCCTGAATTAAGTGTATAACTTCAGCATTGGTTTATATTATAGTTGAACTAATGCTGGGTCAAAGCGCATATGAAAGCAGTTGAAACAAGTGAATCACAGATCTGATACCGTTCTTATAGTTATAGTTTATCATCTTCTCTGATTACTTGAAACTATAACACATATCTGAAATCTCAAATGTAAAGGGATAAAGAAAGTTAAATGCTAAAACTTATATGATGCTTAAATGGATTATTCTGAGTCAGACTGTACCCTAATAACCAGTGCCTGGATTCAGACCTCTGCAAATTAGTCTCTTCCTCCACACAATGGGCTGGATCCAGACTTAAGAAGGAGCTTGAAATTAAGAACCTGATTCACACTTAAGAATCTTCTTAAAATAATAACTTACAGTCACTCCTGGACAAAACCATGTTAATTGCAGGGGGGATTAATTTAATTGTATTCTTTGCATGCAGGGATATATCTTTGAATTGCTTACTGCACACAGATACTGACCAGCTTTACTATTACCAAAAAATGATGCGAGCGCTAGCAATAAAGTGGTGTGGACTTACATACATGAGAATTTATATGGTAAATAGTGGGCAGAACTCTAAGCAGCTTCCAAGTGAGGGGAAATGGGGACCCCAAAAAATAGACAATAAAAAGAGAATGAAGAAGCGCTATTGGAGTCTGAACACCAATTATTATTAGAAGTTCATATATTAAATTAATAAAATAGTAAAAAAATCACACATAAAATAACAATAACAAGTCTGCACATAGACTGAAATTGGCTGTTGATCAGGCAGCCGATTGTGCCTATCAGAGCAAATATGAAAGCAAATACACCTATATTGCACTAGTATATATGTATAGATAATAAAATGGCTATTGCTGTACTAAAAAATCACTTCATGCAAAACCAATAGTCATCATCTCTGACAAAACGAGTACTCTGTGTCAAAGAACCTAATCTAGAGGCACTTAAAGGGTATGACCCATTAATCAACATAAGGTGCCTTTGCACTGTCTCTTACAAATTTGCAGAGAATGGTACATACGTCTTTTGAATATAAATATTCTGCAGTATATATGAATAGGCCAAAAAGGTAACTGGTTATTGGTGGTGTATAGTGGCCAGCATTGGCAAAACAAGCTGCCTGATGTAGAAATGGAAGGAGGGGGCTCCGGGTGCAATATGGAGATATCGTTCCAATAGCCAGAGTTCAGCGCCGGCAGCGTCTACCTCGGCCGACTTGCAAAGTTGTAATCAAGATTGAAGTCACAGAGGGCCAGTAATTATTACCTTATGTTGTGGCTCCAGCCAGTGGTCTAAGTCCCGACAGGACTCCAACGGCGTTACCGCTGGCCGGCAAGTTCAGTAGGCGCCGGCGTGTGGAGTCAGCTGTGGTGAGTAAACAGAAGCCACGTATTAGCTACGTCCAATGAGTGCACTCAGATGTCGGATCTTGTAGTGAAGATAAAATTCAAAAGATAACTTGTTTGAAATGGTTTGCAGAGCGAAATAGTAATAAAATTAGCCAAGTATGTGCAGAGTTCATCAGATAAACACCTCAACGCGTTTCTCTACATATGTCGTAGTTTCATCAGGAAGGGTGGAGTATCACACAGCAGTAAGGACATGGCTTAAATAGCCCACTAATTGTATAGGGTCATGTCTTAACCGTGTGTATGCTGGATATTCCATGAGAACTAAATTAGCATAAGCAAACAAACAGTAGGCAGTGAACGGTGTGCTTGGGAACAAAAAATCAAGTGTAAGCATTAGTTAACAATTAAAATAAAAAATATAAAAAGATGGAACATAAAAAATATGACACAATAATTAAAATAAAGAATCATAGAGGGTACACAGACCACCGACCAGAGTATAGTGCTCCGTCAGTGGACTTAATACTTTATAGGTCAGAAAAACCATATAATGAGAAATAGACATTTGTCAAAAGCAAAGACACCAACAGTACCATAATGAAAGTGGCAATAGATATCATTAGCTTAAACTAGGGCACATAATTAATATTATGTGGACCATGATCTCTTAGTAAATGGAAGGGAGTAAGGTGGTGCCCGTTCTGTCTTGGTCCCCAGATGTCCAGACATGCCGATGACCAACACGGTGGGAACCCAAATAGGGGGGAGGGAGAGAGCTCATTAAAAGTGATTAAGCTCTAACGATTCGTTAAGGCCTGCTGGTGAGAGAGTACCTAGTCTAAAAATCCAGTATGCCTCTCTTTGACAGAGACGGGCATACTGGTCACCTCCTCTAGAGGTGCAGCTAATGGCCTCAATCCCTTTAATGTTGATATATTGGATGTTGCCACCATGTTGGTCATTTACATGCCTAGAGAGGGAATGTAGTCTATAGTTTTTTTGTACAGTTCTCCGATGTTCGGAGAACCTGACCTGAAGCTGCCTCGTGGCTGCTTCAGCTTTACTATTACACTGTTATTTAGACTTGGGCTGGAAAACATCACCTCTCAACACTAGCACTGTTTGCAACAGATGAAATTTGACTCCCCTGCAATCAACATGGTTTAGCCCAGGTGTGACTTTAAGTTCTTATTTTAAGAAGATTCTTAAGTGTGAATCAGGTCCTTAATTTCAAGATCCTTCTTAAATCTGGATC
>WWET01000816.1:324822-338015 GCA_011038615.1 Limnodynastes dumerilii | reverse complement strand
TAAGATATCCCACTATGTGGTTAGTATTTACAGTCAATACAGGTAAGTATATGCATGCCACTATGTAGCTAGGGAAACACAGCCAATACAGGTAGGTATAAGATATCCCACTATGTGGTAAGTATTACAGACAATACAGGTAATAATATGCATGCCACTATGTGGCTAGGGAAACACAGCCAATGCAGGTAGGTATAAGATATCCCACTATGTGGTAAGTATTACAGACAATACAGGTAATATGAATTACAACCGACACCCCCACAACACAGGGTATAGTGCAGAGACAGCCAAATAGGATGCAGAGAGCCGGGCAAGAACTGAATCACACAGCGGAGTAGCGACAATCAACTACCCCCTAGACAGGACAGAATATCACCAGCGTCCTCGTGGAGGAACGCCGGGGATTTAACAGAGGCGCTGCGCATGCGGCCGCCGACCTGTGGAACGCACACTGCGTTCCACAGAGCAAAAGCGGAAGCATCGTTACACGCCGGCTGCCGGCGTGTAACAGCAAGTATGGAGCTATGAGTCTTCTTTACAACTTTCTTATGAACATGACTGTCACTGCTGCCTCGGACCACTCCCTACAGGTGGAGGCATCGCTATCACAATATCAAGCCAATTCCATTGAGTCATATTCACTCTTAGGACCAGATTTACTAAGCTTTGGAAAAGTGGAGATGTTAATTATAGAAGCCAATCAGATTCTAGCTCTCATTTTATTTTTACATACTAGAGAATGTCCGCTAAAATCTGATTGGTTGCTATGGGCTACATCTCCAATTTTCCAAACCTACAGCTTACTAAATCTGGCCCTTAGTCTGACTTTCTATCTCATGCTGAACCATTCATTACTCTTATTATACAATATATATATTTTTTTTTTGCTAACTTTTAATTCCTTCTCTTCTTTATTGCTAATGGTTCCAAGTTATTTGTTTATTTTGTGTACTTAACTTAGTTTTCACTCTCACCCCTAACAATTTAGATATTTGTTGAGGTCTACATTAGGGTGATTTATTACAGGGTTTTCTGGAAAAAAAAGAAAAGAAAATATGGTTTCAACTAGTTCCATAACATTATTATTTATTTACAAGTTTTTATATAGTGCTATCAGATTAAATAGCGCTTTACAGAGAATATTTAACATTCACATCAGTCCCTGCCCCATTGGAGCTATATTCTAGGTTCCCTAAGGCTAATTTATTCAGCAGCACACATGGGTAGAACATACAAACTCCACACAGATATGTTTAGGAATCGATCTCATGACCTCAGCACTGTCAGACACACAGCCACGCTGCCCTATTATTATAACTAAGTCCACTGTTCCCAGGCAATTAAATAAATATATAAAGTCTAGTATAATAAGTCCATTATAATAAGTATGAACCAAACAAAATATGCAATTTGTATTTTCCTCTTATTGAAATAAATGATTGCAAAAACTAGAATCAAGGGACTAACTGGTTAATATCACAGAGTCTCTCATCTCTGGTGAATCACTGCTTACAGCTTGAGAATTAGAGTTTAGTGTAAGCTGATTAGAAGCATGTATTTGTAGTGAGAGGCTGGGCACACGGTATTTTGGTTATGTAAAAATTATGATTTACAGGTATATGAAAATGATAAAGGAGAGACTTCAAAGAGTTTATAAAAGCAATGGAAATGGATAACATTAAGTTAATTAATAATGATCCTAGTCAATGCGTTTACATTAAATAAATAGTTTTATGTGTTTACAGACAGGTTAAATATACGTTGTGTTGTTGAAAGCACAACACTACCCACTATAAAATCATTTCATCAGCAACAGTGGCTGCTTTGCTTTAGTATTAATAAAGTAATGGTAGCAAGTGCAGTGTGGACTTGTACAATATACGTTCAGTTAGCGAGCAAAATGCAGAAGACAAGATTGGGAAGTTTTGAAACACGGAACACTTGCAAAGGAACCCCTCTTGTATCTTTACAGTATTACACTTATGGGGGTAGATTCTGAATATGGCAGTATTGGGCAACCTGATACTTTTCAAATGATCATTTAAAAGGATAATATGCTCAAAGAAATAAACCAAAAGGTCAGAACAGAGTTAAGATTAGAAACTGTATCTGACAATTCAGTGGGACTTGTGGGTAACCAGATCTTCCACCACATTTTGAAACTTAAGTTTATGGTTGGAACAGACATACTACAGAACAATTCTACTGATAGATTTCCAGCCATCAAATTGTTTCAATTTGCTATTTTATTGTGCCCCAGAGCCTTAACTAGAAATTTTAGCACCAGGGGCAAAAAGAGAAAATGGTGCCCCCAACCCTTAATTAGTAACCAATTTTACCTTTAAAATTTATTTACTGCCTCCCCACTTTGACTTTGTGCCCCTGTCGCCCACCTCTAGTTATGGCCCTGTTGTGCCTTTCCTATCTGGAACAGAAATAAAATGCCATTGCTGCTCACGGAGGCATAACAGGGCCTGTCTATACTTTTAACATTTTACATCTCTGATTGGTAGCTCTAACTTACAGACCACAGAGGGCAAGGGAACGGGGTGTTGATAGTTGTATAATCAAGCCATTTAGCCCCTGTGTGAAACAAAGCATTGTGGTGCAGGGGTCGAAGACATGATTATGTCATTTGGATTGCTTGAATCATTAAGCAAGATGGTAGCTTGCTCCCCAAAGAGTTTGGAATCACTTCTTAAAACTTCAGTAGTCTTCCAGATATTCAAGGAGACTTTTAGACCTCCAATGAATCAGGAATCACACAACTCTTTCCACCCAGGAAAAGGGAAGGTCACGTGACATCTTTGCTTCTCTGATTTCAGATGCTGTTATACCTGCCATGACTGAGACTTTGGCTATTCCGGGTTAAGAGTAGAGGCGTTTTTTTTCTTAGGCTTGTACTTTCTCCACATCCTTTTTATTAGCCTTGTCGATTGAATCACAGACTGGTAATCATGGCCCGTACACCAGAGTCCGATTTTGATTTACAAATATGTGATTATTTTAGGACAGTAGGCAATAGGCCTGGTCTCGGAGTTGATGTTTATTACATTCCAATAGTACAGATTTTAAATTAAAAATAGGTTAATATACTTGCCAGTAAAAATGTGTTTCTCAAGAAATGACATTTTTGTTCTTTCAAAATCAATGCTTTTAAATAACCAAACTACATTTAGTCACTTCCTTCTGTATTACATTGCTTTGTATGCAAAACCCAATACATGTGGTTTATTCATGGGCTGTAGTTCTTGTAAGGAAGTGGCACAGATAGCGCTGATGTATAAACATTGACAGAAGAACAATCTTTTTAGTAGTGTGTTGTGCAACACTAAAAAACACCTCTAAAACTCATGAGGAAGAAGACTTGCTGTAAGGTAAAGTAACTTCTTAGTTATTCACTTGCACAATTAAAGCAGTATTGTCATGTTGTATATTTGCAGGATACGTTAACTAAACAAATCATTACTATAATCTATTCAGTATGTAATAGGATTATTGTAGCATACTTGTGGAAGCCATTTTGGGATCAACACCAGTTGTGGTACCACTGCATATCTGCCCTAATACCTAATCCCTGTAATGATAAATTTTCTTGTGCGCAGAGATCTGTTTCTCTGCACGGAAAAGGGGAGTGCACGCCCCTGTCACTTCCTGCTTTCCGAAGGAGTTATGGACACTTACGTGCGGAACGGCTGATCTCCTAGCCTGCACTTTCATTACCATGCCTGTCTGGCGGGGTATAGGAATGCGGATTTCAAGGGCTGGTCCCTGCTACGGAAGTTCTCTGAACTTTATTCTGTATGGAAGGACTTACGACACGTAACATCTGGTGCATGCATTCGCTGATGTTACATGGCAAGGGGACTGTTGTGGACTGATTTATGAATCAGGTCCTTTGTTATTAGCTAGAAATCATCACAATCCAGTCACTCCTTACTGGGTCTACTTAAACCCCAGATTCCTTGCTGTTTGCAAAACTATATGTGTAAAAGAAAAAAAAAACTACACGAACGTACATTTTTGTATTAAGGTTTATGCTGGTTTAAGCAATCAGTGGAAAGCATATTTATTCAATATTAGGATTATTATACTTGACTATCAGGGTACATATAAACAGCTGTTTAATGGGTTCTTGCTGGTGCTAGCATTTAGCATTTATTATCTCCACCCCAAGCCTGCTATATTATAATAAGAAAGAGGGTGATTTTAATGCAGCAGCAGCCCTGTTCCCTGCACTTCCTCTTAAAGGGCCTGATCCAGATCTCTGTGTGTTGTCCATACATACAGACATCTGGAAGTCTGCATGGAAGAGGGGAGTGCACTCCCCTCTCTTGGGCAGAGTTCTGGACACTTACATGTCCAGAACCCTACCTTAACTTCTCTGCATGCATCTATATCTGTCCAAATGCAAACTCGTAGAACTGCTTATTGCCGTCCCTACACTATATTTACATGCCTATCCCCGGCTGTCTGGCTGGGATTAGGCACTTGGAAATCAAGGGCTGCCCCCACTTATAATGCTAGGAGATCCGTAGTGTAACAACTGCCATGCGCATGAGCAGATGTTACTTTTAAGGGGACTTATGTGACAGCCTTATGTATATTCCCCAATGTTAGTTAATTAGGATCAGGCCCAAAATCCTTTACCATCACAGGGCTGGTGTAAATTTAAGAAGGAGAAAATTTCATTTCATAAAAGCCCCTACTGTACACATACTACAGGGTTGCCTACTTTCTATCTTTTCCCTCCAGAAGATCTCAGGAAAGAGATGATGCCGAAATGGGGTGGGCTTAATGACACAATTTATGCAGATCGTGCCATCAAGCCCCGCCCCTGTCAATCACCCCTGCAATTTTTTGTGTTCCTGAACAAAATTCACATCATCAAGTCCTGCCCACCCCTAGTTGCATAATGGGCCAGATTTACTAAGCTGCAGGTTTGGATAAGTTGAGATGTTGCACATAGCAACCAATCAGGTTCTAGCTCTCACTTTCCTATTACATACTAGAGAATGTCAGCTATAATCTGGTTACTGTGGGAAACATCTCCACTTTTACAAACCCACAGCTTAGTAAATCTGGGCCTAAGAATTTCTGTAATCAAAGACCGGGGGCAGGACTTGCTGGAGATTTGCCTGCTCTCCCTGGATATTGGGAGAAATGCCAGAATTTTGGGAGTCTCTTGGATATTCCAGGAGAGTCGGCAACCCTGACATAGTTGTAACACAGCCCTACAGACTGAATAACAGTGTATAGCCTCACATTTTGCTTAGGTATTTTTTAAATCTTTTTTATAATAAAACACATAACTTAAGCCAATTTATATTAATTATAAAACAATTAAATAATAGATACTTTGTAATATGCAAACTGTAAAGGCTTCTGCATTAGATCTCTATCTCTATTTGTCTATAGCTATCCGTAGCAGCTACTGTAGGAAGTATGCATAGGACGTGCACATTTTCAGTGCCTTGTGTGTTTCTTATGCGCAAAAACTCTGGGTCTTGCCCTAAATATATTTTTGACTTTTGTGTGTAATCTTCACTGCAGAACCATTAAAGCACTCAGTGGAGAAAATGCAGGTTTCACTAAATAAATAAAAAGACTTTTTAGAATAGATACATCTTCAGAAATAAAATAAAAAAATGTATTCTTAATGAATCCCATTCATGGTGGCCAAAAGATTATCAAATTTCCTCCACTTAGGTTGGTTAGAGACAAGCAAGACTTGGGGAAAATACTTAAAGAATGGTTGAAACATAGGACCTGATTCAGACTTAAGAATGAAGTCCGCATGGATGAGATCTGAAAGAGCGATTCAGAGATGCTACAAAATGGTTCTCAAAACTTCTTTGTTTTTATCTCTACACTATTCAGACTATTCAATTATTTTTGCGATTGGTTTTTTGCTAATATAATAATGCCACATCTACCTGTGTAATGTATGCTAATTGCTATTTATATCATTTTTTTACAATTATGTTATTTTACTAACAAAAATGTAGAAAATTTATTGTAATCAACTTTTTATATGATGCATTTTTTTAAGTTTTATTTTAAAAAACTTTAATTCCAAAATGTTTTAAATTAATGTAAATAGAAATGTTTTTTTATAGTGTTAAAGGTCTAATGGCATTAAAAACATATAAGTAAGCCACATAGGCTAGCACCCAACCATATGTAAATCAACTAAGGGGTGGTTGATAAGTAGCCAGTGTGTAGCTCATTTGCATTAAGAGTCTTGCCCCTCTAGCCACACGTGGGACTCATTCCGTGCTGATGCGTGAATCAGTCCTAAGTCAGCCGTCTGTGTATGTGAATCAGTCCGCCATGGTTTCCATGTGTATGTTTGAGTTTTGGGCATACGCAGTATATCTGCTCAGAAAATATATGCACAGAGATTCTGCACTTACTTACGTCTGAATCAGGCCTATAATTACCATACACAATGACCTTGTCACAGAGCCTTTTCGATTGATTTCCTGGTACATCACAAGCTGGGTACCCACTTGTCCAATCGTTTTCAGACCCTACTCCTGACCAGTCTGTTTAAACAATCCTAAGGCAGACTAAGTTTGCAGATACAATACTTTTTATTCCATGTCCAATTTTACAACAGACCTACGACCTGCATCTGCTAAAGTGATCCGCTGAAAGGATCCTGTCACCATACAAACTTCCAGTCTTCATCAGAGCGCCTGTCACTTTATTTGTATATTTTGTGTAAGTGATTATGTTATGTTTTTGTTATAAATGGCTGTCTATAGGACATTATATACTGTTTGGGCCTGATCCAGACCTACGCCCGCGAGCATAGCGTATGTTCGCCCGGGCGTATAAACGTTCACGCTCATGACACTCCCATTGATTGTACCGACTTACGGCGGCTGAACCCTACCCTAACTTTTTCAAGCGTCCGTGCGAATTTTCGTACCGATACGCTGGTCGTACGGGGCTTAGCACGCCCATACCCATACTGTACAATTTAAATGGCTATCTCCGCCTCTGTGTAGTAACTCGAGCGTCCGGACTATCGTCGTACAAAACGCATGCCCCTTGGGCGAAAAATACGCTGAAAATACGTTCGCTGTACGCTCATGTCCTTCGGACGACCGGAAGTTGTCATACTGCACATGCGCAGTGCGTTTTTTCTCCCGTTTTTACGCTCCCGACCGGCGTACAATCGCTTGCGGGCGTAGGTCTGGATCAGGCCCTTTGTCTCTAACATCTTGCAACATATATTTGGAGATCTTAAACCGTGCTGGTATACAACAGTGTGCTCTAGTGCTGTTTTTAGTCAGCTCTGCCTTAGAAGCTGCACATGGGACTGTATTCACACATAAGAAGCAGATGATTCTTAGATGCAGATCCTTAATAAATTATCTACGACGCATGAATAGTAGGTCAGTTACGCAATCTACGTACCAGTTAAAGACCGCACAGGGTATAAAGTAGAAAGAGGTGGCGTAATGCCATCTCGGGTAGTGTTTAGTTAGAAGTGGGAGGGGGGGATTTAGATTAGCCGGGGAGCAGGGGGAGGGTTTCTCTGTGCCCATTTTTCTTCTTAAGTAGGAAAATGCGCATGGTTACGTAGGGAAGCCCTATGGCACTCTTAAGTTCCATAACGTTCCTAAAAATGGGGGTGGGTGAGAAAGGGGTGGATGCGGCCGCACCTAACTCATTCTTACCTGTGAATCCGGTCCAGCGTTACAGTGTGAAATAATCATGTAATCTGAGGACATTGCTATGTGACAATCATGTCACCTGGCGATATTACTGTGTGGGGCAGTACCTAACTCACCTTGATCTGTGACTATGGTTATCAAGCTAGTTGAGCATGTGAGCACAACAGCACTGTAAATAACGGACACGTTTTAACTTAATGTCAGGAGATGATGGGGAAAAGATTCGTCCCCTGGATCCAAACTAACTCCAGTAGCAGCAGTTTCTAATAGAGTGAAGCCTTTTGTGTGAAGCTTCACCCATTTCTCCTAGACTGGCATCTTGCAAGGCTTTCTAGCTTTTCAATGTGCTTTCTGTTTTGAATACACTTATTTTAATGAAGGTACCCAGCGCTTATGGGACTGGTCCTGGCTATTTAAGGCTTGCTGTCTGGTGACTGGCCCCTCCTCAGAGACCAAGCTACTCTAGCACATGCTTTGTGGGGAATCATCCCTCCTCCCCTCTATAAGAGGTATGCTTTCTGTATGGACAGTTATATAGTACTGGTCAGAAAACGTAACTGTTATATCACTCCAATGTGAGATAGAGCAGGTAACAGGGATTTAGGGAAAAACATTAGAAGAGAACAGTGCTGGGAGACATTAGACTTGATGGAATACAGGAGAAATTAAAGAAATGTGAGAGATGGAGTGACAGACACACACACACACACACACACACACACACACATACATACATACACACATGCTGCTTGGAGCCTATCATCCACTGACTGCAGGCAGACAATGAACAAAGACATTGTCTGGTCCACAGTGCAGACTGTTATTGTGGGCCAGGCCATGTCTGTGTCCGTGGTTGCACACCTAACTGGAAGCAGTGCACATGCAAGTTGCAATGACCAAGTTCAGGTTCTGGACTGCTTGAACCGGGAAAGAGAAGGTCATCCAGTGGAATATCTGATCCTGACTCATTCCATGTGCCATATGCCAGATCCAAATTTCTGGTCACCAGGGATTTATATGATGCTATACTACACTATATAGTGTTGAAAATCTACATCTAGAATTAATTTCACACTATCAAAGTCTCTAATTCTTCCTGTGGCCTAATCAGCCTCGAGGTCTATGTTCATTATCTTTACATTCTCTTGACTTTTTATATTCAGACTTCTAAATTTCACCACTGCATCTGTATGTATCATTTTTACCTTGCATAATCTTTAACTTTCTATTTTTATAATTGTTTTAAGACTGAAGAAGAACAGGTGACTTTAGAGTTTTCTATTAAATATGAAATCTACAATATTTAAATAGCGTTAATTACAGTTCTACTTATGTATGGTTGTCGGTGTGTTCTGTGATTTTTGGCTTTATTTATAAACTGTGTATAGTTGCCTTACACCTTTCCGACTGATAGTAGGGATAGCAGTGCCTAATCCTCAGATGTCAGCTTTCTGTCATCCCACCATGTGACACAGAGCAGAGAAGTATTAAGAGACTGGTGTAAGCCTGAGCCTCTTGTATGTGTGTGCTTGTATGTCAATGTGCTGGTGTACCTGTCATGTCCACAGTATATCTGAACCTGCCTTGTAAAGAAACCACGGACCACTACCAAACTTTTTGACAAAATGAAATATGTGAATTGTTTAACCTGCAACCTAAAAAGAAAGAAATATCTTTTGGCTGGAATAACATCTTTATTGCACCTGTCAGCACCAATGCTTTAAAATTGCAGCTGCACTGGCCATCTTAATCACAAGACAGTCTCAGTGGACTTACCTGACAGGTTTTCCAGAGACCGGAATAAGGAGAAAATAATATGAACAGAGGTGCACAGGTTAACTTGCCAAAGTATAGGGGCTTGTCAGGCAGCTCACTGCAGGAGAGGTCTGAGCACTCTTTCTTTCTCTTTTACTACTATAGGATGGAGGATGAGGCTGTATTGGACAGAGGGGCTTCATTCCTGAAGCATGTGTGTGACGAGGAGGAGGTAGAAGGTAAGCATAAAACTCCTTTCTTCTTCTCCCAGCAATGTATACATAAATTTACAATAAAAAAATCCACATATAATAAAGTTGTAAAAGTAGAGTTGATTTCCAAGATAAATACTCACTTCCATGTACTGTCACTTCGGTTTGTATGTATAGTCTATATATGTAAATAATAGTAACTAATAAAGTACAAATTACTGGACACACAAGTGCATACCATTTGCAGCAGTTTATAGGATCAATTTTTACAAATTTAAAACAACAAAAGCAAATCATGCTATTTTTTTTATTACCTGTTCCTAATTCTATAGATATTGACTCATACATATATACAAATACATATGAAAAGCCTAAAGAAAGTTGTGTGATTTAAAAATTAAATGACACTGGGGGCCAGATTTACTAGGCTGCGGGTTTGGAAAAGTGGAGATGTTGCCCATAGCAACCAGATTTTAGCTGACATTCTCTATTATGTAATAGGAAAGTGAGAGCTAGAATCTGTTTGGTTGCTATGGGCAACATCTCCACTTTCCCAAACCTGCAACTTAGTAACAGTTTAACCTATGTGTATTTGGCTTTTAAAATAATGTTTTTTTTAAAATCATATCTTTCACAAAAATATCTGCAAACATTTTGTTTTCTGGATTCATTGCAATATGAACCATGGATACTCTGTTATGTGTTTACTAGCCTTTTTTTTTGGAACTTAAACACTTTAGAAATCCTGCTTGCTTTTCTCTAAGCTTAGAGATTTGCAGTGACTGCTCATTCTATCGTCTACAAAGATTGGATATTTTCTTGAGGACGAAAAAGGAGATTTACTGTTTAGACACATTAAAGATCTAAAGATCTTTGGGAAAAAAAAAAAAAAGGTTTATTTTGAGCCCACTCTTAATACTTCTCACCAAAGCTAGCGTTGATTAAAAATAACACAATCGCCTCATGGTAACATGTGCATGGTCCGTGTAATTATTCAATGTTTCCAAGATGTTTGCTGACTGTGTTATTCTCAGGGACATTTATGTCATGGCCAATAAACAAAGGAAATTTAAATAAAAAATTTAACCATTAGATTTATTTGTCTAAATAACAAAATAATATACTTTGATTGTATAGTATATAATGGAAATAATGCAATATAATTGGATATAATAGGATATGTGGGCCGTGTTCACAGATCCGTTTTTACCCGTGCATATTTTTAGGATTGGAGTAATTGCGCATACGTAAACTTTATTTACGTTGAATTTACTTGTGATTTCACTTGGGGACATATGTGCGGAGGGGCGTGGCTGAAATCCGTACAGACAAAGTTAGGTGAAAGTGGGGGGAGGGGCATTTAAATGACCATTTGAGGGCGCGATTAGCTACAAACGCACGCACGTACGTAAGTATTATGCGCACATAAATGCACACGTTGAGATAAGGGTGCTCTATGGAGGCGGAAGTCAACAAAAACCTGTCTGTGTGAGGGGCGTGTCATAGGTGTTGCCTTGCCACGTACATGCGTATAATTGGGTTCCTTTAACTAACGAATCTGTGAAGACAGCCCTGTGTTAGAGATTTAAGACCTGATTCAGAGATTGAAAATAAGAGGAAAGTTACACCTGGGCAAAACCATGTTGATTTCAGGGGAAGTCAAGTTGTATTCTTTCCATGCAGGGATATATCTTTTAACTGCTTACTGCACATAGATAGTGACCAGCATTACTTTTATACTGTTATTTAGACATGGGCTAGGAAACGCCACCTCTCAATTCTAATATTGTTTGCAACAGATGAAATATGACTCCCCTGAAATCAACATGGTTTTACCCAAGAGTAACTTTTCTCTCTTATTTTCAAACTCTGAATCAGGTTCATACTGCACAATAAACTAAAAGCAAATAAGCATTCTCATACTTAAATGACACTTTTACACAGTGGAAACTGACTGGACAGTCTGCAGCATACAAGGCCCAATGCAGCATTTTGCACAATATTGTTAGCTGTGCATTCCAGTGGGAGACAAAGGGGGAAGCCCGATGAGGTTGCGCTTGCTATGTTCCTCAAACCTTCTGTTTTGATAATCTGTGTGTGACCGCAAGTGACAGTTAGCAGGCTGCTGATACAAACACCTATGTTCAGCAGCAGGAGAAATTTCTAGAGAGACGCTCACACTTGTACCAGCCCACAAGGATATGTATATGTATATATGTGTGTATATATATATATATTTGTAGAAATCACTGGGCCTGATTCAATTGAACGCGAATCCTGCATTTTTTTGGTTGCAAAGCTAATTGTGCGAATTTTTGTCACAGGTGTTTATATCCACTCCATAGAGGCGCATATTAAGATCCACAAACCTTAGCTACCGTAATAGCTGGTTATAAGCGCAATTAGCTTCGCTACCAAAATAACACAGGCTTCACATTGAACTGATTTGGTCTCATAGATAACCTATTAACTTGTTACAGTGTTTCTATATTATGTGAAGTGGATGAACCTGTGTCTTAATCCATGGTGCTGTTTATAAACAAGTGCTGCTACAACCAACTGTAATTCTAGACCTGTAAACGACAGCCAAGAGATTTGCCAGCGGACTCGGTGAACCTTAAAGTACACTTGTTGGCATCACAATGATGAAAGAGAATGCTGCTTGTCAACCTTACTCATATCTAAGCATCAGCTAAAGTGTATAAATGCACTTGCAATGTTATAATAAACCTGCAAAACTCCCATTATTTCCATGATGGCTGCTAAATACTTGTATAAGCTTATTCAAGCCAAAGCATTAGATCCACACAGAGTATATTTAAAAAGAATTGTAATATTCACTACTAGTTGTAATTTACATTGAATTCAATAAAACCCAATAGCTGATAGACCTGAATTATCCTATGCTTTTAATTAGACTGCAAATGCAAACATTGTCCCAGAAGTGATTGTAGTTTTGTTTGCTGTTGTTATCAACATAACGACAATTATGTATAATATACACTGATAAACTGAGAAAAAAAAGTGAAGACACCATATAGCTCGTGTTAGAGATGTGTACAACATGCTGTAATAGGGAGTAGGGATAATTTTGTGCATGGATGGAGTCAACACTGATATGTTTTTACAAACAATACATGCAACATTCCTTTCCTAGGGCATGATCAGAGCTAGGAGCAGCAGTAATTTATTACACTTATTGATTGCATTTATTTATAGGTTTTTATATAGCGCTCTCATATTACGTAGCGTTTTACAGAGAATATTTAACATTCACATTAGTCCTTGCCCCTTTGGAGCTACATTCTAAGTTCCCTAACACAGACATACACACACACTAGGGCTGCTTTATTCAGCAGCCAATTAACCTACCAGCATGTTTTTGCAGTGTGAGAGGAAACCAGAGCACCCGGAGGAAACCCACACAGACACAGGGAGAACATACAAACTCCACACAGATAAGGCCTAGTCTGGGAATTGAAGTCATGACCACTGTATTGCCCATTTATTAACAATCATACTTCTAACTTTGGAT
>WWET01000816.1:272132-286744 GCA_011038615.1 Limnodynastes dumerilii | reverse complement strand
ATTATTATTATTTTTATTATTATTATTATTATTATTATTATTATTATTATTATTAACGGGGTGGATTAATACTTATGCCTAACACCCAACTTCTGCAATCTGCTCGCGGAAGTCGGATGTTCTTTAGGCAATGCGCACGCCAGATATTATGATTCGCATTTCCAGGTGTACGTAACTTCTGCAGATCTGGAGAGCTGTCCGACAGGTTGGCCCATCTCCTCCATTTTCCTAAACTCCATAAGGTGGTGGTAGTGGTGTACATGTAAATTATACAGTGAGGGCTGGGCTTTTCTGCATGGGACATCTAAGGTAGCCTTATGGCAACATAAGTTCTGCAATATCCGCACGAGAGAGGCGAGTGATAGGGAATACACACTCTTCCGTGCGGACTGCCAGGCCCCTGTGCATATGAAAAACGCACAAAGGTCTTGGTCCTGCGCATTATTATTATGTTTAGGGATTTGAAATAGTGGAATATTCATTGTGCATGTGCAGCTATCTGGTGAGAATAATAAATCCTACAGTAATCCGATGTTGTTCTATTTACGATTATGAGTGATTCATATGGACTCACCTCTGCAGCTCCTCCTGTGAGACACTATTAATCAGTATTTCATTACAACCATTGGATGTCACTGTGAACTCTGCTATGTAGACAACAAAGGGTTCACAGCTTCCAAGTGATTTTAGCATTGCTATTACTGTCAGCCTGTCTGGAATCAGAAATAGTTTAATAATAACATGGGACCGGATCCACAGTTAAGAAAGTCAGGGGACTTATGCAAGTCATTTGCGTAAGTCCTATGACAAGTACCATCGGCGTATGCACCAGATGTTACGCCAATGTACTTCCGTACTGAGTTCCGTACGTTAGAAGTTCCCCTTCACTTACGCATACCGAATCCCCGCCATATAGGGCGGGTAACGCCACTTACGTATGGATCTGTGTCTGATCGGATGCAGATCCTTTGCGTAGAAGTTAGGGCAGGGACCTGGGCACGTAAGAGGGGAGTGACAGGGGGTGTGCACTCCCCTCTTCCATGTGTAATTGCAGACATCATGGCATGCTTACCATATTCTATTTCTACACATAAAATGATTATTAACACCTATTTATATAGCGCCACATATTGTCAGAGGACATTAGGCCTGCACATCAGTCACTGTTACTATTGGAGCTACATACATATACACAGACTAGGATTACATTTTTAGTCAGCAGTCTGTTAACCTACAAGTATGTTTTTGGCATGTGGGAGGAAACCCACACAGACACGGGGAGAACATACACTCCACACAGATAAGGCCTAGTCCAGGAATCAAACGCATGACTTCAGTGCTGTGAGCCACAAGTGCTACTCACTGAGCCACCATACCACCCGTTATGAATTTATAGCGTGTGGAATATTTAGCTTGATATTCTTAATGACTGGATGTAATGCAGACATTAACAGCTTACAATAAAATGACTAATTCCCTTAAGCTACTACATGCATATATTTTGCATATGGTTAATACATATGGATCATCACTATTGAACATTGCTCTTAGGTTTACAGCCACATTAGCCACATTCAGTACACATAGTATATTGTCAAACCGATTTACTGTTACACAACTTATCCTTTATTCTTTGCACTTGTTCATAGCTCTATATGAGTCATAGCTCAATTAAGTGTGAAATAAGGAAAGTCGTTAGTTTTACCTTCCTAATGTTCATATAGTGTTGCCAATCATAACTTACCAAATAGGAAAAAACACAGAGGGAGTAATAGAGATTAGTTTCAAGAATCTATTTTAGAACTCTGTCTGATGCTTATCTTTTATTGCATATGCCCAGGAGATGAAGGGCTGTTCTAATGTATTAGACAATATAATAAGGTCAAGCTCTGTGTTTTCACAGGGATCAGACATATTAACATAGTTGAAATAAACAGTGAACATTATTTTAACACAGATGTCCAACAAGCTATTATTTATGATCTTTGAAGCATTTCAGTCCCAGTTTATAGTAGCCTGTGACATGGTTGTTTTGTCCCACGCTCCTACTTGCCGCCTAAGTTGTTGGCCCCAATCATGATGTTGTAGTTATAAAAATTGCTACAATGGCCCTGATCCACAGATAAGAAGGATATAGCTACGTGCGGATTTGCAAAAATACTCAAATCAAGTGCGTTGCCATGACGCTCCGCTCGTTCTAACGGATCTTTACTAACTTCCTCGTCCATAGGGCTACCTTATCTCTCACTCCCTTGACACGCCCTGGTTCCTGTTGTTTTTTACTGATTTAAGAAACCCGTAGGCAGCCTTATCTTTCTGTGCATATGTCTCTTATTAAGTAGCAAAAATACGCACGTACTTAGCAAATTGCGTCCTGTCTGCCCCATTTAAATGCCTCCCCTCGCCCACTTTTCTTAACTTCCTTTTTACCTTGGCCTGGCACGCCCCTTCTTACTTATCTCATTACGAGTGGGGTTGTGAATTGCTCTTAATGGATCACCGTTCCTAAATTCTACGTAAATTGTGTAAATAAATGTACCACGCACACGCAGTTTAACCGTTCTTAAAAATATGCACGGAAATAGCAGTAGCTTTAACTGTGAACCAAGCCCTCTGTGCATATATTTCTGCGGACTTTGCAAACCCAGCCCATACTGCCCTATATAAATGCCCTCCTCTCACCCACTCCTCTTAACTTCCTTCTTACGGAGTAGTGGCACACACCTTCTTACGGAACTCATTGGGCACGGAGTTAAACTCTGCGTAACATCTGGATGGCACATGTGCATATCACAATAAATCGGCAATATACGCACACGGTCTGCGTATGTTTAGGTACGTTCCTAAGTGTGAATCCGGCCCAATATCCATAAACACCCTTGATTTCATAATGTTTCTGCCACAAGATCAGAAACAATTGTTTAGCTGTTCTTATGTAGATATAAAAAGCAACAATTTAAAGTAAGCCGCAGTGACTGAAAGGGAAGGAATAGGCAGTTGTTGCTGATGCCTCCAAAAGTTATTGTGAATAGACTGACTGTTAAGTCAATCAGTACAAATTTCAGATCCTCTGTACAATTCTTTTTTTTTTATATTCTGCTGACGCGTGTTTCCAGAGCAAAGTGTAGCTGCAGGAAAATCTGTTCTGCTTCACACAAAAAAGAGAAGAGAAAAAGAAACCTTCTTGGCTTCCTTTGCTCCTCAGCCGTTTCATACAAATGCATTGGTAGAATTTGCCAAAGATTTACGTTGGCTTGGGTAATTATAGCTGCAGTTCTAGTGTTAGGATTCTTAGCATTCTTACAGATGAATAAAATCTCCCTATTGTTATTTCAAGCACAAATAGTATTATCTAACATTATCTAGGCATTACAAAGGCCTTGGAGGTGTGTCCAGTCACAAGAGCTGATTTGTGGACAGATCCTGTAAATAACCGGCAGCTAGTGTACCACGCTGCTAGTTATGATGTTGGTCTCCTGCCTCTTGCCTGCACCTTTGCCTTATGCTCTTGTTTGCTTACATTCTGTCCATGTGCCTGTGTGGTTCACTCCCTTTGGTCTTTTTCATCTCGTTCCTGTCCTATCCTTTCTCATCTTGTCCCTTGGAGGGAATGNTCTCACTGTGCCCCGGGGGGGGAGGGGGGGGGGGGGTGCTCTGGTGAAAACCTGACCAGTATTTAGACTCTTTGCCTTGGTGCACTCCTTTCACAACAGTTGTGTAATAAAGTTAATACATTGTACTCCTTGTACTGTATATTCATTACTATATGCATTTTCTAAAAAACAGAAAGATACAACTTTTTTTGTGAGGGAGACAGGGCTGGATCCAGACTTAAGAAGGAGTTTGAAATTAGGGACCTGATTCACACTTAAGAATCTTCTTAAAATAAGAACTTAAAGTCTTTCCTGGGCTAAACCATGTTGATTGCAGGGGAGTCATATTTCATCTGTTGCAAACAGTACTAGTGTTGAGAGGTGATATTTCCCAGCCCAAGTCTAAATAACAGTGTGATAGTAAAGCTGGTCAGTATCTGTGTGCAGTAAGCAATTCAAAGATATATCCCTGCATGCAAAGAATACAATTAAATTAATTCCCCCTACAATCAACATGGTTTTGCCCAGGACTGACTTTAAGTTTTTATTTTAAGAAGATTCTTAAGTGTGAATCAGGTCCTAAGAGAGGAAAGTTACTCCAGGGCTAAACCATGTGATGGACCAAGTGACTTAGTATCTACCATCACATTCTATATTTCTATGTTTTGGACCAGACTAACACATAATAATACCTGTGTAACTATAACAATGGAATTGGATTCTGTTAAATAAAACAGTGGCACAATATTTTTATTTAACAAATCAATCAGTTAATTATTTTAAAAGAAATAACAATATTCATGCCAATGGAAAAGTTGCAATACAAACTATAATAATATTATACAAGTTACATACTATTGCAGAATTCTAATTGTTGATTGCGTTTGAAAGTGTGAATGCCATTATACCATGCTTTTTTGACTAGAATATAACCCCTTACACCGTTATTTTAAATAACTGACAATAAATAAATGAATATATTGCAGTTAGTAGCGATGTAACGGAGAACCACATCTATCATACATTGAAGTAAAAAATATGTAGATATACAAGAGGTAGAGAACACTGATATTTCCCCATGTATAAGACGCTCCCTTGTATAAGACGCACCCCGTTTTTGGAGCCTAAATTGAATTTTTTTTATTTTTAATGTATTTTTTAAATATTATTTTTAGCGTTACTGCTCTCTCTATGTGTGTCCTACCAGTTTGTCTGCCCCCTCTATGTTTTTCCTACCAGTATGTCTACCCCCTCTGTGTTTGTGTCCTGTCAGTCTGTCTACCCCCTCTGTGTGTGTTCTGCCAGTCTGTCTACCCCCTCTGTGTGTGTGTTCTGCCAGTCTGTCTACCCCCTCTGTGTGTGTGTCCTGCCAGTCTGTCTACCCCCTCTGTGTGTGTCCTGCCAGTCTATGCCCCTTCCCAGCCTGGCTGCAACGTTGAACTTACCTTTGCTGTCCCTCCGGCGGTCCTGCGGCTGTATCAGTCTTTCTCCCCCACGACTGTGACTCCGGCTGTCTCCCTCGCGGTGCACGCTGCGCAATGACGTTGAAGTGACCTTAGGTCAGACTGACACCGCTGGAGGGACCGCCGGAGGGACAGCAAAGGTAAGTTCAATGTTGCATCCCCTGTATAAGACGCACCCGATTTTTAGACCCATTTTTTGTCTAAAAAAGGTGCGTCTTATACATGGGGAAATACGGTATGTAAAAAGCCTAAGAGCTTGAAACGCCAATAGCAAGACCATTGTGAGGGTGGAAGGATGGATTAAGGTAAAAAAAAACGAAGCAGAGGGTGTTTAGGGCAGAATGAGAATGGTACTTGACCGGTACACACCAAATGAAGGTTGAGAACTACTGGTCTAAATGATGAAAAACTGATTGTATTTGAAATTGTTCATTACAAAAAAAAAAAAAAAAAAAAAAAAAAAAAGGAAATTGGGTGTTTTTTATGCAGATTTACACCTTTAAGCAACTACATATCCATTTTGTTCTTTCCCTTTTCTTTTCAAATACATACTTAGTAACTCTTTAGCCCCTATTTCCTTGTAATAGATGACGTGAAATACTTATAAGAAGTTTATTTGAAGGCTAATTTTAATTGTTTCAGTTTAATTCAGCTCCATCCACAGCTGACCATTGAAATACAGTACAAGGAAATGAATTCATCTAGAATCCCACACTGATAAGGAATCTTCCATTTTCTTATGTAGAGGAGGTTGAAAAGAGTGACTCGAGACTCTTACATCTTGTAATGGCAGACTGAAACCCTTGACACACCTAATTTCCCTTCCATTTATTGTTTAATGTTTATATTCCCAAATGATTGGTACAGTAGAACATGGAGAAAATCTGCGAGTGTTGGGGCTAATCCAGACTTTTGGGAGTAAGGGCAAATCAGGTGCAAGTGTACAGCTCAGCAAAACCATTTTGCAAAGTAAGGGGAGCTAATTCATTTTAATTCATTTGCATGCAGGGAAAATTCTTTACTTTTGTACATAGAACTCATATATTGCATAGCTTTATGTTTAATCTATAAAATAATAATAATCTATAGTTGAGCTAAGAAACTTCACCTCTCAATTTTAATCCTGTTTTAACCTTCAATATGGTCTGTACTTTCACCTAAAATTATGTTATTGCAACTCTGGATCAGCCCCCTTATATATGTAAATTAGATTTGAGATAGATAACTTCACCTCTCAATTTTATTTCTGTTTTCTGTTTAAACATTAAACTATGCAGTGTGTAAATTCTGTGTGTAAAAGTATTTTCCCTGCACAGTGGCTCACCACTTTTACTAATGGACGCCTTAGATGCCTTGGCAGTCAGATAGAACGACCATGTGTTGTAATTTTACATATTTATTTTTTTAACAGTGCCATCATATTATGTAGTTCTTTATAATTTTAAACAGTCGTTCACATCAATCTCCGTCGCATAACTGACTAATTCCCTAACATACAGGCTGAGTGTGATTTTAGTTTTATGTGGGCTATATTGTGGGTCTGGGAATGGCACATGCTATGAAATATGTGGGGTATATTAGGGGTCTAGGATTGGCATATGTGTGTAATGTTCAGAGCCCTAATATACCCCACATGTATTACACACATTGGAAACCCCCCTTTCAAAATCCTGCGTTTGGCATTGCTGCATGCAAAATAATTAAAATTGATTAGCACCCCCTGCTTTGTTTGTAAATTACATGGTACAGTTAGTTAGGCTGACCACAGAGCCAGAGTGCGACATACATTCATGCCAAGCTTAAATATATATACATGTTAATGTACAACTATTGTAGAAAGATAAACAACTAAGTAGCGACCTGATATATAATTTTAACATTTTATGGGGGACACACCCCCCTACTTTGTTATATGGTTTAGCCTAGAAGTACACTTGAACTTATTTTTTGCTTACTCCCAAACTCTGGATCAGCCCCAGAACTCACATACGGCATAACTTTATGTTTAATCTGTAAATTGTTTTATAGTTGATCTAGGAAAATTCACCTCTCAGTTCTAATTCTGTCTTCAGTTTAAATCAGGGTTGCCGACTTTTTAAGGCTTCCCTCAAGGAGATCCTGGACGGAAGCCATTGATGCCTGCAAGGGGGCGGGGCTTAATGACGCAATTTGCGCAAGTTGCGCCATTAAGCCCCACCCCCTGTCAATTACTATTGTGATATAGAGATCTAGGGGGTGGGCAGGGCTTGATTACATCATCAAGTCCCACCCATCCCTAGTAACTCTAGGGATTACAATAGAGTTTATTAGGGGGTCGGGAGTTACAGGAGATTTGCCAGCTCTCCCGGGTTACCGACTTTCTTTTACTTCCCTCTGAGAGAGGGGATGGGGCTTAATGACTTGATTTATGCAAATTGTCCCCTGTCAATCACTACTGTCATTCGTAGTGTTCCAGGGGATGGGTGGAGCTTGATGACATCATTAACACTAGGAATTACTGTAATGAGAGCCAGGGGGTCGGGACTTGTGGGTGATTTGCCAGCTCTCCTGGGATACTGGGAGAACTGCCCAAATTTTGAGCGTCTCACGGATATTCCGGGAGAGTCGGCAAGCCTGGTGTAAGTGCAGCTCTGGATCAGCACCCCCAGAATTTACACAACAGGCCATAATCCAAACCCCTTTGACATTTTTTCACATAGCATAATAGGTTTAGTATTAAACTATGGCAACATAAACATTTCTTGAAAAGCACACTATGAAAAACATTTCACTCAACATTGCAGTGAATGCTCCCACTGTTAACCATATAGCCACATTGCTTTAGATGTCAGGCAGTGTATTTAAAAGAGAATGGGCCCGATTCAATTAGCCTCGCATCCGCGTTATTTGTGGTGTGCAGTTAATTGTGAAAATTTTTGGGGAGAATTTTATTTGCACCTCATTGTGGTACGCATTAAAATCGGCTACCGTAATAGACGGGAAAAAGCGTGGCACAAGTTTTTTCCTGACTAACACAGTGCACGAACGTGATTGAATCGGGCACATACAGTGCTAACTAGACCATTAGAGAGAGATGTATCCTTCTGTTGTCAGTCAGATACTAAGCCAGGAACACATTATGCAATATTCCTTGTAGCCTACATAACACTCTGGGCTGTACACTATACAGTTATTGGGCAGCTGATAATCAAGGCCCAATTATATAATTATCATCAAACAACCCTCTGCCTAATTCCAGCCCTAATCACGACCAATAATAAAAAGACACCCTTATGTATTTTACCTCTGACATTATAGTGACTATCATGAATTTAGAATATTACAGTTTTTAGTCACTGCATAAATTCAGTGATATATAGCATAGAGCTTATGTCAATGTCAGAAATACATTACACAGTATTACTCCCTTCTGTCACTCATGCATTTCTCATGTATCCACTAAAGGTCACCATGACAATTTATAGGTGTGAGCTGTCTTGTTATGTTCAAGGTGGGAAGAAGAATCAAATAGAGATGCAGAAAAAGTAAGTTGTGTGTTATTAGAAAAGGCATCATTTGCCCTGTGGCCAGCGACACAGAAAGAAGGGGATTCACTAACATTATTCTGATGTTGCTATATATTACTGGAATCAAATTTTATTTTTGAGCAGCGGTATATCAGATCTAGACTTCATTAAAGGGACATATATATATATAATTAATAGCTTCAGCACTGATTATTTCTCCTCTGTGTTTCTGACTGGGGGACAGGATGGTTTGGGTGTGTGCAAAGGAGATTATGGTAATGGTACAGTAAGGTTAGGGTTAGTTAGGTTAGAGGTTAGAGTTAGATGTTAGAGGGTTAGGGTTAGTAATAGGGTTAAACACCCTAACCTCTAACCCCAACTCTAACCCTAACCTCTAATCCTAACTTTCTCCTTTTATTACTCTTTATATTCTATTCTCTAATCTCTATTAATTGGCAATAGAAAGGAGCCGCACCGTAGCCAAAGCCGGAAATCAGAGCCACAGTGAGCCCGAAGACGGAGATCCCTCCGCTGTGCTGCTGTGGTCGTACGGCACCCCGATACTGCAAGTTAGCCGTATGCTGAACCAACATTTATCTTATATGTAAAATTCATTGGTCTGTTTGCCTGTCCGGTTATGCATTTAGACACCCCTGCATCAATTATGATGAAACCAACGCGAGGTGGTCCAGTTGGATCCTGGCCAGGTTTTAGGTGGGTTGGTGTCCCTGTCAGACTTCTCGTTGGTGTTCGGTGGGCAGAACTTTTACCCGGAGAGCTTGTTCTGATCCTTCCACTGGATGGATTTGACAGTCAGCAGTGGCAGTTAGCAATTAGCAGTGGTGAGTATGGCACTATCCACCTGTTATCAATCACATCCCTATTTAAGAACGATTGTCCTGATTCGCTGGCCACAAAAGGGGTGAGGCTTATGCAAAAGAGGGTGTGGTTTGAACAAATAAAGTCAGATGTTGGCAGTTTGTCCAGAATGGGACGGAACTTATTTTTAATGATGGAATTGGAAGAAAATTTCACAGGGTGGTAACATTGGATCTTATGAGACATACTAGAGGGTACGGGGTCCCAGTCAGGCCTCCCAATGGTGTATGCTAGGCATAACTTTGACACAGGGGGTCTGTTCTGGGCCTTCCACTGGATGGTTTTGGATTACATCACATCCCAATTTAGAAGGGACTGTCATGATTTATGGGTCACAAAATGGGCGGTCTTATGAAAAAAAGGTTGTGGTTTGAATAAATAAGGGCAGTTTGGGCAGAATTTGGCTGAAAAAGGGCCAAAGTTTATTTTGAATGACGTTAAAATATGTTATCAACAATGTATAAAGTGATTATGAAACTAAACAGAAAAGAAAGTTGGGGACACCCCAAAAACAAAAACCACACTAGACAGCCACTTCATAGATATGAAGTATTGATAGTTACATTCAACTCATTGATAACTTAATAACTTACAGATTAAAACCCAGGCAACGCCAGGTACTTCTAGTATGGAATAAAACATTTACTGCAAAATCAGACACTTTTAACACATGTAAAACTAAGAACAAGTCATAGTACTCTACATAATTAACTTGGATGGATCAGCTGTGATATGAGGATGTAGAGTTAAAACCGACCTCTGTATGCGGTAGTAATGGCAAATTCCCCAGACGGGCGCAGTGTGCTATAGGATGGTTACAAAGGCTAGATGCAAATATCACATCAGCTGCCACATGGGAAACTGTGCTATGTACTTACCTTCATACTAAATATTACATATTATAAACTCTGAAAGGCAAAATGTCATTTATTATCTCTGTACATTTTAAGTTGTAGTATATTGTACTAAGTACTTCTTTATATGATCTTCCTATGTTTGGATTGGATTAGTATAGAATAGTGGAGCATCCAATTAATTGACTCTTATTTTTTTTTATAAATCCCCTACTGAACGACCACCATAGTTAATACTGTAATAACAAAATGATCCTCCTAATCCTAAATACATTATTATAACCTTGTACTAACCAGAAACTGTTTTAGTTTTAGTTTTTTCTTACCTTTGTAATCTTTGTTTATGTTAGAATTATTTGCATGTCATTCATGTACTTAAGATCTGCAAAATTAACCACTGACAAATATAATATCTGCTTTGTTCCTATTCAAAAATGAGATGATACAGACCATGTTTAATGTAACTATGAATGTTCCTACATCCCACACAAAATGTAATATAGACATATCCATTTTAAGCATAAAATTGTAACCTTTGAATTAAAACAGGTCAGTCTCAATATTGCACACTTACCTGTACACGCTAAGAAGACACTTTTCTTTACTTCTTCCTCTACATGTGTTACCTGTAGAACACAGAAGTCTGTCAGGATTAAGAGGCTGGCTAGAAATCCCATGTTAACCTATAAGAGACAGAAACTTAAGTAAAGGTCACTATACTGAACGTGTGCTGTACACATTTATGACTTGCAAACAATATAAACTTCATCACTGAATAAGTCATATGATGTGTGCCAACGTTATAGCAATTCATTGCACTAATTACAGGTAGTTTCTCTTGTTACTTTAAAAGAATTTGTAGCATATCCTCAGGCTGTCTGTGTTTCTGAGCAATTTAACAATAATTAACACTGGTTTTAATACATTTCTTACTGACCAATTAGCCCTAGTCCATTAAAACCATGTAAATTGGATGTTAGATGGTCACAGAAAGAACAAATGAGAGGTAATTATGTTTAGCTGTAATTAAAGTTGCGCTAAATGGAGAAACCTAGTAATTAGGAAGTATATTTGGATTGCTCAATAAATGTGCTTTCATTTAAGAAAACTGACCACAGGAATTTTGAATAAACTCTGGATCTAAAGTCAGTGTTATTTTGGAGCTTTAGTTAAATAATTATTGTTAAACTTTATTTTAACAAAATTCAGGTGTTCAAAAACTATTTTTGTAAGTGTAGTGTAAGTGTATTTACGTGTGAGCACTTTTTACTATTTTTTGTTTGTCTTATGTCTTAATATCTTAGAAGATTGCCATCACCTAGGGCTGGATCCAGACTTAAGTAAGTGCTTGAAATTAGTTACTCCTGGGCTAAACCATGTTGATTGCAGGGGGAGTCAAGTTAATTGTATTCTTTGCATGCAGGGATATATCTTTGAATTGTTTACTGCACACAGATACTGACCAGCTTTACTATCACACTGTTATTTAGACTTGGGATAGGAAACATCACCTCTCAACTCTAATACTGTTTGCAACAGATGAAATATGACTCCCCTGCAATCAACATGGTTTAGCCCAGGAGTAACTAATTTCAAGCACTTACTTAAGTCTGGATCCAGCCCCTAATTATTAATGATTCTTCACTCCAGAAACTGTCTGGGAAAAATCCCATATTTTGGGTATTTCTCCTTGAGATCTAGGAAAATATTTCAACTTCCTCAATCCCATTCACTTATTTAGTGAATTGCAGCTCGGGGCACCTGGGAATGATCAGCATGATGCAAAATGCATCACTGAACCTCTGTTGCTACATATATCAAAAAGTAGAATATTGGAACTGAAAGTGTTATCTAGATATTGTTAAAGGTTTAGGTCCGGATTCACAGTTACGTAGTTTTCGTCTTACGTACATTGTTTTAAGAATTGAGCTACTATGCATGCGTAGTAGCATATGTGCGCTATCTACATACCATTTCTGTACGCACATTGCGTGAGTGCGGTCTAAAGTCCGCGCTTACTTAATCTACATACAGAAATGGTATGTAGATAGCATAAATAAGCTACTACGCATGCGTAGTAGCTCAATTCTTAAAACAATGTACTTAGGATGAAAACTATGTAACTGAATCTGGACCTTAGTTCATAGTATAATTGATTGTATTTTATTTAATTGCCTTGCAGCATCAATAGCACAAGTTACTGGTGGGCCCAAGGGCATTCATTTGCTTTGGGCGCAACCTACAAACACCTCTCTGCTTGTGTTGTGCAGTGAAGCTGTTTGGAGACTTTTCCTCTTGCTCTACTCTGGATGGGCTCCCTAGTTACTGCAGACTCTGGGGCATGTTTTTGCCAGCGCAATTATTATTATTATTATTAAACCAACTGCTTACAAAATGCCACCATTAGACTATGATCATACAAAACACAAAGCTGAAAGGGGGGTGTATGCTTGAGTCAGGGTGCAGTCCAGAAACAAGTAGTAAAGATGCTGAAGGAGTTAGCCGCACCAGATAATTTAGATGGCTGGACAAAAAAATTTTTTTTAAAGTAAAGAACCAAAGGTGCTGCCTATATCTCTCTAAATGAGTTATAAGACAAAAAAACAAAAAAGAGGTGATTGCAGCAATTAGCTACACACCTCTGGGTGAGAAATTTAACTAAGCGCACACTTTGTAAATGTGACAGACAAAACTCTCAGAGATAATCTTTTAAAAAACTCATACTTTAATTGATCCTCACATATAAACAAATATAGATACACATAACTGCACAAAAGTTACTTTGAAAAAGAATACAGTCTTTCCAAACTCCTCACACTGTAACAATGTATTAATCAAGGGGTAAGTAACCCCAGATAAACCACACACAGGATATAATATAACAATGAGCGCCGCCAGCTATCTATAGAGAAGCCAGGGAAGCCCTATGATGGAGCCCCTAGCAGCCTCACGGCTACGCTTCGCACTTCCGTGCAGTATTCTCACCCTACGCTGATCTCTGGTCTGGCGATGCTTCCCGGGTGGTGCAAAGGAGAGAGGACAATAGTGGACAAACAAAACAAAAAACAAACAGGAGTCCTATTCCACCGGATCCCCCGGTGCACTGCAGAGGATACTGATATCGGTGGCTGGAATCCTGAACACCCAGGTTCGGGTGGCCGAACCTGGGTGGCCGTGAGGCTGCTAGGGGCTCCATCATAGGGCTTCCCTGGCTTCTCTATAGATAGCTGGCAGCGCTCATTGTTATATTATATCCTGTGTGTGGTTTATCTGGGGTTACTTACCCCTTGATTAATACATTGTTACAGTGTGAGGAGTTTGGAAAGACTGTATTCTTTTTCAAAGTAACTTTTGTGCAGTTATGTGTATCTATATTTGTTTATATGTGAGGATCAATTAAAGTATGAGTTTTTTAAAAGATTATCTCTGAGAGTTTTGTCTGTCACATTTACAAAGTGTGCGCTTAGTTAAATTTCTCACCCAGAGGTGTGTAGCTAATTGCTGCAATCACCTCTTTTTTGTTTTTTGTCTTAAGTAGTAAAGATGGCCCTACCCAATGGTCTTACTTTAATTTAGTATTAATTCTACATATTTTCACTAAAGTTTTCCACTGTTCCAGATAAATGGCTTACTCCCCCTCCTCTTGCTGAAGATAAGTAGCAGCAAAGCCCTAATTACTTATAATTTACAGACAATTACACTACTTGCATACTACATTATAAAGCAGTTTATTGCTTATCTTAAACAGTGTAAAAACAGGCAGCTCTGAATCAATACTTTTCACACCTCACTGTAACATTTTATAGCACTCAAACATCCTTTACACATTTACCGGCTAGTTGTATATTTTCTAGATTTTACACAGGAGCCTGCTCAAGACTGGGGTTATGGTATTTTAACTAGTACATCACAAGACATGCATAAATATGTTGTGCAATACCCGCTACAGTTTTATAGTTTATAGGCTATGTTGGCATACCCTCAGCGTTCTTTAATATACTCAGAGTACTGTCATTTCAGGGAGAGTGTAGCCCATCTCAGATGTTACTTTTCATCGGGTGAGTGGTTACTCCACCAATAGGCAGAAAAGAAGGGCTGGATCCAGACTTAAGTAAGTGCTTGAAATTAGTTACTCCTGGGCTAAACCATGTTAATTGCAGGGGAGTCATATTTCATCTGTTGGAAACAGTATTAGAGTTGAGAGGTGATGTTTCCTATCAAATGTCTACATAACGGTGTGATAGTAAAGCTGGTCAGTATCTGTGTGCAGTAAGCAATTCAAAGATATATCCCTGCATGCAAAGTAAACAATTAACT
>WWET01000816.1:261107-271689 GCA_011038615.1 Limnodynastes dumerilii | reverse complement strand
GAGGGGAGGAGAGAGCGAGATGAAGGAAAAGAGACACAGAGGGAAGGAGAGAGCCAGAAAAAGGAACAGGGACACAGAGGGGAGGAGAGAGCCAGGAGAAGGAACAGGGTCACAGAGGGGAGGAGAGAGCCAGGAGAAGAAACAGTGTCACAGAGGGGAGGAGAGAACCAGATGAAGAAACAGACACAGAGGGGAGATGAGAGCCAGGAGAAGGGTTGGGGACAGGGTAAAAGCTCTTCTGTAAAAGCTTCCATTTAGCTTACCCTACTTGCCACTTGCATACTAAAATTTAAGGGACAAACGCAGGAGTTTTTTTTATTATTATTATTATTACCATAAATGTTAGAAAAAATATATACATACACAAACTCACTGTATTATATTGTTAGATGATGCCACACAGTGGTGTCTTCAGAACCAGAAATTACTGTATCTATCCTTAAGATAAAGACTGATGACAATGAAGCATTAAATAACAAATTAATGTTATTCTTGGTTTAATTTCACTACATATACCATAAAGTTATCATTCTCATTTACGATATGACATCTTTCATTGGGAAGTATTCAAATATTATCCATGCAAATCACAGACATGTTTTTTATACAAGATTAGGTCCATCTTTTACTGATTGACAGGTCAGTGACATCAATGTTCATACATGCAGGAAGACTGCTGTGTGACATAGGTAAGAATCTTGCAAGCAGTCTGGAAGGGAATCATATGTACATAGTTCAGCTGATGCTGTTATTAGTGTCTTACAATGTGGGAAGATGGTAAGAGTAAGTTTAGCACACAGTGAGGTGGAACAGGCTGCAGTCACTGGCATTTGCAGTGGTTGGGGATGGGATCAAGGAACAGGGAAATAAGAGGGGAAACAGGCTGGGGGACAGGGCGGCCACTAGTGGCTGGAGAATGAAATACATGTTTAAAAAAAATGTTTTCTGAATGGAGTATTCCTAATCCTAGGGCCAGATTTACTAGGCTGTAGGTTTGGAAATGTGTAGATGTTGCCCATAGCAACCAATCATATTCTAGCTGATATTCTCTAGTATGTAACAGGAAAGTGAGAGCTAGAATCTGATTGGTTGCTATGGGCAACATCTCCACTTTTCCCGCAGCGCAGCTTAGTAAATCTGGCTCTTGAAGATTTAAAAAATGTAATTTGGAATTGAATCCTCTATTGTCAGTGCACTGATATACTTTCTTGTCTTATGTAACAGGAAAGTGAGAGCTAGAATCTGATTGGTTGCTATGGGCAACATCTCCACTTTTCTATACCCGCAGCTTAGTAAATCTGGCTCTTGAAGATTTAAAAAATGTAATTTGGAATTGAATCCTCTATTGTCAGTGCACTGATATAATAAACTTTCTTGTCTTTATCTGATTATATTTGCTATTGACTTTTTTCTTGGTATAGAACATGATTATATAATATAATGTTTTTCATGGGGGGTATTGTGATATTTGAATTCATTTCTAGACTATGCACTGACACTTATTCTTTGATTATTAATTAGTATATGTTACATCTTGTACTGAACAATGGTATAAATACACCATAAGAAAAGCAAATTAATACAAACCACAGTCTACATAAAACAAACACATGACTATCACATATACACATTCAGTCTATAGTCTCTATTCCATAGCATTTTGCTGTTTGACCAATTTTGACCTGAGTGAATGTGGCATTTTCTTGCATGCATCCAGGATATAAATGACTCATTAACTGAAACAGTAAAGTAGTAAAATACAAATCAAGTATAGGAAACCTGTGACCCAAAATTCCTTAATTAATTTATGCACTGTATTTACATGAAGACTTTGCTGTTAGTGAGGCACATAGCGGCTTTGTTCTATTATTTTATTATAAAAAAGTTTTGAAAGAAAATGAGATCAATTTAAGTAATAAAAAATTTTAATACAGATAGCAACAGAAACATAAAAAATATGGACAAAGCATATAAAGACTTTTTTTTTTTAAATCTTAGTAGGAAGCACTTAATGCAGTAATGAACTTAATTAAGTTTTTGGGAATTTTTTTTTTTTTTTTACAGAATTTTTAGCATTTGATGAAACAAATCCTGACTTCTCTGATCTTCTGCCCTTTCTAGAAAGAATGTTATCCAGTTTACTAAATAAATATATTAGCTTTTTGTCCCTTGTTTTTTACTTGATCGTTGTTAGATAGTAGTAATAATGGACGTATTCCTGTCTGTAGATGCCCAATTGTAAATTGTTAGCAGCCCATACATTTCTCTTTTTACTGTACAGCAGGGGTGGCCAGACTTTTGGACTTAGGGATCTACTCTAAATTTAAAAATCTTTTGAGATCTACCATAGTCCAAAATAATCGTATTGCAATACTTATTTTATGGGGCTATGTGCCAATGAACACATAAAAAATTAAACAAACTATAATTTCCAGACTCCATGTCAGCCCCTTGTAATGTCCAGCCTCTATGTCTGCCCCTTATAATGTCCAGGCTCCATATCTGCCCCTTATAATGTCCAGGCTCCATGTCTGACCCTTGTAATGTCTAGCCCCCATGTCTGCCCCTTTTAATATCCAGCCTCCATGTCTGCCCCTTGTAATGTCCAGCCTCCATGTCTGACCCTTGTAATGTCCAGCCACCATGTCTGCCCCTTTTAATGTCCAGCCACCATGTCTGCCCCTTATAATGTNATGGCATGGCTGCCCCTTATAATGTCCATCCTCCATGTCTGCCTCTTTATTATTTGTCCAGCCTCCATGTCTGCCCCTTATATTGCCTCCATGCCATGTCTGCTTCTTTTTTATTTGTCCAGCCTCCATGTGTGCCCCTTATAATGTCCAGCCTCCATGTGTGCCCCTTATAATGTCCAGCCTCCATGTGTGCCCCTTATAATGTCTAGCCTCCATGTGTGCTCCTTATAATGTCCAGCCTCCATGTCTGCCCCTTATATGCAGTCTCCATGTCTGCCCCTTATGTCCAGCCTCCATGTCCACCCCTTATGTCCAACCTCCATGTGTGCCCCTTATGTCCAGCCTCCATGTCTGCCCCTTATATCCAGCCTCCATTGTTGGCTCATTTAAATGTCCAGCCTCTATTGTCTGCCCCTTTAAATACGGGAGCCCTGTAGGACCAAATCTGTTTGTAGAATGGCAGTGACCGCATAGGTTCGGTCATTCACAGTAACAGGTTTGGTCCTGTAGGAGCCCTGTATTACCTGTACTGGGATGTGTAAAGCCCTGCCATATACAGCGGCAGGGGCTTTACAAAATAAAAAATAAAAACACAACTTTTGTCCCGAGAGTCTGATCTCTCGGGATAAGTTGTGAAGCGGTATTCGGGACACTTGGGAGGCGCGAACGACTGGTCACCAGGCCGCGGTGGACCAGTTGATCGCAATAGACTGTTTAGCCACCCCTGCTGTACAGTATTCAGATAGTCTGATAGAGCTCTTTTCCAGTACTGCTACCAATCTATTATAAGATAACATTATTTATTATGCTTAATATCCAGTGCTTGGGGACAGACATAATAAAAAATTATAAACTAATTACACCCTTGTCTTTAGCTAATTTAGGATTATTATACATAATAAAAAATCTGGTTATCTTGGTCAGTATGGGCCTGTGCTTCTTAAGTGCGTATTTCGCCGAAATTACCTACTACGTGCACGTAGTAGATCATTTACGCTATCTACATACCAGTACTTTAAGTAGAAAGAGGTGGCATAATGCCGCCTTGGGCGTGTTTAGGAAGAAGTGGAAGGTGGGAGGGTTTTAGATTAGCCGGGGAGGGCGTGGGGGAAGAGGGGAGAGTCAATGGGCCTGATCCAGACCTACGCTGTTACGCTGAGCGTTCTAACGCTTAGCGTAACAGCAGCTCACTCCCCCGACACTCCCCCTGCTTAGAGCGTATTTACACTTCCTTACACCGGCTGAAAGCTACCCTAACTTCAGCCGGCGTAAGGGAGTGTAACAACGCTGGGACGGCGGCGTTACTAGGATAACGCCGCCCTCCCAGCCTCATTATCCTCCCTCCCCCCCACCTCCCTACACTAACCTGAACATTGTAACGCTGGGGGACGCCCTCTCCAGCTTTACTACGGCGCTGCTACGGATGCCCGATCAATGATCGGGCGTTGCCTTAGATACGCTGGGCAACATCTGCCTGGTGCATGCGCAGATTGGCTTTTAAACCGATCATAGTAACGCCGGCCAGCATAGGCCTGGATTAGGCCCAATGTCTGTACGGACATTGCACAGGTAGTTAAGGTAGCCCTATGGCACTCATAAGTCCGCACCTAACTCACTCTTAACAGTGAATACGGTCCTATATGAAAAACGTTTAGATTGTAAAACATGCAGAGCAGTTCTGTTTTCCACAAATATTATATTAGGAATAATATGAATATTGCAATAGCATGTTTTCGGAGTAGGAAGCAAATGTTTGAAGTGGCCTAAAATGAGTCCACCCATATCTGGTCATACACTGGAGCAATTATCAGCAAGACCATCCAATTATCGCGTGATCGGGCAAATAATCGCTCTAGTTAGTGGACACGATAAATTTTTTGAATGGCAGATAAACACACCAGAAAAGCTCCGGTACGATTATTTGGTCTTATAGTATGTTTAATTTAAATCAGGTGCTAGCTTAATGATTGTCTCCCTATTCTCTAAGTGCCTCCCTTTTCTGCTAGGATTATTGGTCCTAGCAGGAGATGTGTATGGTGCCAATAACGGGACATGTTCCTGGCGGTAAATAGTCTTGTTTACTGGGATACCCCCTGCTAGGATAATCGACCCAGTGTGTGGCCAGCTTATCTTTTGACGTTTGGATGGAATTGGAAAATGTTCATATAAAGCCCCATTAGATGCTCAAAATTCAGTAAAATAAAATGCTTTATAAAGTAAAAAAATGACTAATGTGAGGACTAAATTGAAAACATGGAGATTCTGGAAATATGAGAATAGATTCTTATGTGTCTTTCTGGTAGCTTTACCCTTGGAAATGAGAGAATTCTGTATAACTAGTAGTTGACACTATCTTTATTGTTAAAAAAAATATTTCATTGTATTTCAGAGAATTAATTTGGCTCTATGAACATCTCCCTATAAAACAGGTCATATATTGTCACACGTTAGTGATTAAATGTTTGTGACGGGTTGTAAATGTCTTAAAAGAGTCAGTACATTGGTCATAAATGAAACTTTAAAGATGTAAAAAAGAAAACAAAAATCATTGCCTGTCCTTTAAATCCACATTTTACATTGGAGTAACAAGTGTCAGTGCCATAAACTAATGAAACCAGGTCACAAATGTAACAGGAGAAATGTATGAGTTTTTCCTTAAGGTTAATATTTTATTTTTGTTCTAAATGGATGTCTGTGTTACAATTTTCTACGTGTTTGTACTTAAATGTGATGTCTAAAAATATAATGTAGAAGTATAAAGTTTTTCTTCTCATATATATATCAGCATCAAGAACATCAGTCCAGTGAGTTATATCACACTTTGACTCATGATCTGAAGTATTTTGTTGAGTTCGGATGAAGAAAAAGTGACCTTCATAAATGTATTTATTTAAACAGCATAGCTCTTTGTGTACCTGAAGTTATGTAAAATTCTGAATAATAGTATTAGCATTAGTTTGAGCTTTAGATCTTGTTATAGGATGTGATATTTCTAATTTTTTTTATGTTTATTGTTGAATTTGTTTCATTTGTAAGTCAGTTATTCTATATGATGATTGTCCTGAACAGTATAAGATACAGGTCATTACCCAACAGGAGGGCTTACAGAATAATTTAGTTGTGCAAATGATATGTTTATGGCTCCATGTAATATGCAAATATAACAGACTACAATTAGCTTTTACAAAATAGTAAAAAAAAAAAGTGTTGAAATTGAGATAATTAAATCCAAAAACCCATTTACAGAAACTTTATGAAAGATTGTACAAATTAATTACTATTTTTAAGAATTAATGTATTTTATTCTTACAACTTAAGCCTGTTGTTACTTTACCCTTTCCTATTTTGCAGGTGCATCGATGCTTAACAATGTATTCTAGGCTAGTTTTCATGTAAAGAGCAGACCGTCTCTTGTTAAACATTGCCACATTGGTAATAAGTTCCTAAACCATCAGACCAATAAAAGTGCCACTTTCTAGATGGGTGGGTGGAGGACGTGTAGATAGATGCTCTTATCCAGCCCCGTTACCCAAGTTAATTTGGTTGAAACTGGTTTTGTGCCATATAAATATTAAGTTTGCTTACTTTAGCGTATTAGGGTGGTAAAGTATGTTCTGAGACTTATCTGCACTACATTTTAAAGCTGCACTGATAAATCAAGCTATAAAAACCAGCAGATTCTGACACCTTGGTTGTCTAGCCATAGAAAATTATGTCTTCTGACCCAGAGATTCTGGAAAATACACTAAATGCTTGTAGGGAGAGACAGCGGCTACCGAGCCGCACATCGGTTGTTATCAATCAGGCGGTTAATCGAAGTATTTTCACCTCTACAGTCTCCCCAGCTGCTGAACGCATCCGGTTTATGCTTGGTGAAGAAGATGACAGTCCAGCTCCACCGCAGCTCTTCACTGAGCTTGATGAACTCTTATCTGTTGATGGCCAAGAAATGGAGTGGCAGGAAACAGCCAGGTAAGACTTAATTGCTCAATATGCAGCCTTATATTCTCAGCTGCAGTTAAGGCTATTTGCAAAATGCTATGACACTATATGCTACATTTGTTTATTCCCTGATATTCAAACTTTTTGGAGAAAATATTTTGGACTAGCCAAATAAAAATACTGGACCTGATTCAGAGTTTTAAAAGTTACTCCTGGGCTAAACCATGTTGATTTCAGGGGGAGTCAAGTTAATTGTATTCTTTGCATGCAGAGATATATCTTTGAATTGCTTACTGCACACAGATACTGACCAGCTTTACTATTACACTGTTATTTAGACTTGGGCTGGGAAACATCACCTCTCAACTCTAATAATGTTTGCAACAGATTAAATATCACTCCCCTGCAATCAACATGGTTTTGCCCAGGAGTGATTTTCCTCTCTTATTTTCAAACTCTGAATCAGATCCACTGTACTTTGTAACAGCAAATGTATGCTTTTTTAGTATGCGTTTTGAAATACATTGATAAGATACAGATGCATACAGATAAAAAAAAATATACCCTTGATGTGAGCATGGTAAATATATGTTTCATTTTGTGATATCTTCCACAGCTTAATCAATATGTGTATTCATAGATTTATTTCTCCTAGTTCCCCATGTAGCTCGAACACTCCACCAGTTGTCTGTTTTATGAGAAGTTTATAAATAAAAATAAGATGCTTCTACCTTACATTGAGTTATCTCTGGAAAACATTGCATTTCAGGAACAATGGACCTGGTTCAGAGTTTAATGTGCAAGTGGAATGTACAAGTATACCCTCTGTCAGTCTCTCATGTATTTAAATGGGTTTTTAAATGTTTGCATTTGCAGCAATTAAATGCTTATTTTAATAGTGATATCAATGCTGGAGCATAGTAGCGGTATGGATAAAAAAAATGGAAATGACCTGTGCTTATTACTCCCCTGAGATGGGAAGCTTTTCATGGAAGCGCATGCACCTTACACTGCCACTGCGCCTGTTTAGATGAGAAAAATGACCCCTTTTCTCACTTAGATATTTTGGTAGCACTGAGCAGACAGATGCGCACACAGAATGATGCAAATTCCTATTGAGCTTCCGTCTGAAAAACACACGGAAGCACAACTCTGAATCAGCCCGAATATGTGCAGATAGTTGTGATTGTGCACAATTATAGATAGACCGATATATGGACAGATGTAAAAGGATAAAGTTAAGCAGAATGAATAAATATATATATATATATATATATATATATGTATACATATATAATTTTTGCATTTATTTGTAATGCTTTAGGGCTTTTTATGAGGACTTTTATGGCTAGTTAGGATAGTGAGGATAGTTTTATGGCTTTTTGTAAGGACCATTAAAACCCACTGACATTGAATTAATGTGCAGAATGTATCTTGTATACTTTTGATAATGTGTCAGACTGATATTTGATTGGTCATTGCTGCCATTGCTTTCCTTCCATCTGGCAATTATTTCTTAATACTTTGGCAGTTGAACAGGGTTTCACTGCACTTCAAACCCCTTTTGTCCTAGAAGAGTAAAGAGCAGTTATTTCATTACTAATCACATTCCTAGCCCGACACGTCAATTTTTGCTGAGTGACGTGGGTATTCAAAGTGTGTATGGGGAATTTTTAGATGTTATCTTGTAGATAATACATTTCAATGAGATAATAATTATTTAAAAATATCTTCATTGATTTATGTTATTTTTTTTCAGGTTTGTTTGTGCCTGTCTTATACATAGTAAGATTAAACCGGATTCACACTTCCATGTGTGATCTGTAGGTGTGGATACACATGTACTTCTCCGGTCCCCTCCCCCACCCCGCCTCCCGTTTTTAGGTACATTATGGCACTTACGAGTGCCATAGGGCTAACTTATCTAACCGTGCGTAGTTTCCTTCTTAAGAAGGAAACTAAGCACAGACCTTTCCTCTCCCCGCCCTCCTTGGCTAATCTAAATCCCTGCCCCCCTCCCACTTCTACCTAACTGGTACGTAGATTACGTAAGCAGAAGCTCCTTAGGTGTGAATATGGGCCATAGTAACATAGTTGATGAAGTTGAAAAAAGACAATCAGGCAATCAGTCTTGTTTTGCGTGGAATTATTATTATTTTGTGCATTCTCTAGTTATCTGAAGCAACACAATTCATGACAACTGTTATTAATACATTTGTTATAAGGTTTATACTTTGTATGGAAAGTGTGGTAAATTTAAGCCATACTTTGAAGTTTAGGCATAGTAAGTATAGTATATAATTAATTGCATTTGTGCATTATGCTAAATAGATTACTCAGAAAGTGCACAATAAGCCCATTGGGCCCTGGAATGTGTGACCAAGGCCTGTCACCATCATTAAGTACAAGGACAAGTTAAGGTCAAAAATGCCCTTTGCACTACTGACTCCTAAACATGTCTACCAATGAAGTGTTTATGTAGTGCTATCTTTGCAGGCTGTCTCTGATTTCATGCTTTGTAGGATTTTAATCAAATAGTTGAAATTTCTAGTTAATTAATTTACTAATGCTTGCTTCTTTATTAATTATTAAATACTATGGCCCAAATCCTAAGTTAAGTACGACAGGGGACTTACGCAAGTCATTTGCGTAAATCCCCTGTCACAGAACATCTGCCTATGTGCGTGTTCGTGTGCGTACTTACAGACTTCGTTACTTATGTCACTAAGTACGCATAAGGGGCAGACCCATCATTTACGATGGTCGTTTCCTCGCCATACAGGCGGGATAGCTATGTAAATGAGGGGTCGGGGGCGTGGAGTCCCCGTACGGCCGCAGACCTAGTTGTAAAAACTTAAGGTAGGAATCTGCACATGTAAGTTCCCAGGTTTAATACCGTCTGCGGGGAGTGCAGGGGGCAGGCACTCCCCGCTCTGTATGCGTACCTATGGACCCTCGCACGCACGTAAAGTGTGCGGGGTCTGGATCTGGGCCTATGATCCTGCAGTTTGCACTTAAAGCCACCATGGTTCTCTGATTATGATGATGATGTTATATTATTATTTCACATTTTTTGGGTTTGTTTTTTGAGTTTGTATTTATAGTATAAGCAAGTTCAGCTGTCTTTGTTAATTAAGCTCCTGTTAAACAGAGGACTTATAAGGTATAAGATATTGGGCTCTATTTATAAAGCTTTAAAAAGTTCATTTTGTGGAGTTATGAAGTTATAAAAATGAACTTTTTACTATTTACTAACGCTGCACCGCCATGGAAATCAGCAGTTTCCATGGCAATGCATTCAAACTAGTCCTGTGCTTGCCAGCCCGTTGTTTTTAATGAGTGCCGGCACTTTTAGCTATTTACTAACCCTCAAAGCAGAGTTTTACACTCTGCTCTGAGAGTTAAAATAATTCCAGCAATCTCCCCTTATAACCCCCTTTTTCTCCCCCTAATAGCTGTTATTAGGGGAGAAAAAGGGATAGAGAGAGAGAGAGAGAGATGGAATACAGAGCGAGAGAGAGAGATGGATTACAGAGCGAGAGAGAGAGATGGATTACAGAGCGAGAGAGAGAGATGGATTACAGAGCGAGAGAGAGAGATGGATTACAGAGCGAGAGAGAGAGATGGATTACAGAGCGAGAGAGAGAGATGGATTACAGAGCGAGAGAGAGAGATGGATTACAGAGCGAGAGAGAGAGATGGATTACAGAGCGAGAGAGAGAGATGGATTACAGAGCGAGAGAGAGAGATGGATTACAGAGCGAGAGAGAGAGATGGATTACAGAGCGAGAGAGAGAGATGGATTACAGAGCGAGAGAGAGAGATGGATTACAGAGCGAGAGAGAGAGATGGATTACAGAGCGAGAGAGAGAGATGGATTACAGAGCGAGAGAGAGAGATGGATTACAGAGCGAGAGAGAGAGATGGATTACAGAGCGAGAGAGAGA
>WWET01000816.1:228839-242141 GCA_011038615.1 Limnodynastes dumerilii | reverse complement strand
CAGGAAATTGTATGCTGCGATTTAATGCACCACCACACTAGTTATATAGAAAATATTATTAACAGTTGTAATGAATGGATGACATTGCTAAGTCTAGAGAGATGAAACTGACTGAAGTAAAATGAGGCCTGGTAGACAATATTTCTTGCTATACAGAATGTGACAAGGTGATACCTGTTATAGCTTTTGACTGGTGGATCTTTAGGGAGAGAAGATGCTATTGTCGCTTTTGTTTTTGTTTTAAAAAATAAGCAGATGTTACCAAATAAACTGGATTTCTAAGGATAAAAAAGGGTTAACTAGGAGCGCTAACTGAGTATGTCTGTTGTGCTATAAATAAATGGCTGTAAATACTTAAATCTGTATATATACACACGCAACGCATGTGATCTGCACAGAAAATAAAATAAAACCAATGAGCCTAAACTACTTGAGAAGATCTTCCCGTGGAAGTAACTTTAAATGAAGTGCAGCTGTAGATGAGACTCTCTGGCAGCAGTGCCGAGAGAGTGAATAGGAAATAAAAAGTTGTGTATCAATAAAACCCATATTTAATAAACGTCTTTAAACACTGGGAAGCGACCATATAAACAATAGTTTCTAAAAACTCAGTTATTCTATATTATATTTACTACTTGAGACTGCAGGCCAGATTCACACTTCCGTATGAAATCCACACGTGCTTAGTCCATAATAACCGCACTTACCTTACCTGTGCCCTCACTTGTCCCACCCCCATTTTTAGGTGCCTAATGGCCATAGGCTACCTTATCTCCATGAGCGTATTTTACCGACTTTCCCTGGCTGCCTAATCCAAATGACTCACCCCCCCAATCTACTAATTTTCTATGGAGGCTGCATATGCATGCTCCAATATCTGTTATGCTCAGGGCCGTAACTAGGTGTGTGCTAATAATGATCCCTTTTAAATCTCTAGTTACAGTTTTTGCAAGAATATTTTATTATTATTGTTTATTTATATATATAATAATATAGGTATAAAAAAGGTATAGCTAGAAATAATATTGACCCACAGCCAAACCATATCACTCCAGGGTACATATTAGTAGGACCAACCCCTGAGATCTTCTATATCCTAAAACAATACTCAAACCTACAGCTTTCTTACTGCATTCAAGGAAACCTGACTCCAATATCTGAGTTATGTACACATTGCTATTAACCTCACTAGTTATATCAACATGTTATAGCTGTAGTTAACACCCCTGATTATATTTCAGTGACTATCAATATCTCTACTGGAGATCACTCCTAAAGGAGAGTTGTTGAGAGCATGTGTAGGTCACATGAATTGCATCATTTTGCCTTAAGCACGGCATAGAGAATAGAAATCTTGTAACTGAGAGAGTCAGTAAAAACTAGCTATGACCTTGTCAATAAAACTAAACAATATAATTGTTTTGTTACATGTGTTATACTCTTATACCTGTTAACACTTGATAGGTCGAATACCTTAAGGCTGTCTATAAAGCAAGTGCATTCATTCCCTTCTTCTAAATACGCATATACGTAATCTACGTATCTAAAAGACCGCATATACGTAATCTACGTATCTAAAAGACCGCATATACGTAATCTACGTATCTAAAAGACCGCATATACGTAATCTACGTATCTAAAAGACCGCATATACGTAATCTACGTATCTAAAAGACCGCATATACGTAATCTACGTATCTAAAAGACCGCATATACGTAATCTACGTATCTAAAAGACCGCATATACGTAATCTACGTATCTAAAAGACCGCATATACGTAATCTACGTATCTAAAAGACCGCATATACGTAATCTACGTATCTAAAAGACCGCATATACGTAATCTACGTATCTAAAAGACCGCATATACGTAATCTACGTATCTAAAAGACCGCATATACGTAATCTACGTATCTAAAAGACCGCATATACGTAATCTACGTATCTAAAAGACCGCATATACGTAATCTACGTATCTAAAAGACCGCATATACGTAATCTACGTATCTAAAAGACCGCATATACGTAATCTACGTATCTAAAAGACCGCATATACGTAATCTACGTATCTAAAAGACCGCATATACGTAATCTACGTATCTAAAAGACCGCATATACGTAATCTACGTATCTAAAAGACCGCATATACGTAATCTACGTATCTAAAAGACCGCATATACGTAATCTACGTATCTAAAAGACCGCATATACGTAATCTACGTATCTAAAAGACCGCATATACGTAATCTACGTATCTAAAAGACCGCATATACGTAATCTACGTATCTAAAAGACCGCATATACGTAATCTACGTATCTAAAAGACCGCATATACGTAATCTACGTATCTAAAAGACCGCATATACGTAATCTACGTATCTAAAAGACCGCATATACGTAATCTACGTATCTAAAAGACCGCATATACGTAATCTACGTATCTAAAAGACCGCATATACGTAATCTACGTATCTAAAAGACCGCATATACGTAATCTACGTATCTAAAAGACCGCATATACGTAATCTACGTATCTAAAAGACCGCATATACGTAATCTACGTATCTAAAAGACCGCATATACGTAATCTACGTATCTAAAAGACCGCATATACGTAATCTACGTATCTAAAAGACCGCATATACGTAATCTACGTATCTAAAAGACCGCATATACGTAATCTACGTATCTAAAAGACCGCATATACGTAATCTACGTATCTAAAAGACCGCATATACGTAATCTACGTATCTAAAAGACCGCATATACGTAATCTACGTATCTAAAAGACCGCATATACGTAATCTACGTATCTAAAAGACCGCATATACGTAATCTACGTATCTAAAAGACCGCATATACGTAATCTACGTATCTAAAAGACCGCATATACGTAATCTACGTATCTAAAAGACCGCATATACGTAATCTACGTATCTAAAAGACCGCATATACGTAATCTACGTATCTAAAAGACCGCATATACGTAATCTACGTATCTAAAAGACCGCATATACGTAATCTACGTATCTAAAAGACCGCATATACGTAATCTACGTATCTAAAAGACCGCATATACGTAATCTACGTATCTAAAAGACCGCATATACGTAATCTACGTATCTAAAAGACCGCATATACGTAATCTACGTATCTAAAAGACCGCATATACGTAATCTACGTATCTAAAAGACCGCATATACGTAATCTACGTATCTAAAAGACCGCATATACGTAATCTACGTATCTAAAAGACCGCATATACGTAATCTACGTATCTAAAAGACCGCATATACGTAATCTACGTATCTAAAAGACCGCATATACGTAATCTACGTATCTAAAAGACCGCATATACGTAATCTACGTATCTAAAAGACCGCATATACGTAATCTACGTATCTAAAAGACCGCATATACGTAATCTACGTATCTAAAAGACCGCATATACGTAATCTACGTATCTAAAAGACCGCATATACGTAATCTACGTATCTAAAAGACCGCATATACGTAATCTACGTATCTAAAAGACCGCATATACGTAATCTACGTATCTAAAAGACCGCATATACGTAATCTACGTATCTAAAAGACCGCATATACGTAATCTACGTATCGAAACGATACGCAGATTACGTACAATAGCTACTACGCATGCGCAGTAGCTATTGTTCATTGAATTACGTCCGTCTATGGAAGACGGACGTAGTTCGGGATCTACCCCAATGACTATAAATAAGTCTCTTGATGCAAACCATTTAAGTCTGTGTTTTCTTATTTTGTTTGTTATGCTTAAATATCATATCACCTTTGAATAAAAACGTATGAATCTGGAATAACTTTTTTTTTATTGAGTAAACACATTCCTTCGTTTATCATATTAGTTCTGTATATTAGACAAATATTATGGCTCATACCATACACTGGCATTATAGAAAAGTAAAAATATTATTACGGGTAACAACTTTTTAATTTAATCATATTGTATCATATACAGGGATTATGCAATAAATGTAACTTGACACAGACATTTATATTTGCCTTTGTCTATCTTTTAGCTGAAGAACAAATTCATGAAAAAATTGCCAAGAGACGCCGAAGCTTCCAATGTACTTGTTGGAGAGGTCGACTTCTTGGAGAATCCCTTCATTGCTTTTGTTCGACTAAAAGATGCAGTAATGTTTGGCTCCCTAACCGAGGTTCCTGTGCCCACACGGTAATAGATTTTCCTCTTTGCCGATCATGGTAAATACTGTATTTAGGCAGTTGTATGCAGGCTTTTCCGTTTGTTATGGATATATTTGCATATTTTGTTGGGATTAACGTTTGGGTTGTATTTTGGGTTCTATATTCTTGGTAATGTGAATGTATAAGAATGAAGTAGGGATAATTACCGATGCAGTCAGTATTAGATACATGGACTACAGTTAAGTTAGCGGTTAAGTGAAATAACATAACTGATATATTTGTGAAAAAGTATTCGTCAAACTTCCAGCTGCTGACAAGTTGTTTAGAAACGGCTCTAAGCACTATGGACTGGATCCACACGTGTGCCTGATGTTTCATAATGTATCTATAGACGTACAGAACTTATTTCCGTATGTCTGAAGATCCATTCAACAGGGCGCTAGATCCCCTTCGACTGCCTAAACTCCGTAATGTGGGAGGGGGGTGGTACATTAAAATAATACAATATCGAAGGGTTTTAGGGGTTACTGCTGATCCGCACATGTGACTTAAGGCTGCCTTATGGCAGCGTAAGTTACCTAAAGACCGTATGAGAGAGAGAAGTGTCAGGGGAGTTCTGCCAGGTCTGTCTGGGTGAGGTAAATACAGCCTCATGTGCAGTATTGTTATGTCTGACAGCTTTGTTATGTCCCTCTGCCTGGCTGAATTTTCCTCTGTGAGTGCTGGGTGGGCGGCTGCCTCAGGCCCCTCTGTGATGCTGTGAATGTTACATAACAAATGACATTATAGGTTAAGCATGCAGAAAGGTGCATCTCATTCAATAAATGATATACATGAGACTTTTCAATGTCATTATGTGTGTGGGGATTTAAACATTAACCAATAATACAGTACTTACAGTAGAAACAATAAAATTAAGAGACACTGATTCATGATACTAATGGAAACAGAACTTTTTTTTTTCAATTTTTTTCCCTTCTAAACCCATTATCTGTTAGCACCACATTCATTAGCAAGTTTACCAATTCAATTAAATTTACATTTGTGAGGAGTGAGGAACCATTTGCAGTGTTGGAATTTGCTGAAAATCTCATATATAAATCCCAAGAGAACAATGAAACTTTCAGTGTTTTACAAGTAGCCATTTGTGTTATACTCTTATCTGCTGTTATAAATACCATCAAAGAGCTAAAGGACACAGTCCTCAGTTTTATGTTTGGACAAAAAGACAGGAATATACAGTATGCAAAAAAATTCTATATAAGCAAGCCCAACTTGCTTTATGTTATTTACTTGTTACTTTGTGCAGGGCCGGTGCTAGCATGTCTGGCGCCCCCCTACAAAACAGGAACAGGAAAATGGAGCAAACACTGACTCCTCCCTCTGATCAGGTGACTGGTCACATAGGCTAGACATCAGCAAAGGTCCACTTGGATCTAGCATCTACCTACTCTCACAGTTGTCACAGATCTGGCTAAATGTCAGCTCTGAGAAGCAGGGGGATGAGCGGTGGTGCCTATTCAGCATGGCGCCTGGATGCGCCACATCCCCCCGCTGAGTGCATCATGTTGGCCCTGACTTTGTGGCATAAAAGGTGTCCACTTTAATTATTATTTTTTTTCTCATTCCCCTTACTTAAATATTGTTGATTCAACACTGTATTTTGTAATACATATGACATGTTGATGCAGACCAGTCTTCCAGGTGTTTCAATGTATTCTCTCTGAGTTGTCTGCACCCAGTGCTTTTTAGCATATGTGAGTGCTTTTATAGCGCTGTGCATGTGTAGAAACAATATAGAAGCAAATGCATGCAATGATGATCTGTACGCATTATGCCACCTTACATGCAAAGATCAGCACAGTGTTTATGCAATTTACATTTGGTTGAATAATGCAACCTCCCTGACCCTAACTCATAATAGATAGCTGCACACACTAAGGATGCTGGGCGGCCTTTACTAAAATGTAAGCATTCCTTGTATTCACACATAAGTTGTTTATGTTTTACGTGTGATGTGATCACCGATCCGAGCGGCTGTATCATGTTCAAAACACAGCCACTCAGTAAATAATGTCAGCAATGGTACCGGCGAATCATACTCTACAGCCACTGTAAAAATTGCTATTGGGAATGGGCAGCCTCTTGCTATTAGGTCTCCGTTCCTAATAGCAAGAGGCTGCGGAAGATGGTTAGGCTGTGGAGGGTTAGGGTTAGGGCTTAAGGAGAAGGTTAGGGTGAGGCTGTGTGACATGGAGGGTTAAGGTTAGGCTTTGGGGCAGCCCCTATCCTCGGAATACTTATCATATAGAACTAAGTTCCAGTTCCGTTTGATAGCAGTTATGTGTGTAAAAAGCACGTAACATCTGGAGGGTGCATGCGCCCTCCCCTCAAAACACCCCACACCCCACAGGGGTGACAGATGCAGGTCTGGATCCGGCCCACAGTTACTAAAGTGTATTACTGAGACTGCATTGTTAGAATTCTGTAAACAATAAAATAAGCTGAGACATGACTGGTTCCTTGCAATTATATCTCTAAAGTCAAGCAGAATTCAGAAAGTATTGTACATTTCCAATTGTGGTACATATTTGGTATATGAACATATTCTCCTATGGTAAATTAAAAGTAAAGTATATTTTAAGCTTATCATTGTTTTATGAATTTTCTTCATTTTTTTACCCCCTTTTTAATTTTATACATTTCAGATTTCTTTTTATCTTGTTGGGACCAAAAGGAAAAGCCAAGTCATATCATGAGATTGGAAGAAGTATAGCTACCTTAATGTCCGATGAGGTATTACACTGACCACTGACAGATGGGCTGATTTTATAATGCTCACATAAACATGTCCAAATTTCGGAATAATAATGATTATTATTCTTTTTGTTGATATTGTTACCCTTGATATAAACTTTACATATCACTATATTGGCCATTGCTAGTTTTATTTTGTTCTTGAATAGTACAATATAAAGTAGTTATATTATTATATAATATATTTATATGATATAAATTTTTCAAAGTGCCTAGTACAACTCTAATACTAACTATTGAGCACTTTGATCGTACAGTGTATAATTGAACTCTCTTAAGAAGTTCATGTTTTGACAATAACATCTGAGGATTTATATATGTATTGGTGATTTCCGGTACCAGTGTCTATTTTTTTTATATAATTGTTTCATTGTTTTATATGTACACTAGTGTACTAGTGTTATTTTTGCTTGTTTTTGTTTTTAGTCAAAGTGTGGGCATCACTAACCAAAACACAGGCTGCATTCTATTTGGAGAATGTAGTTGTAAGATTACTATCTATTGCTTATTTTCAATTTTATAGGGGGTTTTGCATTACATACTCTTTAATTTCTATATGTAGAAGTGTAGATACTTGTGTTTTTGTGCATTTGTTTGTTGTCAACCATGCTATATAATATTCCTGATTAAAGATTAGGTTAATACCAATCTCCTTAGTCATACATTGCCTATAAAAGCATCATGCATGCATGTTCACAATAGCAAGCATATTTCAACAATATTTAAATAAATAAATCGCTTAAGTATAGATGTCACATTTAACTTTAAATGGGCTCCATAGTCAATAACAATTGTAACCATTTATTCACATGTTTAGGCTTTAATCATATTAACCATGGAGATACACAAAATTCACAAATTATTTATATTATAGAACAATTTCATGGTAAATTTTAGACCAAAACTTTTATTTTTATTCCAGAATTACTTTCTTATTAGCCAAATACACTCAAATGCCAAACTAAATAAACCATTAACAAGTGTTTAGCATATTAGTAAATAAAATCTTGATTTGATGGCACAGTGGTTGATTGACTGTTTCACATATTTTTGTAAAAATTGCAGTATTTTTAGGAGGTCATTAATAACAATCGTATTTGTTTTATTGTAGGTATTTCATGACATTGCCTATAAAGCTAAAGACAGGCAAGATCTGATTGCTGGAATTGATGAGTTTTTAGATGAGGTAATTGTGCTTCCGCCCGGTGAGTGGGACCCTACAATTAGGATAGAGCCACCTAAGACCCTTCCATCGTCTGATAAGAGGTATAGTGCAGAGATTAAAATAACATTCAGATTATTATTATTATTATTATGATCAAACACTTATGTGTGAATCAGGTCCAAATTGAAGTTACAATTTCTGTAATCTGTATTTTATTACATAGATTTAATAATGTATTCATGAAAGGTGGAAAAAAATATTTTTAAGGGGTAAATAATTTTTGAGCAGGGGTTTCATTTAAAATGATGTTTGTATGGCAGTGACTGGGAAGCAGGATGTATTGCATAGGGCTCAGTAGGATGCTGTCTGTTCTGTATGGGAGTCACTAGGATGCAATGTGTATTGTATGACGGTTGCTGGGATGCAGTCTTTATTGGATGGTGCTCTCAAGGCTGTGCTTTCTTTTTATTTTGGTTACATAAATTGTTTTTGGATTTTATTACGCTCTCATGGATGTGGTTTCTATATCTTTGTGGTTACAAAAATGCAGTTTATGTTGTTTGGTGGTTACTAGGACGGATTCCCGCTGTATACAGCTTTCTGCACATACTTGTGTTGATTGGTTAATTGTTTAACTTTTGACAATGATTGGAAGTGAAAAATATCAACAACCGCTACTCAGTGTTGCGGCAGATACATAAATAGGGCTGGATCCAGACCTTGTTAAGTGCATGAACTTAGTTACTCAAGGGCTAAACCATGCTGATTTCAGAGGGAGTCATGTTAATTGTATTCTTTGCATGCAGGGATATATCTTTGAATTGCTTACGGCACACAGATACTGACCAGATTTACTATCACACTGTTATTTAGACTTAGGCTGGGAAACTTCACCTCTCAACTCTAATACTGTTTGCAACAGATGAAATATGACTCCCCTGCAGTCAACATGGTTTAGCCCTGGAGTCATTTCCTCTCCTATATTAAGTCTCTGAATCAGGTCCATTATTGCTATATGCTTAGATAACCCGACCATACATTTTCAATAAAGATGTGTTAGCAAATTAAAATGCATCAACATAAATGTGCCATGGTTGAAGCATTATGATGCAACATTAAAAAAAATGACGGTTGCTTCATTTTTGAAGTCTTGCTTTTTTGTGATCTGTAAATTATCATCTCTAACAAGTGCCATATCCACAGGAAAAACATGTATTCAGGTGGGGAGAACATACAGATGAATGGAGACACTCCTCATGATTCTGGACAAGGAGGTGGAGGACATGGTGATGTTCCTGAGCTTCGAAGAACTGGACGGTCAGTGTCTTATTATGGGATAGTAAAGTGTGCATTTCATAAAACAGTTTATTCCTAAAGAGGCTATCCAGGCATATTTGCCAAAAGGAGGGAATAGCACGTGATCATTGTTGGAAATAAAAAGTAGTATTGTATCATTGTGGAGATGGATATGGTTGGTGGTCAATAAGTACATTAATTACCATTGCCAGCTTCCATTAATGAGTGGTAGTTTAGAGAGAGACTTTATTTTAGACGTGTCTTTCCCTGTAAACCCAACAATCTTTTAGATCCCCTGTCAGCAGCCAGATAGAGAAACTCACTGCTGCATTTAAATACTAATGATGGGGGAGATCCTAAACAACGTACGCGAGCAATTTAACGCTAGCCGCTGACGTAAATTTGCCCATTAGTATTTACTGCGCATGCTCACGCCTGATGTTACGCAACTTAACTCAGAGCGTACGTTCCAGCAACGTATCAGCAGCGTATCTATGCATGAAGGGGCATGACAGCCATACAACACCCGTAATTATACTTCGGAGGCGAGGTGAGACATTTAAATCGTACAGTATGGGCGTGCTCAGGAAGTTAGGTACGTGAGGCCTATACATACGTCAGTAGTTACACTGTGAAGAGTTAAGGTAGGGTTTGGGAAGCGTAAAACAGCCAAAGTACGTACATGCGAGGGTAGTGCCTAGAAAGTACGCTAGCGTAAATACGATACGCTAGGAAACGTATTAAGCACTTAGGTCTGGATCTACCCTGATGTCAGCTGTCCTGTGCTGCAGCCTTGCTCTACATTGTAAAGAAATTTTGGAACCCAATGAAACCCATAATGTTCTCTAGAAACCCTGTCTCATTAAATACGACTGACTACAACTGACATGAGAATGGCCAAAAATGCACTGGTTTTGTGAAACTGCACTTCTACAATCCCTCTGTAGAAAAATACACATTTATTATTTTTCTATTTACACAGGTTTTGTGGAGGGCTAATTGAGGACATCAAAAGAAAAGCACCTTTTTTTGCTAGTGACTTTTATGATGCTTTAAGTATTCAATCACTGTCAGCCATGCTTTTCATTTACCTGGGTACTGTGACCAATGCTATTACCTTTGGAGGACTTCTTGGAGATGCCACAGAAAATATGCAGGTATTTGTGATCACCCCGTCATTGTTTTAGGATTTACTAAACTATTTACTAAAAAGTAAGAGAAACATTCTGATCTAAAGCAGAAATGAAGCAAATGTGCACCTTGACATACCCAAGTGTGATACAGAGGGGCCAATACAGACAGGTATAGAGTAGGGAGGTGTGTAGCTTAGCTTAATTCTAAAGCTGGGCATACGCTAGTACAATTATTGGTCCCAGCAGGGGGTGGGCCGATAAACGGGACGATTTCCCTCTAGGGAAATGTTCCGTTATTGGCACTATACACCTCTCCTGCTGGGACCGATAATCCTAGCAGAAGAGGGGGGGGGGACAGGGCTCTCTATGTTGCTTCTGCTGTATAGCTATGTACAAAGCTGCTCTGACAGCTTTGAAGGTATACTTCAGATCAATTTTTGAAATGCCAAATAAACGCACGGAGTGATTACTTGATCTTTTGAGATGTTCATTTTTTAAGGGAGCCAATCAGCAAGCTGAATGGTTCCATATTCTTCTAAGCTGCTGCTGCTTTATATCTATGTACAAAGCTGCTCTGACAGCTGTGAAGGTATACTTTAAAGCTGTCAGAGCAACATAGCACACAGATATACAGCAGCGGCTATTGCATACAGATAAGAATCAGCCAAAGCCGCGATTCACACAGCGTGGTTTCGGCTGATCCCTGTTTGTACTTCTCCCTGCAATAGCTGCTGCTGTATATCTATTACAGCTATTACTATGCTGTTCTGACAGCTTTAAAGTATACCTCCAGAGCTGTCAGAGCAGCTTTCTACATAGATATAAAGCAGCAGCAGCTCTGAACAATAGGGAGCCATTCAGCTTGCTGATTGGCTCTCATAAAATATCGGGAGCTTTCTCCTGATTTAAATCAAACTTATCAAAAGATCAAATAATCGCACAGAGTGTTTCTGGTGCGTTTATTTGGCGTTTCAAAAATTGATCTGTACCATACACTAGAGCGATTATTTACCCAATCACTCGATAATTGGGAGATCGGGCCGATAATCGCTCTAGTGTATGGCCAACATAAAACGCAAAAAAGTATGTATTTTCCCTGCATTACAACATGGTTTGTCCAGTAGTTTTATCACATACAATTTATTCTGAAACATATGATAATTACCTAAACAACACCCATTATGTCCCATATAAGAAAGATTAAAAATATTTGGAATACGAAAAGAAATCATATGTAAGGGTATAGCTTTATGAAAAGTTAAGAAATGAAGTGTTTACAGGTTTGTGATGTACAGAGCTATATGCTGCCATTGTTGGGGTGGCAGAGGTTAAGATAAAGGCTTTACTTTTTTATACTGTCTTCTAAGAGAGGAAACACAATGGAGAAAAAATAATCAAGTGTTCTATGTATAAGTGAAATGTGGTGGAGCATATATAATAATCATATGCAAAAAATAAAGAGTTAAAATAGGTTCAAAACTGGAAGTTAACAACAAGACTTGTCACATTCCAGCACTGGTATACAATCTACACCTTGGACATGATCCAGATATTTGCACAGCAGACCCACATGCAAGGCATTGAATTTGTGTACGTCCTTAAAAAAAAAGTTGTAAGCACAGCTCTGGATCACCCCCTCCCCCCTTGTTTCTTTCCAGAAGGCTTTGACACTTCGGAAATACTATAGATACACTTTCACGTAGCACTGATGGAGTTAACTATTGTAATAGCAGTAGGTTAATACACTGAAATTATATCCGCAAATGATTTTGTGAGCCGTTTTGTAGCTTCTTTCCATGACGTCCATAAATACGGGCCAGCAAAGTAGTTTTTCCGTAAGAGGACATTGTAGCTTTGAAGTACAATATTATTTAGATGGAGACAGACATAATTGTTGTTTTTTTGTTTCCATTAGTATTCATGTGGGAGTGACAGTGTAAAACAGACTACAGTAATGGAGCCTTAATCTAAAACCTGTTATTACCTCAACAATCTCATGTTTTCAGTCCTCCCTAATGATAAATAAATAATGGTCAAGAAAATACAATATTTCGTCTCTATTTTATTCTATTCATAAAATAATATAAGATACAGGTGAAACTCAAAAATTAGAATATCGAGCAAAAGTTCATTTATTTCAATAAACTCATTACATGCAAAGCGAGATATTTCAAGCCTTTATTTGTATTATTTTTTATGATTATGGCTTACAGCCTATGAAAACCCCAAAATCTAAATTTCACAAAAATAGAATAATGTGACAAGGTTCAATATTGTAGCTCAGTGTCACACTCTAATCAGCAAATTATTCCAAACACCTGTAAAGAGTTCCTGAGCCTTTAAATGGTCTCTCAGTCTGGATCAGTAGAATTCACAATCATGGGGAAGACTGCTGACCTGACAGTTGTGCAGAAAAGCATCATTGACACCTTCCACAAGGAAGGGAAAGCCTCAAAAGGAAATTGCAAAAGAAGTTGGATGTTCTCAAAGTGCTGTATCAAAGCTCCTTAATAGAACGTTAAGTGGAAGGGCAAAGTGTGGAAGAAAAAGGTGCACAAGCATCAGGGATGACCGCAGCCTGGAGAGGATTGTCAGGAAAAGGCCATTCAAAAGTGTGGGGGATCTGCACAAGGAGTGGACTGAAGCTGGAGTTAGTGCATCAAGAGCCACCACACCCAGACGGATCCTGGACATGGGCT
>WWET01000816.1:213837-226439 GCA_011038615.1 Limnodynastes dumerilii | reverse complement strand
ATATAATATATATATATATATGAATATTATATATTCAGACAAACATGGCTGAATCTTCCTTAAAAAATTTCAGTAATGTTAAGTCATTTATTTTTTCTTAGTTGCAACCATTACCAACCACAGCAAATTAATGAAACATTAAATTCATTATGGAAATGACACAACAAAAGGTGTCCTACCATATCAGCTTACTGGGCCGAGTAATTCATGTTATCTGTGTTTTTATTATATACTAAAGCTGGCCATACACTAGAGCGATTATCGGCCCAAACACCCAATTATCGGGTGATCGGGCCAAAAATCGCTCTAGTTAATGGCCAAGATCAATTTTTAAAATGTCCAATGAAACGCTCTGGTACGATTATTGGATTTTTAAACATGTCTGAATGATATCGGGTTAGCGCCCGATATTTTAAGGACAAGCTGATTGGCTCCCTATCTATATATTGATTCCATTTTACTGTTACATAAAGCACCTAAAGAAACTAAAGGTTAAGTCCAAACATTTTCCCAAACAATACAAGATTACTTTACCATCAAATAAATCAAAGGGTTTAAAAAGAAATACAACCCCCAACACAGTAAGAGCGTTTAATATATTCAAGTAAAATTGGTGCCATTTTTGTTCATTATTATTTAATTTTTTCTACTATTATATTATTAATTTGTACACTAGATTTATAAATGACCCTAAATATATGTTCTTCTCCTCTAGGGTGTATTGGAAAGTTTCCTGGGAACTGCTGTGTCTGGTGCTGTTTTTTGCCTTTTAAGTGGTCAACCACTTACCATACTGAGCAGTACAGGTCCAGTCCTTGTATTTGAAAGACTTTTGTTCAATTTCAGCAAGTAAGTCACATAATGACTTCATTCATTTTTCTGATACAGGTCGGGTCTGACGTCTTATAAACTCTATGGGAATATATGTTGTAATTAATGTAATAAGTATTTTGTACTTACAGTCTGTTGGCTGTCAGTTTGGAATTATTGAGCTTTCATTGTGCCTCATATTAAACTATATCATCCATGTTTTCATTTTCCAGGGATAATGAGTTTGACTACTTGGAGTTCCGCTTGTGGATTGGCTTGTGGTCAGCATTCTTTTGTCTCGTGCTGGTGGCCACAGATGCTAGCTCATTGGTCAAGTATTTCACACGTTTCACAGAAGAAGGATTTGCCTGTCTCATCAGCTTTATCTTCATTTATGATGCTTTTAAGAAAATGATCCACTTTATGGATTATTACCCAATCAATTCACATTACAGAGTTGGTGATGTTACTCTGTTCAGTTGCACATGTCTCCCACCAGACCCAAGTAAGCATTATTATGCTTTTATTCTTATACTGTTATATACACAGTACTGTATAACTAAAGTAGCTAAGTTAGAATGAGATTAGTGTTGATTTTTGTTTTCTGCTTGCGCCCAGGAAACAGAACATGTATTTATTTATTTATTTATTTATTTATTTGTGGCGATACATTGCTAGGTATTATGTCAATGGCAATTCATTTGTGTCAGCACGTAGCTATAGTGGGATGATAAACCCACTACCTTCCTTGCTGTTCTGTATGAAATTATCCAAACCACATTGTATTGTGCTGTTCTTTTGTTGTTTTGTACCACATGCGGTAATGTCACCCTGTCCTTTTGCATTCTGTGAATTTGCAAGATGACCACTGTGTACCTTATTTTTTGTCTGTCTTAATGAGGCATAGCCACGATCTTTATAAATGTATGAAACAACCTTAATAAAACTACTGATAACTTCCACAATCGACTTACTGTTGGCAAGTTATGTAGCATAGCCTTCAGGATGAAACATTGTTTACACTGTGTACTCTCCATGTACTTCACTGTTACAGAGTATCTATTGATAGCTGTTGAGCTGACTTAGTAATAAATATTCATTGTGGAAGGACTACCATTTTTTCTTTTTTGCTATATTGTATGTGCATTGAACTTTTTACACAGTGATTATTGAAGATCTTACTTTGGGAGGGATGTACAGAGTTTAATCTTGTGAAGTTTGTTTCTGTGGGGTAGATCCAGACCTAAGTGCTTGATACGTTTCATCGCATAGCGTAAGTACGCTAGCGTATTATCTATGCACTCCCTTAGGCCCTCCCTTCGCAACCCTACCTTAACTTTTCACAGTGTAGCTACTGACGTACATATAGGCTTCACGTACGTAAGTGCCTAAGCACGCCCATACTGTACGATTTAGATGCCTCACCCCGCCTCCGAAGCGTAATTACGGGTGTCGTATGGCTGTCATGCCCCTTCATGCGTAGTTACACTGTTGATACGTGGCTGGGACTTACATTCAGAGTTATGTGGCGTAACATCTGGTGTGCGCATGCGCAGTAAATACTAATGGGCGGTCTTCCGTCAGCAGCTAGCGTAAAATCCCTCGCATACGCTGTTTATGATCTGGCCCAATGTACTTAGAGGGAGATGCTCTTACTATTATACATGTCAACAACAACCTGCTAGAAGTTCATTACAAAGTATGTGCTTGAGGATGCATTTCAGTTAACTGTAATAACAGGTAGTTTATATGCACTAAATAATGATTTTTGCCAATTGTGCTTTGCTAATTTGAAGTATTGTCTGTCTTGTAGGCAACAGTTCATTCTATAATGAGACCACAGATTTTCCACTGAGTTATTTATCTACCACCACTTCAGATCTGGTGAGTATTTTGAGTATATGGGCCTGATCCAGCGCTACGAAAATTCGCACGACGGGCGAATGCGAACGTTCGCTCGGGCGTATCAACATACACGCCCCTAACACTCCCATAGTAAAGTCCCTGCTTACGGCGGCTATACCCTACACTGGGTTCGCCCGTACGAAAATTCGCAGAAAATACGCTGAGCGTACGGGCTTAGCACGCCCATACTGTACAATTTAAATGGCTATCCCCGCCTCCCAGTAGTAAAACGGGCGCCCAGCCGACCATCGTAAAAAAAATACGCCCCGCGAGCGAAAAATACGCTAACAATACGCCCGCTATTCGCTCATGACGCTCGGGCGACCGGAAGCTGTCATACTGGGCATGCGCATTGCGAATTTTTTGCCGAATTTTCGCATTCGCTCGTCGTACGCTCGCTTGCGATCGTTGCTCTGGATCAGGCCCTATGTCACAAACAGCATGACCACTAATGTGTAGGTTATCTTGCACTCATATAGAAATCTACGTGACACGAAACTTATGTTATCAAAACTTGCAAAAGGTACCAACCCCCCAAATTTTATCAGTCTTCAATTACCCTGTGTTTTCCCTACTCATGCTGACATGCTGGTGCTTTTTATACCAGTCACAAGGTATTTTCAGCAAAATCAATAGGAGATAAAGCAACTGGAACTATGTACCTTTGTTTATAGCGGTATGGCTATATCATTGCATAGTGTACACATAGTTGTACTTCTGGAACCTTATAGCAAACAATGTTATGCTGTAGATAACTCAGAATAACTGAAAAGAGGTGTCCGGAACCCATGGTCAGTGAAGATATTAGTCTCTCAAATTGAAATACAGGGAGGTCGTTAACTCAAAATTACCAACGAACTATCATAAGATAAGACAAAAAAAGTCTGAATCACATTCAATGGGGCACAGATGAAAGACAAACAGATCGCATATATGCTTGAAGCCTCAGAAGGGCGGCAGCAGGGAAAACATGAAATCTGTTGTATGCCTCCTGCCTAGGCTCTATTGAATGTAGTTTATCTTTTTTGTTTTTTTTTTGTTTTACCCTCTGATGGTTCCTTTGTTGAGACAGAGCTTTGATTCACTTTGCATTGATCTTCTTACAACGTGCTCACAACATATTTAAGAGCTTTACTCATCTATTAACTTGAGGTCTATAAGTCTCTATAAAAACAGTATAAAACGAATAAGGTTAGAATACAGTAAAATTGGCAAGCTTCCTATATGTAAAATTAGGAGGCCTAAATAAAGTATATTATGGCAAAGAAAAAAGCTGAAGAATCTTCAAAATATTTAATGTAATGTATGTAAAGCATGTAAAAGATGAATAAAAGAAGAAATCATACAACTGTAACACACAGTAAACATATTTCGATATATATTTATGTAGTAATCTCTTATCTTTTTGTATGTTTCCTTTCAGCATGACAATACTTCTATTGTTTGGTCATCGCTAACAAAGAAACAATGTGTGAAGTACGGCGGCGTCCTGTTAGGCAACAACTGTAAATATGTTCCTGATGTCACTTTAATGTCATTTATTCTATTTTTTGGAACCTATGCATGCTCAATGGCTCTGAAAAAATTCAAAACCAGCCGCTATTTCCCAACCACAGTAAGTATCTAATAATGGAACTCAACATTATGCTTAAATATAGAAATAAGAAAAATGCCACAGGTTGCCAACAAATATTTGTGCTTTTTCCAATGATAATATTGCCATTAAACTTCAGTATAACATAAACAACAAATGAATAAGCTCAGCTTATATACAATATGGCAAAATACAATCATGAAAATGAAACCCATATCGACTGGGCCACTATATATTTACATTGGCCAAAACCATTACTCGCTCAGTCAATTACTTCTAAAGATAAAATTGACATAGTCTGCCTAGAGTGAAATGAGAAGCTAAATGACTTTTAATATGAGTATTTTACCCTGCAGTAATGTGTGTGATCATGCAGTGCATGGGGGAACTGCTGAGACAATACCTATATACAGATATTTACCTCTAGTTACTTAATTGAGGTATCAGGATGAAAGTTCAGTCAAGCAACTGCTTGCAAACATTCGATTCTTTCTTCTAAGGGAAACAGAAAAAGATGTGTTATAAAAGAAAATAGCTTCTACTATAAAGATAGTGTAGTAGCATATACAAAGCAATATTTTATGTAAATTAATCTACACTATGGGCCAGATTTACTAAGCTCCGGGTTTGGAAAAGGGGAGATGTTACCCATAGTAACCAATCAGATTCTAGTTGACATTCTCTAGTATGTAATAGGAAAGTAAGAGCTAGAATCTGATTGGTTGCTATAGTCAACATCTCCACTTTTCCAAACCCACAGTTTATTAAATATGGCCCTGTATGTTATTTTATCCAGTACAGAAGTTATATATAACTATAAATAGTTATAGCTGGTACATTATTGGTTTGAAGGCAAAGTATATGCCATACTGCATACATATTGTTTTCTGCAAATTTGAATCAATGAATTAGCTGTATATAATCTGTGATTAAATATCTACAGTTACCACTTGCCAAAATGTACCCATTTCCTTATCATTTGTTTTAGTTATGGACCGGTTTAACAGCATAAAGATTTGAGTCATTCTCTGCTTACTGTAACTGGTTGCGTGTATTTCATATTTCAGGCCAGGAAACTCATCAGTGACTTTGCCATCATCTTGTCCATATTGATTTTTTGTGGAATTGATGCTCTAATTGGAGTTGATACACCAAAGCTGATTGTACCTAGTGAGTTTAAGGTATGTTCATTAACACACATATATTACAGTTCATAGACATTAACTACCATGGAGAGGAATTCATTTTGATAGGCAGTATTGTAGTTAGTATTGTAATTTAGTTTATTATTATTATTTTTATAGAGTGGCTCAATATTCTGATTCAGACCTATATGATATAGGTATAAAGTGATGAGAAAGAGATTGCTATTGGCATAAAAGATCTGCGTCTTGACAAGGATTTTGAACCTAGAATACAGGGACTAACTTACCTACATGTGCACACTACATTTATTATTTTACTTTCTTCTTTTAAGCCTACAAGTCCTAACAGAGGCTGGTTTGTCCCACCATTTGGAGGAAACCCTTGGTGGGTATATCTGGCTTCAGCTCTTCCTGCTCTTCTTGTCACCATCTTAATTTTCATGGACCAACAGATTACAGGTGTCATTGTCAACAGGAAGGAAAACAAGCTTAAGGTTCGTGTAACATTTTTGGCTCATTACATTCCTCAACATTTCTTCACATCTTTATCAGAAACCACTTAAATATTAAACTGTGCTACAGACACTATTTATTTATTTATGGTCAATCTCCAAGCTGTTTCCATGTACGCAGCAGGGTTTGTGTTACTGAAGATTTCAACGGTAGTTTGCAATTCCATCCTTAGCATTGCCCTTAAAACCATGCAAAGTCCTTATTGCCTGCACTTGCAGAATTTCTGTGGAGATAATAAACAGTCCTCTATAAGTATGTGCTGCACAATATAATGTCACAACTGACTGCATTCCAAAAATAATGAAAATATAATTAAGAAAAGAGTTACCATTTTTAATACAGTTCCATATTTAACATATCTAAAAAACGAAGTGGGACGTGAAACTAAGAATGGATTCAGTACCACATTGTGAGAGGAAAGTAGAAGATTTGGCATAAATTGTTATAAACTATTATAATTTTTACTGCCCAACAACCTAATTTATTTTACCTATGCTTATATAAATGGTAAAATACTATATCCTTCATTATTATGTGGAATTGTTTCTTTTCACATATATAAAACTCCACAGTTTAGAAAAAGTAGATTTAAATAAATAGAAATCCACACAGACAAAAAATTCCTTGTCTTAAACTTACTGAAAGTTTTATTCAGTTGAGACGTTTCACCTTGTTTCAGAACTGTTCTGTGGCTGGATTGTCCTGGGTCACTAGTGTGGAAATGACATGCTGTGAGGTCTTGGTATAACACAAGAGACCTCTGCCACAGACCCCTTTCCAGGTCAATTACAGAATGTAGTCTATCTACCAAACAAAGAGAAAAAAATTAGTTTCACCCATGTATCATTGTAACAAGTATAATGAAATGTGTTTCTCACACTGCTCAAATATCCATTCACTCTCCATTATTTTGTGTGTAAGCTTACCCATTGCTTCCTGAAGGGTTTCCTGTGAATTATCTTATGTTGTAGTATTTCATCAATAGCTGAATGCATCTAAGATCCCTTTTCATGATGTAAGTAATCATTATACCTAATGCTTAGTCAATGCACATAGCAGTAACATAAATATATATTTGAATCATTGTTTCTTTAAATAATGAACATTAATGACTGAATATTTTTTATAACTGTTTTACTGTTTCTATCTCTCTAGAAAGGGGCTGGGTATCACTTGGACCTCTTTTGGGTAGCCGTCTTGATGATTGTGTGCTCATTTATGGCTCTTCCTTGGTATGTGGCTGCAACAGTTATCTCCATAGCCCATATTGACAGCTTGAAAATGGAAACTGAGACATCTGCTCCTGGAGAACAACCGAAGTTCTTGGGAGTGAGGTACTAATCAATTTGAAAAGTGGCCATACATTTATTTATATGTATAGTATTGTACTGTCTGCTGCCTTGTACATTTCCATAGACTTCTATATCTATCTATCTATCTGTCTGTCTGTCTGTCTGTCTGTCTGTCTGTCTGTCTGTCTGTCTATCTATCCATCTCATATCTATCTATCTATAAATACCTCTTATATAGTAAAAAGAAAGACATTTTAACATTTACCATTTGAAGAATTTAAATGTATCATTTATTATTGGTTGCAGGGAACAGAGAGTTACTGGTGTCATGGTGTTCCTACTGACAGGTGTATCTGTTTTTATGGCACCAATATTGAAGGTAAATAACTATGATTAAATGTAATTAATAGAATTAGCTTTTCATATTAGTTTAAATAACTATAATTCTGTAAATACAAGGAACAAAATGCAGGTCCAGCGCTCCATACCAAACATAATAGAACACTGTGTCAACACATACATAAAAAGGAGGGTTAGGACACAATATAGCTATATTGGGTTAAGCTCATCTGCCCAGCGTCAAGGCACCTCCTTTAGGTGAGTCCCTATCCGTCTGCTATATGTGTACTCAGGAGGTCTGTATTAAGACACTCCTGCCATCTATAACAGTGTGCAGCCACCATATTGGGGTGGGGTCAGGCTCCCAAAGCAAACTAGTAACAATAACAAGAAAACCCAAGGCCGCGCTTCTATTCAAATACATGAATTGCGTGCAAGTGTATATATAAATGGAAGAGGTGTAGCGAAGGACCAAAAGTGACCACTGTGTGATGCATATACATTAAATGGTTTTTCACACATGTGCAGTGAACCACAATTTAGTGCCTCTCTGAACTGGGCAATATAGTATTACCGCAACATTATTAAGATGTTCATTGGTTTGCAGATTATTTTAATGTATCTTGGATTCTACAGTACTGATCCGCCAAATCCTGCTATCCATATCTTTTTTCTTTACATTCTTTATTTTAACTATGGTGGGCAACTTATTCAGAGAAAGGTTGTTGTAAAACTTAGCAGATATTTTCAATCACTATTAAGTGCTGTACCAGCTGCCTTTATTACACATTTCTTTAGTATTTTCAAAAGAGGTTCCTTATTGAGATTTTAATCCGTATTGAAAATGGATGAAACATCAGGTCGTTGGGCCTGATTCAGACTTAAGAAGGTGCTTAAATTAAGAGAGAAAAGTTACTCCTGGGCTATACTATGTTGATTGTAGGGGAGTCATAATTCATCTGTTGCAAGCAGGATTAGAGGTGAGAGATGGCATTTTCTAGCCCAAGTCTAAATAACAATGTAATAGTAAAGCTGGTCAGTATCTGTGTGCAGTAAGAAATTCAAAGATATATCTCTGCATGCAAAGAACACATTATGTTCTATTGCATTCAAATGAACTAGCTCTAAAGTACATAAACCATTCTCTAACGTTTTGATATGCTTGTTATAGCTACATAAATATTATTTGTGTGCCAGTATAGTTGATTACTTTGTGTTTTGATAAATAAACCCTGTGAATTTTTTAAAAGACACAGCGATGTGGGTTAGAAAAAAGGAAAGTTTAGGATATAAGGACTGGATCCAGACTTGAGATGGGTGCAAGCACTAGGGGGGTGGAGGAGCAGGGAGGGGGTTTGTTACAGTAAGGGCATGCTTACTTCCCTATGACCTATCCCGACTTTCAAAGCATTCTCATTTTTAGTGAGGACATGTTGCAAATCTTAAGTTAAGGCTGTGCTCATGGAAGGCTGTGTGAGCTAAGGGAGTATCCTCCTCTTACCCACAAGCCTCGATTGGAGCTCCGAGCAAAGTGTTAATTTAAGTCTGGATCCCTTCCTTAGTTGTTAAATGTACATATAGATAAGGAGTTACCAGTATTCCTTTTTATTTAACTGTGTGACTGCCCTCATGTGGTGGACTAAATCTGTGAAGCTGTCACTTGTGCACAAAATTGTATTATACCTCAACTGTGAGTTTAACTTGTTAGCATCGTAAACAAAATTTGAAATTTAATCCGGAACATTAATCAAAACATCCTTGATTTCAGAACAATGTCATGATTAACACCTGTGTTCTATACAGCTTTGTTGCCTAGGCCACACAGATTTGGCAAGTGGCTTAATTAACTTATTGTGAAAAGTAATTTCTGTTTCAGCTCACAGTTGCTGATCTCATTGAATAAAGTAAATTGTAATAAGATGTCATGAATATTAGATCTAGCCGGTCTAAGAAAAACTTTTAATTCAATTTAAAAATCTTGTTACACAACTGCGTATAACATAATCATTTTTGATTCTTACCTTGCTTATTGATCTCACTTAACATTGTAACGTTTTGCAATTTTAAAAAATAAATAAAGGTTTAAGAAAGGCATTTTTATGATTATTATTTTACTTATTTCCCTAATTTTTGCTTGCTGTTTTCTAGTTCATCCCAATGCCTGTTCTGTATGGTGTCTTCTTGTACATGGGTGTGGCTTCACTCAATGGAGTACAGGTAAAGAAATGAAATATACTTCCCAAGAAATCTTTTTAATAACCAATCACTGTTACTTTTTACAAACCACAAACGTGACTACAAAACAATATTTGTATAAACAGGAAGTACTTTTTACTATATATGATTAGTTCTGCTGGTCTGAAGTAGCATTTGCACTTTATTTTCCCTTGAGAGGGATCACGTTAACAGTGCTGCTGATTGGACACTTCTAATATACCGGTATGTGATTTTGTTGATTTAAATCTTCAATTTTGTTGTTTCTACCAGAATATTATATTAATAAATGAAAGTTGTCTTTACACTAAATTGGAAGGCTTTTAATATTCATGTTTATTTTTATATTTTTCAGTATATCAAATTTTTATCAAATTTATATATTGTAATTCATTGTATAAGTTTAGCGACTTCAGGAAAAGAATCCTTGGATAAACTGTGCAAGCCTGAGAACCTTATCCAGTCTCTATAGGGGGTTAGCATAAGGACTTTTATTGGAATTTTGGAAAATAAACATGTTTTTAACCAGTATTAAAAATGGAAACATTTTACTACAAGTATATGACCAAAGTAACCGAATATGATATCTGTATGTCTGTCAGACTGGGCATAACTAGCTGTCAAAGTTAAATACTATGAAATGAAAAATAGAGTTTATTTCATCATTTTATTCACATTCTCAGTGTCAGGGAGTATATTGTTTACAATTTATCTCGTGTTTTTCTTATAAACATTGGGGTCAGACTTTTATACATAAGTTCTTGTGTCACTTGATCATTACCTTTTGATATATCAAGAAATGTCTTAGCAAAAAGGAGATTGCTTTAATCAAAGCTGTATCATAGTTAGTACACTTTATAGCTGCAGATCAAAGAACATTAGCAAATAATTATTTTTTGGTCTGTTAAGCTTGATCTTAAGAAGCAGATTAGGTAATGTTCTCAGATGTGACATACAAAACAGTGCCGCTAACACAAAATGCATTTTATAATCTGTCTTTAATCTATTCCACCTTAATTCATTTAGGTAGTAAATGTGTTAATTGTCATATGTCAGTCCAAGACAGATGACAGACTCCGTTTTGTGTGTCTTGGTTCTTTATATATATTAACACATGGGGCCAGATTCATTACGTACATGTGAGGGTCTGAAAGTACGCAAGGTAGAGGTGCACACCCCCTCACACTCCTCTATCAGTAGTAGTTTTGAACACTTACGTTATTAGTTCTGGAGTATACATAACCTATCTTTTTTGCATATTCTACACATTACTTAAGGTGCTTATTAATAGTAAGGAGATTTTTAAGTCAGTAAATTTGACGTAAACCATCTTTACTATTAAGAAGATCTACAATAGCAACCACGGACCGGATTCAGAGCTCTGGCCGCAAGGCAATTGAGGCCGGAGTTCTGCGAAAAGTGCTACTGCGCATGTGCAGTAATCTTGTAACGTAATATATGTTACTTCTTGCAACGTAGATTGCGTACACAAGGTTTTAAAGACCGGGTGTACGCAATCTACGTTGCAAGTAGTAACGTAGATTACGTTACAAGATTACTGCACATGCGCAGTAGCACTTTTCGCAGAACTCTGGCCTCAATTGCATTACAAACAAATAATATAGTGAATCTTGTGTACGTAATCTACGTTGCAAGAAGTAACATATATTACGTTACAAGATTACTGCACATGCGCAGTAGCACTTTTCGCAGAACTCCGGCCTCAATTGCATTACAAACATATAATATAGTGAAGTCAGATAAATGTATGTAATGATCACAGTATCATGGAAAGCTGGAATGTTCCTGTAAAAAAAACTTTTATTAGAAAATATCAATAAGTTAACATAAAAATGTGAGCAATTACTTTTGTCCCCTTTTTTTTTCCCAATGAATTTACTATGGTTGTCTCACATCTCAAATGCTAGTACATTGACTTTGGAAGTTTAACATCATTAGTGTAGGCGTGAACAAAATGCGGAGAATGGCAAATATCTGGCAAACCTGCCAAAATACTTTACGTTGCTCATTTTTTATACAATCACACTTTGTCTAGATTTTATTAGGTAAACACATCGGGGTAAATCCAGACCTATAGGCTAGGTACGTTAGAACGCATAGTGTATTTACGCTATGGTAATTTCTAGGCACTCCCCTTGCTCATACGTACTTTGGCTGTTTTATGCTGGCCAAACCCTACCTTAACTTTTAAGAGCGTATGTACTGACGTACATAATGAATTTACATACATGACGCCCTAACTCGGCCCATACTGTCCAATTTAAATGCCTCCCTCCGTCTACAAAGTGGCTGCTGTATTGATGCCCCTGCCCCTTCCTTCATAGTTACGCTGATGGTACGTATGTTCAGCGTTACATGGCGTAACATCTGCCGCGCACTAGCGCAGTAAATACAAATAGCCGATTTGACGCCATCGGCTAGCGTAAATATGCTAGCGTACTTAGCTGAGGATCTCGCCCATTGTCATACTCTAAAATAAGGTAGTATTGTTTCACCTGCCCAAACTTTAGTCATTTTTGCCTTTCTTTAATTTTAATGCTTTAAACTCATGAGATACATCACAATGCACTTGAAGGTGCTGTGTTTTGTCTAAAAATCATATCAAATACCATTTGCTTATTAATCCTTAGACTGTATAATATAAACAGTGTAAACCAATCTTCTGGGTCTAATTTCGACAGGTGTGATAGACAGGTTACTCCTAGCTTGTATTTTGGGATTGGATGTGCCCATTAGCCAAATAGTCAGTATATTTTGGGACAACATTCC
>WWET01000816.1:174887-188070 GCA_011038615.1 Limnodynastes dumerilii | reverse complement strand
TTAATGACGCATTTTGCATAAATCGCGTCATTAAGCCCCGCCCCTCGCATGCAGCGCAAGCTTCTCTCCGGAATCTCCCGGAGAGAAGCTGCAAAAAGTCGGCAACCATGATATAGAAGGGGCAGAAGTGGGTGGCTATGCCATGTGCTCCCCTAGATCTAGAAACAGCTCTGGGCCACTTGGCAGAAGTGCGTGTAATTCATAATGAACTAAGACTCATTGCGTGATCATTAGATACACAATATGAGGTGAAATTAACAAACTATAAATGATACTGAAAGTTAGTGCTGTTGATCTTATTTTCTTCTTGTATAGTCCCTCAGGGCCGCCCTTAGCAAAGAAGAGCAAGGGTAAATCATCCTCAGGCACCCCCCCCCTCCTTCATCCGGAGCACACATAGATAGGCAGCTGAACTACGCATGTGCCAATTACCTGCAGCTGAATAGTTGTTTATAAACAATTTAAGCGGGCAGCTGCCAGTTTCATTCATAGAGCTAAAGACGGCAGCCGTCTGCTACAGTATATTGGTAGAGTGCCGCGGCTCTGTGTATTAAGCGGCCGGGGACTTGTAGCAGCAGGGGTTGACTGGAGCAACTGTCCGTTAGTATAGATAGCGGTTATGACCAACACCCACTGCTACTACTCCCTGGCAGCTTCATATACAGAGCCGCGGCAAGCTAGTAATATACTGTGGCAATATAAGTATATATAAGTAATATACTTATGGCAGTGTGCTGGGGCTATTTTTTCCTTTTGTTTCTGTGGCAAGCAGATTAACCCCCTGCCTTTCACGCACCTGTGTAACATATTCCTATAAATTGATTGAGCAACTTCCATTCAGTTTTTATTCTGTCTGTGGGCATGTCTGGGAGCAGTTGCTGACAGGGAGAGCTGTTTCACAGCAGCCATTTTTTCGAGACTTTAAGGGGTGTCTCCTAGGTAAGCTGGCTCTCAATTTATAAACATATATATGGGACCCAACATTGGGACTCTCAATCTTAGAGTTAGGACCACCATATACAGAAAGGCCTTGACGGTGGCTGGTGGCTTATCCCATATTTGATCAAATATGTGTAACGAACATTTCTGTGTTTTATGTTATAGATAGAACAGTAGAGTTTGTTACTGGTTTATGGCAGTGTGCTGGGGCTATTTTTTTACTTTTGTTTCTGTGGCTAGCAGGTTAACCCCCTGCCTTTCATGCACCTGTTTAACATATACCTATAAATTGATTGAGCAACTTCCATTCTGTTTTTGTTAATATACTGTGGCATGCAGCTGTGGCTCTGTGAATAAAGCTTTCAGGGCCACCCTAGGTCGTAAAGCTCAGAGCATGGGCACTGCGCTAGGGGAGGTACTGTAGCTATTAGTCGTTTGCAGATTTAGGGGGTCATTTAAACAACAGCGATTCATTTGGAGCGTCATCGGTGATTTCAAACACCCCTGTGCAGATTTAGGAAATGGCGTGCTTAATCAGCTTTCTTCTGGCAGCGTGTTGTTTAAACTAGAAAACTAGATCATGCAGTTTTTGAACTGAAGACTTTCACATTTGTTGATGGTCTCTTTAATTTTTGTTGCAAACTCATTAGAAGAAAAGTTAAAGTTAAAATAATTATTTATTTGGACAGTACTTTCCACGTTTTTTTTTTTACAAACTGCTGCGAGATTGTGATCTCACTGACCCTATAAAAGGCTCTGTTCATTTGTAGACGAGAAGAGCTTAGTTTGTAGTAGAGGAGTAAATTATTGAAAATTCTTTCTTATTACTATCTTGTGTCATGGGGGAGTCCTGTATTTTAGCCATCATGCTCAGTCGTTTTTTATTTTCTTGTTTATTTTGTGTTACTTGTGCATGCACTTGTTGTTTATTCCGATGGACCGCCTTGTTTAGTAGTGGGTACATATTTTGGGTGATTAATTAGCTGTCATTGCTGCCATTGGGCCATATTCAGAGAACCGTTTTCAGGGCGAGTTGCGTGCCTATTTTTAGGTATGTTTCAACTGCGCATGCGTAGTAACCTATTTTACGTAGTTAACGTACACTACATGTGCGTAAGTGCCTCACGGGCGGACTTGTCATTCTCACTTGGATACATGCGTCCAGATATGCGACGCAAAGATACGCACGTGAAAATTGAAATAAAAATGGGCGGAGGAAGGCATTTAAATGAAGGTATGTGGGCACAACTAACATGAATCGCACGTATGGAGGACACATACGCACGCAACTGCTCACGGAAAGTTACAAGTGGTCTATGGAGGCGGAAGTTACCGACAGCACTGCCAAGAGAGGGGAGTGTCATGGGTGTGAGGGGGTTTGGCCTGCACCAGCCGTGCGTATAATTGTGTACCTTCAAGGAAACGGTTCTCTGAATACGGTCCATTGTCTAAATAAAGCATTTTAAGGGCTGAATACTATGTACTAACATAGAAACATAGAAAGTGATGGCAGATAAGAGCCACGTGGTCCATCCAGATTTGCAAAAATCGTGTTGACGAATTGACAGCGATATGAATTCCAAAATGAGACTTTTCACTGATTTACTCTTTACTTTACATCAAAATCATGTATTTAAATACTGCAATGTCCGAAGAGTGGAAAAGTAAAAGCATAAAACAAACAAACAAAAAATCTATCGGGTTTAAATAACCCTCTTTGTGTTCTTTCCTGTATATTTACCAAGCCTTGACTACAAAATGTTCTTTCAGCCTCCTCATCACTACTGGTTTTCACCTTTCTTCACATGTAATAAAAGGTATTTTTTACTATCAGGCTCTTTCTTGTTATAACACAGGACATTTAGTATCTGCATAATAATGATTTTCCCTCACTGGTTCGCGGAAATAACCTGCTAATGTCGTCCTTCTTATCTGTAACACCTCTCACCACCTTATTGTATTGTCTCCCCTCCCTATTTGTTAAGTCATTTTCTTTACTCCCATTTAAAGTTTTCCTCCCTTTATCAAATAATATGATAGGCTTTATTGCCTGACTCACTGTCACCCTGCCATTTTCTCTCCCTCTCCTCTGCTTTTTTATACCTTAACTTATAACAAATACCTTCCTCTGGACTGGATTCTAAGGACCTGATTCAATTTACTGTGATGTCTGATGTGATGCTATTCCTGTGAATTTTCATTGTGGCTTTTATCTTCCACCTCATAGAGGTGCATATTAAAATCTGTGAATTTTTGCAACCGCTATAGATTGTAAAAAGCGCACTTTGCACTTATCCCCGTCTTCATGGTCAATTAAATTAGAGCCTAAGATCAGATGGCACTGCATTCAAAGCACTAGTGGACCCCAACTGTGTACATGCACAAATTGTGTAACTAGGCAATTGCTGATCCGACTGCATGGAAATAATTTGAGGGAAGTCTGGATCTAGTCTATTATGTCTGTGGTTCACTCCCACTTCTCTGCTTCATCCTCCACAGCCACTTCCTAACTCTCCTCTTTGCTACTAAGCTATAGTTTCTCTCCCCCTACCCCCTGTACATGCTCAGAACTACCCTGCAGCAGTGCACAATCTGAATGAAAAAATGGACTGTACTTAAATGAAATGTTATATGAAGGAAATACCTGATATTATACATGTCATCATGGTGCCACACAAAATATACAGAGGTGATTAACTTTGCATGTCCTTCTGTACTACCCCTTGTGCCTAGTACAAATTGTTCTGCATCTGAAATATTATATATATGTAATTTAAATTTCAGTCACTTATGTGTAGTTTAATTATAATCAAGCTTAGAGTTTAAACATTAAATTAATAAGTAAAAAAAGGAAACAAATTTTGCCGGCCCTAATAGATGGGAAAAAGCGCACCACAAGCTATTTCCCGTCTTCGCAGCAAATTTTATCTGGCCCTAAGTGTGCGTTAATGTGTGCTCGCTACTATTATGCAGTTGTGCAGTGCTAAAAATTATACAGGTAATAAAAAAAGGGTGAACCCCAGTCCACACTGTAAAAGTGATTAACCCGTGTGTGTTGATGACTTTAAAAATAGCCATATTACACAGTGCTGATGTTTAAATATGTAATATATATTTAAAAGGGCATAATAAGTTGTAATAAAGTATGTCCAGGATTCAAATGAAATAAACTTGTACATTTTTTGCATTTTGTTAGTCTCCATCAACAAGTGTTAACTATAGATAGGATAAAAAATGTAAAGTGTTATATAATTGCTTGTTATCCTTAATAAAAGGTTATCTGTGCGATATTCTGTTGTTAATGCTTCTTACCAGTATCCTGTCCAGGACTTTGTGCCCTCTACCACTACCAGTCCCTAGCGCTCCCTATGACCTGTGTCGAGCCTGATGCCTGTCTACTACAGGGTCTTACACCCTCTCTTCAGTGAGGTCTGGTGCCTCCTTATGCTAATGCTAATACATGATAATCCACCTATCACTTTTAAGGCTTTTATTTTACAGATGGTACTAACTCTAAACAGGGGGGTTGATCCATAAAAGCTATTTTGGAGACTTTAATGGTTTAAGCCAAAAAAGAAGGTAAAGTAGCTTCCTTAATGAATGCAGTCATTTAGCGTACATATACTCAATGGGGTAAAGAAATAAAGTTATAATCACACATCTTTATTCAAATATCATTAAAATCTGGAAGGTCCATTCCATTAGGGAAATATTAAAATAAAAGAGTGAGGTAATAAAGAGGGAAATGGAATAAAACAGCGCGTTTTGCTATGCTAGCTTTTTTAAGGCATCCTTAAGATGACTGGCACAACTACAGGAGCCCATTTAGTGTTTTAGTCTAACATTTTTCTTTTTTATTATCTTACTCTTTGATTTTAATACTTTATTAATGTTAAGAATGCTGCAAATAGGGTGCGGAGTCTAACTAGGGCCTGGTCTTTAGTAGAGCCCCTGATGGTGGGGATAGGCTGGGCTACAGGACACCTAGCAGGTCGCGGACCCCTGAGGCGACATTCAAAGAAGAAAAGGAAACAAAGGTGGAAGGAAGCTGGAGAGAACAGACGAAAACAGAGAGCAGGAACAAGATAACAAGCTAGCAGAGGCTATCTCTGATAAACTACACAAAGGGACAAAACGAAACGCACAAGGGCTTATGCAAACTCACACAACAGAGGAAGCACCACAGGGGCACCACACAATCACAGCTATGATGGGACAAGACATAACACAAAGACTGGAGAACACAAGGAGTAGGCAGGGAAACTACAGGAGCTGGGGCACTCAGAAATCAAAATAATAGCCCAAGGCAGGAGCAGGAAACAGAATGGACTAATCATGAACTATAATCGGCAGTGAGTGACAGTGCTGCTAGAACTTATAAAGGAGCTGCTGGCCAACGATTGACTGGCAGATCCCCGACTACAGCTCCGATTGGCTGTTTGACCTGTCAATAAAATAGCAACCAGAAGGTCATAAAAGACAGAGGGAGGAAGGGCACACCCACTATTAGCAGCAGCTGCTAGTAATGGCCTGCAGGGAATGATTTCCACAGAGGCAATGAGTAGAAGACCAAGAGCCAGTTGCATAGAAGGTAAAAACTTACATGTCGCCATGAGTAATGTGATGACACAACTAACAACTAAGGGAAAGGACCTCACAGATTTAACAAAAAAATCTGAATAAAGATGTGTGGGCCTGAACCAGACTTAAGGTCGTTTTACATACGCACTACTAATTATAATGCACTCCCCGGCCACTCCCCTTGCATAAACATAACTTAGCTGATTCATGTGTTCAGAACCCCACCTTAACTTTTCCTTGCGTATCTCTGGTCGTACGTATCGCCTTGTCATACTTAAGTGCCTCACCATGTTTCTGATGCATGTTATAAGGACACAGACACAAACTGCAATATGACAGTAGTCATGTTGAATACAGCAGCAAGTCAACAACAAGGAACAGGAAACACTGGAACATATCCAGGTCAAATGTAAATGCTGGCAATATCAACCAATAACATTGCACCACTGGGTGGGGCTAGCCATAAGGATAACATCTGTAACAAACCCAGCCCATACTGTATAATTTAAATGCCTCCCTCCTCCCACAATGCAAATTTTCAGCTTGCGTAGGGATGTCATTTATACAGAGTTACCTACAAGTTACGTACAAGTTATGAACGATCATAGTTATGATGCGTAACATCATAACTAAGGCAGATTTAAGCATGCAGCCTGGTTTTGGCCCTGTGATTTTAACTTTATTTCTTAATCTCAAATAATTATATATGTAAACTAACTTGAGTGCTTTCATTAAGTGAACTACTTTACAGTCTTTTTTATTTCATTTTCTTCTTTTATTTTTCGAATAGAACCAACCAATTGTTACTTTGTTGATATTATTTGATATTTGGATAGGTTTACCTGGCTATGTTATTAAGTGTCGAGTGGCATCAATCTTTTTTTGTGTAGACTTTAATGGGAGCCTCCTATGTAAGTTAGCTCTCAGCTTAAAAATACATAATATATGACCCAATATAGGGACTCTCACTGTGTAGCATTAGGACCAGAAAAGCCTTGAAAGTGACAGGTGGTTTATAATGTATTTGCAAAATTTGTGTAACTAAAATATTTGCACTTTATTTTTCTTTACAGAAATAAGACCGAGCATTGCATAAATGAGAGGGACAATAAATGACTGATTGGTCCCTCAAGCACAGTATCATCAACAAGGGGTTAATTGTTTTCCAGAAGTTTCTGTCTAGGATTTAGTGGTAATTGGTTAATCTTAGCAAAGGGGGGCGGGGGGTTAGGTCAGGTGACTGAGTTTTGATAAGGGCTAGGTTAGGGCGTGGCTGTCTCTCTTTGATGTTTCGTTAGGTTGGATAAGTATCACACTGTCTGCCCTTCTGATCATACTTGTGTTTAATCATATTTGTTTCTTGGTTCCCCTTTTGCCCAGCTTTTAATTTGTCACCTTTATTTTCTTCATTATCGATCCATCCTCTGCTCCTGTCCTGCCATGTCCCGTCCCACCAGGCGCCACGCTGCCCCTCTCCGTTTCGCAGAGGATGGGGCCTTGGAGCAGGGCTCTGCTTCAGCGGTGGGGCACGCGCCCGTCGTGCGTCTTAGCGGCCATGCGCGTGTTCGTGCGCGGTCTTCCTCCCTGGCTGTCGCGGCATTGGCTGCTTCCGGTGGCGCTGACGTCATCCAGCGCCCGCCGGAAACCCAGCAACCGAACATGGCGGCCCCCATGCAACGGAGGGGCCGTCCAGCATTGCGGTCGGTGCCTGGAGGCACCGATCGCTTGCCTGTCACCAGGAGCGCGGTGGAGGAGCAGAGGGGATCGGAGCACAGCAGTGGTGGGTCTTTTCTGCTACCAGGACATCAGCCTGCTGAATTAACATCACAGGCTGCTGTTCATGGTGGGGGGGCCACGGGGCAGCAGTGGGACAGGGGAAGTGTGTGTGCTGCACAGCGTTTGGTGTCTGCTAGTGTGCATGTCTGGCCTGAGCAGGGCAGTGGGTCTCCTGTAGTCACAGGAGCTTTCAGGTTGGCTCTCATCCAGCTGCTAATTGTGCCCAGTTCCAGGGGGATCATGTTTTGCAGGCTGGCCAAGGGGGCAGGACATTACCTGCATAAATTGGGGGGGACAGGGATCTATTCTCCCCTGATGACCAGGACAACATGTCATCACAAAGCATTGAGCTCATCCCTGATACTCCCGCCCCTATTCCTCCAGCCCATAGCATATTCACCCAACCCTCTTCAGCCCAGGCCATCCCACCCCCCGCTCTGCCGGCGACGTATCATATGCCAGCCGGTGTATTACCGCCTCAGGCCTCTTCTTTAGCTCAGTCTGTGTCCGGCTCTCAATGGCCCTTTCCTCCTCCCATATTTCAGGGCAATGCATGGCCGTACTTCAGCCAGCATGTGTTTTCTCCTTCACTGCCGGAGACCCAGCTTGCGGGCAATTTGTCAACCACCAGGCAAGGTTTTGCTTCCTATATGGGTTTTCCGGGTTTTCCAGGGTATGGCCATTTTCAACCTCCCGCCCTATCTGGTCAGCCATCAGGTGTCCCGCCAAATCATGAGGCGCTAGGTGTTCCTGCAGCGGCGAATAGAAAGAGGGCTCACGGGGAGGGCTCTAGGGTGATGTCTGGTACTAACGTTTTGTCTGTCGTAGATCCTGTTTCAGACCACGGCGGGGCAGGTCCGCTTGTCGAGGCGGTCGAGGAGGAACCTGTGCCCGGGACATCTCGTGATTCTGACCTCCAGCTGCAGAGTTCCACGGCTGGAGCAGGGGATGCTGCTGATGCGGGTAAGGACAATGTTTCCGTTCATTCGGAGGGAGAGGAATCGAACCAGGGCAGCGTTAGTTCTAGCGTCGACTCGTCCGCGTCCCAAATCCCCCCCGCAAAAGTCATGAAATTATTAAAGAAGACACTACAGGCACAGCAAGGCAAGGTCGGGTCTGCAAAGAAAGGCAAGCAGAGTACTAAGGCCCCACCTAAGCGGACTGGCCCTCCCCCTGAGCTATATGACAACACTGCTGTCACGTGGGATGTGCACGAGTCGGTTAAAGAACGCATCAAGCGTGGCAACTATGTCGACATGTTTGAAATCACTCAAACAGGGAAGGAGGCCTTGGCGGCTGCCAGGGCAAAAGGGGGCATTGGGGAAGACACTTTTGCCACCTGCTACTTGGAGACCCGACCTACCGAATACATGGGAATTATGAGGTACTTGCAGCTCATTTACGACCTTTACGCTAACAGTAGGTCAGGCATGTGGCGTTCGTATGACGAACGTTTCAGAAAAAATCAAGGGGGATCAAAGAATATAGGTTTCTCGGACTGCGATTTAGGTATATGGCTGCGTATTACGAATGCTAAATCCAGCTTTGATTCCTCTTCCTTTCGAAAGCAAGGACAAGGGCAAGGACAGCAGGGTCAGGAATCCAAATGGTTTACCACAAACACCAGTAGAGGGAAATATTTTTCCTTTAATAATTCCTGGTGCACTAGAGGGACAAATTGCAGGTACAAACACCAATACACTAAATGTGGAGGATCATATGCAGCGAAGGATTGCAAACAGCCCCCTTCTGCAGGTTTCAGATCGAGTGCTGGCCCCAAGCCTGCTACCCAAGGCAGCAATGCCCGTTAAGCTGGAAGCCATGCAGAAATGGCTTGCTGTTTATGTGAATAGTTCTGATGCAGTTACGTTATTTGATGGTTTTAAGAATGGTTTTAAGCTCCCTATCGTAGGTCCAGTGGTTACTGGTTGTCGGGGCGACCTGCAGTCCGCCAAACAGTACCCACAGTTAGTCTTGGACAAAGTGTTAAAGGAAGTTGAATTGGACAGAATGTCGGGCCCTTTCTTGGTTCAAGGGTTTGACAATCTCTCCGGTGGTGGTAGTTCCGAAGAAGACCCCGGGCAAGTTCCATTTAATACAACATTTGTCTTATCCCAAGGGTGCATCTGTCAACCATGCTATCAACCCTGCGGCATGTTCAGTCTCGTATCAGTTGTTCGAGCAGGCATTGGAGATGGTTTGCTCATGTGGCCCAGGGCTAAACTCGATATAGAGTCGGCATTTCCTTGCGAGTTGCGGCCGTTGCATCCCGACTCATTCATTTACATGGGTTTTAAGTTACCCCAAGGTTATTTTGTTGATCGCTCGTTGCCCATGGGGTGCTCCATCTCCTGTGCTTTGTTCGAAAAGCTGAGTACGTTTTTGCACTGGTGTATCGAAATTGGGGTGCAGCACAAATTTATCGCCCACTACTTGGACGATTTTTTGTTTGTAGGCCCGCCTGATAGCGAGGCGTGTAAACAGGCCTTGTTTTCAGCCAAGTCATTATTTTGGCATTTTGGTATTCCAGTTGCACATGATAAAACCGAGGGACCCTCGATGTGCCTCTCTTACCTGGGGGTCGTGTTGCCTTCCTTCCGATAAGGTTCAGAAAATTAAATTGCTCCTTCTATACCTCCATGGTCGTCGCCGGGTGCTCTTGAAAAAAGTTCTGTCGCTTCTGGGTTTGCTGAATTTTGCCTGTAGGGTCATACCTATGGGGTCTATCCCTGCCCCTTCCCCTAGCGGTCTCACGACCAGCGCTTCTCCCGTTCCGGGTACGTATATATCCCTGTACTCACTGATAACCCCAGGCTGTGTGCAAGAGCAGTTCACAGGCGGCACACCGGTGCACTCGGGAGCCGCATACGATAGTTCTCCTGACGCGCGTTTCGTAAGCAAACTTTTTCAAAGGATGGTTGATGCATGCAGGTGATGACTGATTGAAGGGTTTTTATACCACAGTACTCCAATAACAGGCGGCCACCGTAATTAAACACCTGCATGTAAAATAACAAAGAACAAGACAAAGGTTTGATTCTTATATAAGTGAATATTATAATTCATTAATGAAAGGCAAGTAGAGAAATATATATACATATCTTATTTGGTCAAATGAAAACAATTTGACACTATTTTTGCAACAAAAAAGCTGCACCGATAATAAAACGTAGCTTTTGTATTTAAAGGGGAAGTGACTGATTTTAATAGTCACAATTTTTTGGGCAAATTGCTACAGCATAGATTAGTATGTTGTGAATACACATCAGGCATATCACAGTGGATCTACAATTCGAGCATAGAATATAAATGTCATGTGTTATATATGTCATATCTATTTCCAATTACATCAATTTAGAAATTAATTATTTCAAAAAGGGACGATATTATTTGTATGTACTGTTGTATATAAATCATGGTGTCCCATCTAAGGGAAGACCTAGGATAATAACACTAAGGATAACCATGTATATTGATTAGCAGAAAGTTTTTAATATTTTATAGGTTAATATACCACAGATCTTATTTATGCTATTAGTATATTTATACAAACATTATGTCCCGAACAAACACCCTGGATGACATTGGTAACAATATAGTCCAATGTATATACACCTGTGTCAGTGTCTACATTCCATACACAGTATTGGGCAAGAATCCTAATATTTATATCAAAGCAATGTAATATGAAAAAATAATAAATAAAACATTAACAACAATGATAGCAACATGGTTATCCAAACCAGAGTAATTTTTGACAGAAAACCTATATTTGTTAAGGCCAAAATAAGGTGGGTATTTACTGACAAAAGAACACACAATTCATAAGAATGGTACATAAGAGATATAATCATTTAATCCTTTGGGATGAATTGTGTTCAGCAGAAAAATCCAGAGTACTGTGGTATAAAAACCCTTCAATCAGTCATCACCTGCATGCATCAACCATCCTTTGAAAAAGTTTGCTTACGAAACGCGCGTCAGGAGATCCATCGTATGCGGCTCCCGAGTGCACCGGTGTGCCGCCTGTGAACTGCTCTTGCACACAGCCTGGGGTTATCAGTGAGTACAGGGATATCTACGTACCCGGAATGGGGGAAGCGCTGGTCGTGAGACCGCTAGGGGAAGGAGTAGGGATAGACTTCTTTAGTTAGATAGGCTGTCCTGCTATCCTCGTTATTTTTGTGGATACTACACCGCGCTAAGGATAAGTAATATCATATTCTCTCTTTTTTCTGTACTCTCGATATGTATACCATTGTGTTCATTATTACTTATGTACCTGCATGGCTAAGATTTGTGTGCATTATTGTGAATTATCACCGTGTAACATCTTGTCAGTTCACATGATTTTTTATATTTCGTGTGTTGCATCTATGTAACTTGTTGCTATTAAACGACAATTTCTTCACGAGACTTAGGTTTTGGTGTGCATTCCTAAGGATTTTGTGGGATGAATCCCTTTTCTTTTTGTTTGTAGTTAATAAATAAAAATAATAAATAACATTTTGAATACAACTTTTTTTTAGACTTTTTTTGTATTAACAATTTTACATAGCAAAAAATGTTTCATTCATTATTTAAATCAGCACTGACTGCTACATTATAGCTATAGCAACATAGTAAGCAAGGCAATGACATTTAAATGAAAACAAACTCTATCTTTTCCACATGTTTTTCACATTTATCTTCTCATAATAGCTTTTTCTAATCTACCATATAGCAATAAATAGATTTGTAACAGTCATTTACCAAGATATCAAGGCCTGTAAGATAGCATTGCTTTGAAGAATTACAGGTTCATTGTATGCAAGGTTACATGGTTCATGAATACAGAAGGAAAACTCTTACAAGTATTTAGTATATTTTCATAGAAACAAAACATAGAAAAGGTCATGCCTTCATGACTCATTTTCAGAGCACACTGCAGCCCATTCAGACCTGAGTGGAATGACTCTCCATCCTATGGTGGATCTGTGCTGTGGTCAGTAGAGGGAAGGACTCCTCATTGCAGTGTACAGTGTAACTGCATACCAATCCAGGCTTCCTGACAACATTTTTAGAGCGTCATACCCTCCAACTGTACCTATTTAGCAGGTACAGTACCATTTCTTAATAGTCTGTACCGGCTAAAAAGGCTCCTGTACCGGATTCTGTCCCAGCAGTTCCCTCCCCCCTATACTTACCTTCCAGTCCTGCAGAATCTGATCCCTATACCAGAGCTGCAGGGACAGTCTCCTACAGCTCTGCTAAAGTGACAAGACCCTCCCCTGTGACTTTTTAGCTCATATGGGGGTCTATTCACTTCAAAACTGACACTATGGCATTAAAATGAAGTGTATCATATTTACAAAATGCCGGAGCGGAGTTTTACACTCCACTCCCGGCATCAGACTAACGCCAGCTCAGGCTGTGTATGTGTGGGGTGGTGTTTGTAATGTATGTATGTGCTGTATGTATGGATCTCTCTCTCTCTTTATCTCTATCCACACTATATAAAATACATATTGAGTATATTAGGGTTAAGCAAATAGCACATTCTATAATATTTATAGGCTATATTAGGAGTAAGGAAATAGCACATACTATAATATTTATAGGTTATATTAGAAGTAAGGAAATAGCACATACTATAATATTTATAGGGTATATTAGGGGTAAGGAAATAGCACATACTATAATATTTATAGGGTATATTAGATGGAACAAACTATAACATTTATAGGGTATATTACGGGTAAGGAAATAGCACATACTATAATATTTATAGGGTATCTTAGGGGTAAGGAAATAGCACATACTATAATATTTATAGGGTATATTAGGGGTAAGGAAATAGCACATACTATAATATTTATAGGGTATATTAGGGGTAAGGAAATAGCAC
>WWET01000816.1:158201-173092 GCA_011038615.1 Limnodynastes dumerilii | reverse complement strand
TACTATTATATTTATAGGGTATCGGTAAGGAAAGGAAATAGCACCTACTATTGTATTTATAGGGTATATTAGAGGTAAGGAAAAAGCACATACTATAATATTTATAGGGTATATTAGGGGTCTTGATATGGCACACTATGTACTGTGTATACTAATATAACTTGTAAATATTATAATATGTGCCATTATCAAAGTCATAATCTACCCAGTATATTTTTTATATATTGCACCCTCTCTATAGCACTAATTTACTCCACATGTATTACACTAATTTGGAATCCCCCCCTTTAAAAATCCTGCATTTGCCACTGGAAAGAATACATTTATTTGACCCCCCCTGAAATTCAGCATTGTTTTGACCAGGTATAAATTTCATACTGCCATTACACAAATGTTATTCCTGAAAACTTTCCAGTCACCAGTTAATATAGTGGAGCCTCAGCTTCTGTGTAATATCAGAATTTACTACTGCATTAAGCTAGAGCTTTATAAAGTCTTTTTTATACAAGTACTTGCAGTGTCACAGCTACTGTGGGTTACAGTTGCTACAGAGCCCAGAGGAGCACCCATGGAGGCTAAGCCAACTAGAAAGAGAGACCGCAGTAAACTTTCAGCTGTTGGTATTTTTATAGACAAAGCTCAGCACTTAGAGGCTCTGAGTTTAGTGCTGTCCTCTGCCAGCAGGAAAATGAGGGACCGTGGCAGGATCCTGACAGTGGTGCCTAACTGTGTTTAGGTCCATCCCTGCATGCTTACATCATGCACATTCACTTATACTTATTCTTACACTAATACATTTGTAGGAATACCTTTATGCAACTGAATCATCTGTGACTAGCAAATAAAGTGTTTTATCTTGAAATTGATCTTTGACGGTTTTAAGATCAAGAAATGTTCCTCGTGTATTTAAGGTTGTTGAACCTTTACATTATTGCATACAATTACTTTTACATTACACAGGAAACAAGGGCAAAGGGAGTGAAATAAACCCTCTCTAGCATAGCCTGCTGTGGTGTAAAGCTAAGAATTAACTATGGCTGTATGCACCTTTTACCAGCTGTGAAACAATGCAGGATCTGATGATACACTTAATAAACAGTAAAATAACAATAATCGCAGTTTATTGTTTAATCTCTGAAGCGATGGATACCACCCTGCAATAACCCGAGATTTTCAACCCACGGTTCCTTTCACATAATCACCATACCCGGGTTGTTGGAGCCTTGACCCAGGTCTAAGGCCAACAGTGGTGATGTGAGGTCTGAGGCTATTATTTGTTCAACCTGGCAATGCTGCCTACATTCTTTTCTACTATACACCCTAGTAAGAGATGATTGGATCCAGGCTTCTGCTGCTGCTGTGGTTGAAGCTCCAAACACAGCAGCAGCAGATTTCTGATGCTGATCCACCGCTACATGCTATGTTCCAATGTGTGGGAAGGCCACTCTCCTCGCACGCAAGGAACTTCCGCAGAGCAATACCCTACTCTAAAAGCTCCACACTGTTCCCATTTTCTGCGCTGTCCCCATTTTCTGTGCATGTGTGCACGTTAAACAGTTATTTATTGCTTAAAAATCTTATAAAGAGTGTCAACAGAACTCAGGATGGTAATGGACATCCCATTCCCTCTCCCATAAGGTGTGTATGTGGGGCCTGATCCACAGATCAGAAAATAAGTACGTGCAGATTCACTAAACTTCGCACCTGCGCTGCAAGTCAACCCCATGACACTACTCTCGTTCTTTCGGATTTTTACTGACTTCCGCCTCCATAGGGCTACTGTACCTTAACTCTCCTTGCATATATTTGTGTGAATGTTGCTTAAGTATGTGCAGAATTTGCTAACTCAGCCCATTCAGCCCTATTTAAATGACCCCCCCACCCACTTTTCTTAACTTCCTTACTTGCACGCCCCTTCTTATGGATCTCCATATTCATGCAGAACATCCTGCATATAAAACTTTTTGGAAGCATCCTGGATGCTGCACATCTACTTGGGGGAAGATTTTCTATGTATAAGCTTGGAATCCAAAGGAGGCTGAAGGTGCATAGAGAATTATTTTTGTGACTTAAATTGTTTATTGGCATTACGAGGATTGCAGTTCTGTTATCTAATGCTTTACATGTTCCTGAGATGAGATGAACCCCCAAAACCCCGGAGTAACTGAGTGTTATTGGTCTGCATAAGACCCAAGTGTATAAAAAGTGAGCATAATACGGTTTATAGTGAGAAAATCATTGTAACAGGCCACACAAGGGTCTACTTTTGTTATTTTATCTTCTCCTTTTATACATCAAAACACTGGAGGGATGATATATGAAAAGAACCTGAACTACAAAAAGACATACAACCAAGATGAATGGAAAAAATGATATTGTGAGTGCACACAAGACTTAATAAGAAAATACGATTGTATAATAAACTGCACGATCATTTTCTGAATATTGTCGTTCCATATTTTGGAAAACCATTGATTGGAGCAATGGGCCTGATCCAGACCTTGTTAAGTGCATGAACTTAGTTACTCAAGGGCTAAACCATGTTGATTTCAGGGGGAGCAAAATTAATTGTATTCTTTGCATGCAGGGCTATATCTTTGAATTGCTTACTGCACACAGATACTGACCAGCTTTACTATCACACTGTTATTTAGACTTGGGACAGGAAACATCACCTCTCAACTCTAATACTGTTTGCAACAGATGAAATGTGACTCCCCTGCAATCAACATGGCTTAGCCCAGGAGTAACTAATTTCGTACACTTAACAAGGTCTGGATCCAGCCCAATAAGAGAGGACATTTCACATTCTTCATGAGAAAAGGATTCTGGACTGGATTCTGAGATGTGTGTGTCTAAAGTACTTTATGCGCACACGTAGCAAGGCAACTCCCATAACACTCTCCTAGCATGGACGGGTTTTCGGTGACTTATGTTTCCATAGGGCACCCTACGTGTGTACTTACATGCGTATGTTACTTCCGTATGTGCGTACATGACTAACCGCGCCCTCGAAAGCTCATTTAAATGCCTCCACCCAGCCAACTTCACGTAACTTCACATGTACGGAAGACAAACACGCCCCTCCGTACGTATGTCCCTAAGTGCGATTCAGGAGTTCGTGTCTAATGGACTTCCATGCTTAAATCCTACATAACTTGCGTGGAGAAAGTTACTACGCATGGGCAGTCAATCCGCTCCTAAATATACGCACTGAAAACTACGCAAAATCATATCTGTGAACACGGTCCTCCATCACTAAGTACATATCTTTGAAGACTTTGAATAGATTTGTTTCATCATTACTCTAAAGAAGAAATGGAGCAGAACGGGGAGACCTGAGAAAGTCAGGCCACTTACGCACGGAAGGTGCACCCTCCAGATGTCACGCTAGGGTTGCCAAAGTAACACTAGTAAATGGCAAACGGCATAACACCCATTCACGCACCAGTCAGCCAGACACACCTTGATTAAATAAACACACGGGGACATATGGCTGCATTTAAAATGGGAACATGGTTTATTAATACGGTATAATTGGGCCGAATTGGATTGATGACTAAACGCTGTGTCATCCAACAATGAATGGGTGGCCCAAGTAGAAGATGGGGGGGTTCAACCCTTAACTTAACTTAACTAAATTATATTATACCTTGGTGCTTGAATTGCAACCAACCATACCCATCAACCCAATCATGATGCACACCCCAGAACCTGGAAGGGGGCATACCTACTGAAAACCATTCATTAAGGACTGGTTTCCACACAACTCTCCTGGGTTAGTACTCAACAGACAGACTGAAATACATTAAGTTCTTCCAAAAATTGCACCATTACCTTGTTGACCCCCCACTGCTACCGCCAAACCATGCACCGTGTGTATGGGGAAAAAATACATTTTAAAGAAATCACTAAACTGTATAGGAGGGAGGGAGAAATCTCGACCAGCAGGAGAAAGCCCCTCCCCTGCAGCCCCTTAATATCAACTACCTAACCCCCCCCCCTTTTTAACCCCCCAATCTTAAATCAAAATAAACTTCCTCACTATCTTCCTACCCACCCAATCCTAACCACCCCCCTTCTAACTATTAACCCCTGTCTGACCTGGGGCTAAAATGGGTCCCTGCCTGCTGTTTATGCTCACTGCAGCCCTATGGGGGTCTTTGTTCTTATTGTAACAAGTATTGTACGGACCTTAGTTCCATACAAACCCATTTCCGAAGTGTATTTTCAAAGCGTAAGCTGCCATAAACCCCGCATGAGAGAGGGGAGTGACAGGGAGTGTCCACTCCCCTCTCTCTGTCAGACTGTAAGTGTGCGGGGATCTGGATTTGGCCCCATATTTGGAATTGGGTACTGTAATTAATTTTTTTCCTTACCTGAACTCTAAATTTTGTTAAACTCTCATTTTTATTGAACTCTACATTTTGTTGAACTCTTCAATTTTTTGTACATATTTTAACTTAATATTTACTTTTATGAACTCTTATTGTATGAACTTTAATTTTGTAAAACTTAACTAATAAAATATATTCTTCAATCCATGCATTTTTTATCATCTAGTGTAAGATTTTGTTGTTGATCAAACGCAGATGGAGACCTCTATACTTTACTTATTTAATAAAAAGTTATGTTGGGGAAACTCAGGCGATAAACCCAGTATGTCATGAAGTTTAAGTGTCTGTGCTTATCTCCAACATGGCATTTTGAGAGAGAAATTGCTTTTTCATTGGGAATCTGTATTACGACTTGGTAAGAACACACTTTATACTTTGTGTACTATTTTTTATTCAATTTTTTAACCAGATTTCCGGACTGATATAAGGCACTCACTCGGAAAATAAATATGACACAGAGTAATTGCATATGAGAGATATAAATAAGGCTGATGCTTACATAAATCAGATATATGACTTTAACAGAAAATTGTCAATATAAGTCGGTGTTAAATAGTAAAGCAGCTTTTAACATGGTCAAAAGGTGTACTAGAGGAAATTCTTCTGTATTGTCATAGTTTTAGTCTTAATTATACTTTAATATAAAAAAAAAACAAATGGCTCAAAAAGTGAAACTTGATCTGGTCTTTAATTAATCGTTGATGTTAATATGTCATTAAAGGACCTATCAAGAATGTAATATCCCTGCCAATGCTATTTATTCGGATGCATGATGTGGTAATGGTCATTAAACAGACTCATTTACATGTCACAAGGTAGCAATGCACAAGATAATGTAACCATGACCTTACAAATTTACTAGTGCAAGTACTAACTTCATACATTGCTAGAAGTTCAAAATGCAGGGTTGCAGCTATGGTGCATTGAGCCCAGGATAAACCCATCTGCTTTTATTTTACAATATAAAAAAAAAAAACTAAAGTATTTAAAATAAATTACACCATGCTGTTTTTTTAAATTATTATTATTATTATTATTATTATTATTATTATTATTATTATTAAATTAACAACATTTAGATTTTTTTCTGTACAGATTTTGGGGGAATGAAAAGGAAGGTAAATCAGTAGCAGTGCTAATGGATTAAATAACATAAAAACTGAATTATATAATATTGCTGATAAAAATACTGATAAAAAATAAGTGGCTGGATTGAAAAATTAGTATCAAAATACAATGTCTATTAATAGTTCCTCATCAACATTGAATTTTCTTAATTAGATCTTCCATATACTCTCATGATATTCATCATATGAAGGAAAAGAGAAAAAATATGTAAATAACAATGCTTCATTTATTACAACATATCAAAACACATAATAAAACATTAGAAACATTAAAACTTTAAACAGCTGAAAAGGACAATAAACAGAGTGATCCTACCGAAAAGGTCCATTGGAAGGGTAAGCTAGTCAGTCACTGAAGTAAGACTCGTCGGGTGGACAACGCTGGTGGATCGGCTGGAGGGCTCAGCTCTGTGGATAGAATACTGTGTTCAGTTCTGGAGGCTATATCTCCAGAAACACATAAATAAATTAGAGATTGTGTAAAGAAGAGCAACTAAAATGGCCCATGGCATGTTTCACAAAACATACCAAGAAAGGCTAGAGGAACTAAAAATGTCTAGCTTGGAGCCGAGAAGGGGGAGGGGGATATGATAGCAGCTTTCAAATATATCAAGGGTTGTGACTGGCTAGAGGAGGGTGGCATTTTTCAAAGGAAGTGGTGTACACAGGGTTATGCATTTAAACTGGAGGGTGGTAGATTCAGAGGAAATGTGCAGAAAAATTACTTCATTGAAAGGGTGTAAGATAAGTGGAATAGCCTCCTATCTGAGGTGGTTGAGGCTAGCACAGCAGAACAGTTTAAACATGCTTGGGATAAATATAAGGATATCCTAAATCTTAAACTAAATTGAGGGTAAATAGGGTCTAGGGTCAATATCGTTTTAAATAAACAATCAGGCAAACTGGATGGGCCATGTGGCTCTTATCTGCCATCACTTCCAATGTTTCTGTCTTTTCCTGATCACAACTGACGCATTTCGAGGGAAGTCCTCTTTTTCAAAATGGTGGAATCCCCATGGTATATCTGGCAGCTGCTTAAGGTGTTTTGGGTGCAGCTGGTACCATTTTATATTTATTATTTGTAGATTTTGGGAGGATGTTGGTGGTAACTCTTTTTTAAGTTTACATGTATGTTAAATAGTGTTTAAAGTAACTCATATAATCACTGCTCAGACATGAGGACAAGACTATATTTAATATCATTAATACATATAATTAGCATAAAAGCATGCGAAATAAAAGCACCCTATCATGACCACCCTCTCCTCCTGAGGTGAAACAGGGAAAATGAAATAAGCAATGCTACCACAGCAACAACACTTACCTACTTTTCTTTAGTTGATATAGTATGGCGGTCATACTGGGCCTGATTCACAGATTGGTATGTTTTCCGTACGGTAGCCTTCGCAGCGGAGACTACTATGCAGATATCTTCATTCAAAGGGCACTCCCCTTGCTCTACTACTTGATATTGAATCCACATGCAAGACTGTACTTTAGGTATCCTGCATGGAAACCCTACCGTGTGGGATACTGAATCGTATGGAAAGGCTTAGCTAAGACCTTACTGTTTGATTTATATACATTATCCTAGCCCCCATGCGTACTTCCTACACATGGGGGTGGGCATGCCACCTGTGCGGGAGCTCTGATCCGAACGAAGTACAGCATCAGTCGGCTGCACTACAGTATGGAAATAATGGTGCTGCACATACACAGTGCCATTTTTATCCGTACATATTGTAAAGAAGCCCTCACTCTTACTTATCTGGGAATCAGGGCCACTGTTCTTACCAGTAGTCCAGGCAGCATCCATGCAACTGCAAGGTTGGGCATAGCAATGCTCTACACAAGCATGGCAGAGCCATCCGACGTCTGGTAGCTATCCCTTCTTGTCTGAACAATGGCAGATTCCCATCTTCTTAGCCTTGCTCCTGCATCCATTGGCACCCGGAGCACATGAAGCAGTGGGATTATGTGTAAGTGCAATTGTTCTAAAAAAAAACAAATATCTTGTGTAAAATAAGTATAAGCAGAATAAAACATTGTTACCCAGTAAGTCACCTTAAAGCAGTTCAAAACTGAGTTGCTTAAACCATTCTAAAAATGTCAAACTTGTTTGGCTTTTCTGAACTTGTTCAAAGACTGGTCAATGTAACGTTCCCTCATTTCTTCACTGATGCAAATCATTTTTGTCAGTGTGTTTTTATAAAATTGTATACAAATAAATCAATACTATAAGAATATCATCACTGGGAAGTCCTGCGACCACTATAAGGCTTACTGGAGAACTCTTTTGGTATGACGTTGAGACTCAGAGAGCATGAAACCAGTCTGCACTGGTCAATGCTGTTATTCAAAGCATTGTGTAACAGCGGAGGTTGTCAATTTATGTCATGATTTAATACAAATTTTGTAATAGGGGCTCTCACCTCTACTTAATAAAACTGTGATGCATAGAATTGCCCAATGGGGAGGCGGGGTGTCTAACTAGGGCTTGGTCGTCACTAGAGCCCCTGATGATGAGGATTGGCTGGGCTGCAGGGCACCAAGGCTACGGCCAGCACCCGGAAAAGGAAAAGGATACAAAGGAGACAAAGGGAAGCTGGAGAGAAAGAAGCAGAACGGAAGCAAAAAGAGAGTGGGAAGAAGAGAGCTAGCAGGCTACCTCTGACAAACAACGCAAAGGGACAAATGAAACACACAAAGGCTTTACACACTCACACTTACAAACCATCTAGCTGGTATTATAGAAGTCATATCATGCATGACAGACTCTAATGCCTCAGGAAAACTAACTTTAGGACTAAAAACTACACAAATTCAAGGAGCAAATAAAAATTAAAACTCTACTTTGAGAGGCTCAGTTTGCCCAGATTGTCCTGTTATATATGGTGGACAGTTCATGTCCAGTATATACAAATAGTCTGTCATGAAACATTGTGCTATGCTGTTCAGTGTGTGGGCTTTATGGGGTCAATAAGCATCCCCCCACACCCATTAACCATGACTTTCTAGGCAGGAAAATATCTTCACCTTGTGGTAGCACCAACCCAGTTTGTATGCTTGCCACAGACCTGGCACCGTTTAGTGTTCCTGGGGTGGATCACATATATTATGGTAAAGTATGGATGAATGTGTATGAGTGCATGTCTATGTGCAACATTATTATTGACAATAAATATATTTTCTTCTAATAGTAATAAAATTAAACAGCCAGAACCTGAAGATTAGATTGTAGGCACATTCAAGGCCTGCCTTCTATCAGGTGACCTGGTAACAATTGGAGACTAATAGTGAATATGAGAAACGACTGTTTTACCTTGGGACATTGTGTTATGCTTGCCTTCCCACATTCATAACATGCTGACCTGAGAAAGCACAAGATTAATTTCATAGTCTGTAATTAGTTTAAATTAGAGCAAACTTTGATCTAACGATGACATAGTCAGGTGTTTTCCCACGCTTTATCCTACTAGGGTCTTCAAATATAATTTATTGTACTAATATGTACGTCAAAATCAACTTCACATTCATTTTTAACTGTCTGTATGCCAACCTTTTCACAAATCAAACAACAATGGAAGATATTAACTATTCCAGTGAAAGCATTTTATTTAGGTAATCCTTTCTGTAGATAAGAATAAAAAGGAATTGCAGATATTGATGTGAACTTTTTTTAAAGTAGACTGGACTGACCTTAAGTTGAAGTGGTAAAACCTCTCTCTTCTAATGGATCCCTTTGCCTCTTAGGGCCTGATTCAGACTTAAGATGGAACTTGAAATTGAGAGGAAAGTTACTCCTGGGATAAACCATGTTGATTGCAGGGGAGTCATACTTCATCTGTTGCAAACAGTATTAGAGTTGAGAGGTGATGTTTCCTATCCCAAGTCTAAATAACAGTGTAAAAGTAAAGCTGAAGAAAACAGTAGTGTAATATGAAATGGGCACTATCAGTAGAATATGTGATATAATAAAATATAACTTTTATTAAGTCAATTAAAATGTGCGAATTAAAATAGTAAAGAATAGAGAAGGTAATTCACTTAATAAAAGTAATATTTTATTATATCACATATTCTGCTGATAGTGCCCATCTCATATTACACTACTGTGTTCTTCTGTTTTTTTGTATCAATCAATTAGTGTTTTTGGAGCACCCTCCCTAAGTTATGGGAATTCAAATCCCTAAATAATTAATAGGGATTGGTTTCAGTAGATATGAACTTGGCTTCTTCTAACGCGGGGACGATATATTTTTTGATAAAAGTAAAGCTGGTCAGTATCTGTGTGCGGTAAGCAATTCAAAGATATATCCCTGCATGCAAAGAATACAAGTAACTTGACTCGTTCTGAAATCATTTGCCCAGGAGTAACTTTCCTCTCTTAGGGCCTGATCCAGAGCTACGAAATTGGCCGATTTCGAGTGAGCGTACGACCGTTTTTTGCATATTTTCGTACGAAAATTCGCACTGCGCATGCCCAGTATGACAGCTTCCGGTCGGCTGGACGACATAAGCGTATAGCGGTCATATTGTGTGCGAAATGTTCGCTCGAGGGGCGTGCGTTCAGTACGACGGTCGCCTGGGCGCTCGTTTTACTACACGGAGGCGGGGATAGCCATTTAAATTGTACAGTATGGGCGTGCTAAGCCCGTACGCTTTGCGTATTATGTGCGAAAATTCGTACGACCGACGGTAGTACCTAGTGTAGGGTATAGCCGCCGTAAGCAGGTACTTTACAATGGGAGTGTCAGGGGCGTGTATGATTTTACGCTCGGGCGAAAATTCGCATTCGCCGGACAGCACTTTCGTAGCTCTGGATCAGGCCCTTATTTTCAATCTCTGGGGGGTATATTTACTAAAGGCGCTTTTTCCCCCGCAATTTTTTTCAAAAATAGCGGGATTCACTAAGGGGTGCTTTTCTTAGGCGATTTTTAATCACCCACAAGAAGCGTCGCTTTAGCAAGGGGTAGATCGCTGTGTTTTTCTATAGAAAAGAATCTCGATTTGCCCTTTAAAAAAATCGCTGTCGCTTTGTTAAAAAAACGAAACAAAAAAACCCAAAAAAAACGCAGCATGCTTGAAAGGCTTACCCATGCTTTGCTGATAGAACTACAAGACTCAGCATTGCTGAGCCTTGCAGTAATATCAGCGTCAGCATGGTAAGCCTTCTTAGACTTCACCTGAGGCTTATCTGGGGCTCAAGGGGTTAATCACAACAGCCACCTAGTCTGTTCTACAATGACTAATGCCCCTTCTGACACCCCAAATAAGACTTATTACCAATGAACTGCCACCACCAAGACTATTCATAGGAGGTCTTTTACCCAAATCCACACAGTTATGCTTTACCAGAATTATCATCAACTCAAAATGACCTCTTCTGTTACCCGTCAGTAGCGTTTAATAACTGAGCTGGTCTGACACGTGAATCTGTAAGAACACAGAGACATGAACTTGATATTTAATATGATAATAATCACAATGCTTAGTTACAGAGACTAACAAAATGGACATACAATATGCAAAACAGTTTCTTATAAAATAAAAGGGGAAAACACAAAAAGACTTACACACAAGAACCTTCTGGGTCAGGACAGACCAGAAATCAGGGACACCTCTTCCGTTTAGAAGTCCTATGAAGTGAACCCCCCGTGTATGTATCATACACACTTTTTAAAGACCAAAACCTGCTCCTCTCCAGACAGTGACAGGTCTTGGGTCTGGAGAGACTCTTCTTCACAAATCTAGCTTTTATGACCCCTCCTAATAAACTGATTCATTTACAACTGGGTCCTAACCTGACCATCTTGTTCTGCCCCACTACATTCAAGGTATTTTAATAAAATAAACAGACCCTGGCCAAATAGAGGTCACTCTATAGTTTGATATTAATTAATACCCCTGATATTTGCTTGTATCCTGACATCTTCATTTCCTAAAATGGTGACAGGAGAAAAAGTCACCTGCATGACTGTTTATACTGCTCACCTTACTCATCTGCATAGCCCCTTCTGGATAAACCATCCGCATTGGTATGATCGGAACCCTTTTTGTGCTGTACAGTGAAAGTATACTGCTGGAAGGCCAAACTCTACCTGAGCAGCTTACCATTGGTTCCAGCAACTCGGTGCAACCAGCTGAGGGGATTGTGATCTGTGATCACAGTGAACTCTCACCCATACAGGCAGGACTGCAGTTTCTGCAGTGCTCAGACAATGGCAGTGCCCAGACAATGGCCAGACACACTTTCTCTACCACAACATAGTCCACTTCTCTGGGGAACAGTTTTCTGCTCAGGTACATAATGGGGTGCTCTTCACCTTTGTCATTAACCTGACTGAGCACAGCTCCCAATCCATAGTTGGAGGCATCTGTCTGCACAATAAATCTATGCTTAAAATCAGGGGCCTGTAGCACAGGACCTTGAGCCAGTGCAGTTTTTAGAGCAGTAAAAGCACCTTCACAGTCGTTAGTCCAGGTGACTATCTGGGGCAGTTTCTTTTTTGTCAGGTCAGTGAGATGCTTAGCATGGGCACTGTAGTGACGTACAAAGTTCCGGTAGTACCCAGCTGTTCTTAAAAAGGACAGGACCTGCCTTTTAGAGTTAGGTGTGGGCCAGGAAAGAATGGCGTCCACCATATCAGGGTCTGGGTGCAGTGTACCTCCCCCCACTCGATGTCCCAGGTACTGGACCTCTCTCATGCCAATTTGGCATTTTTAAGGCTTAGGAGCTGATTCAGAGATGCGATTGCAAAAAGATCGCAAATATACGCATCTAAGGTTAAGATCTTAGCAGGTTACAGCCCACTGCATAAACAGTCACTCCCCTTGCAAACAGCGGTGGATCTTAAACTTAGACCACCATTGACTAACCCTAACTCTGCGCTGTCATTTGAGATCTTAAGTGACGTAGTAGCGTTTATTTAAGATCCTAAGTGTCAGCCCGCGCTCACTTTTCTCTCATTTCCCTGCCTCCCCCCGCCCATTTCCATGCAAATCCTTAAGATCTTAAACTTTCGCAGCACTTAAGATCTTAAGTGCTTGCGATTGATTCAAACTTACGCTCTTAGCAAATTTACGCTCCTAACCGCTACGTAGACGGCGTTGCACTATTACTACGCATGCGTAGTAATGCGAATTTTCTAAGATCTTAAATATACGCTCCTAAATGCTGTGGAAATCGGATCTCTGAATCAGCCCCTTAATGGTTAAACCTGCCCCTGCAATCCTGGACAATACCCTGCTCAGGTGCGTCAGATGCTGCTCCCAAGTCTAGCTGAACACAGCAATGTCATCTAGATACGCGACTGCGTATTCCTCCTGCCCCTCCAGAAAATCATTGACAAGCTGCTGAAAGGATGCAGGAGCATTTTTCATCCCAAAGGGCATCACCAGAAACTCAAACAGCCCAAAGGGCATGATAAAAGCCGACCGCTCCCTAGCCTCTGGCGTCAAAGGTATTTGCCAGTATCCCCTACTGAGGTCTATAATGGTGAGGTAGCGAGCCTGGGCTAAGTGTTCCAGCAGTTCATCTACCCTGGCCATGGGATAAGCATCAAACACTGTGGCCGCATTTTGCCTCCTATAGTCTACACAGAAGCAAGTTCCCCCACATTTCTTTGGAATCAACACTACTGGGGCAGCCCAAGCGCTGTGGGACTTCTGAATAACCCCTAGCTATAACATTTCCTCTACTTCCCTCTTCATGTCTGTGTGTACCTCTAGAGAAACCCGGTATGCTGGCTGTCTGAGGGGGGTCTGATCAATAGTATCCACATGATGTGTAACTAGGTGGGTGCGACCTGGTTTCCCTGTGAAGCTGATTCTGAAGAGCCCTACTACCTGAGGACCTGATCTATCTGCCCCGGGGACAAGTCCTCACTGCGCTGAATATCCTCCAGGGACCCCCCATCCTTTGTTGCAGTTGTTAGGTCTATTAGAGGGTCTGCTTCCTGTTCCTCCTCAGGAAGGCTGCACACAGCCAACACTGAGGCTACTCTCTCATGGTACGGCTTAATCATGTTTACATGATACACCTTATTCTTCTTCTGATCCCCTTCCCTGGCTACCACATAATTAACATTGTGAACTTTTTGTACTATAGTGAAGGGGCCCTCCCAAGCAGCCTGTAGCTTGTTCTGCCGCATGGGAATTAGAACCAGTATCTTCTGACCCACTTCAAAAGTACGCAGACGAGCATTGTGGTCGTGACACTGTTTTTGCTTTGCCTGAGTAGCTTTTAAATTATGCTGCACTATCCCTATGAGAGTCTGCAGTTTCTCCCTGAATTGTACCACATAGTGTACCACAGAGGTATCCGGGGTGTCTAGTTTTCCTTCCCACTCATCTCTAAACACCCGGCGCCCATAGAGGAGTTCAAAGGGAGAGAAACCGGTGGATTCTTGGGGGACCTCCCAGTATGCAAATAGGAGATGTGGCAGAAACCGTTCCCAATCCCTTCCCTGGGCCTCCACAAAGGTCCGTAGCATTTGCTTCAGGGTGCAATTGAAACTTTCACAGAGGCCATTTGTCTGGGGGTGGTAGGGACTAGCTATGATGTGCTCCACCTGCATCTTTTTACATAGACTCTGCATTAGATTTGACATAAACTGGGTGCCCTGATTACTTGGAAAAAATAGTTATAAGAGCGTCTGCCACCTTATCTGCCCTAATTGAGGAGAGGTCCACGGCATCAGGATATCTGGTGGCATAGTCCACCACAGTTAGGATAAATTGTTTCCCGGTGCTGCTAGGGATGGCCAGAGGCCCACGATGTCTACTGCTACCCGCTCAAGGGGTATAACGGGCAAGGGTAAGGGTACAAGGGGGGCTCATCCTACATCCCCAGCTTTTCCAACTATCTGACAGGCATGACCGGAGCGACAGTATTGACCCACATCCTTTCCCATCTCTGGCCAATAAAAGTTGTGCTTTAAGCGGCGCTTAATTTTTCTTACATCCAAATGCCCAGCCAAAGGAACCTCATGAGCTACCACGATGTCTACTGCCCGATATTCCTGGGGTACCACAAGTTGTCTCTGACTGACCCCAGCTTCTTGCTGGTCAGTCAAAAAGGGTTCCCTGTACAGCTGGCCCCTCTCCCAAAACACTCTAACTTTGTCAGACTCAGTGGGGGGTAAGCTGGCTTTAGTCTTCAGAGATGCCAATATCAGATCAGCTTGTTGGGCACTGTGAAATGCCTGACTCCTTAATTGTGAGTCTGTGGCATCAGAAGGAAGAAGGGGGAGTGGGTCAGCTGTGGTGTCAGAGTGGTCACTCACTACAGCTATTGCCCCTATCTTTCCTGCAAGAGTTAAGTCCCTAGATTTAACCATTTGCCTGTTAGTTACAGCTACAGATG
>WWET01000816.1:114695-130702 GCA_011038615.1 Limnodynastes dumerilii | reverse complement strand
GGTGTGTATATATATATATATATATATATATATATATATATATATATATTTATATCACCAAAAACATATATAGTGCGCTCAGTCCAAATTCCAGTCCTTAATTAGTTGTTAAGAAGGTCCCACAAATCAGATGTCTGCTCCAGATCTATGATCTCCAGATCGCAGCTTCCCTTGTAAACGGGCTTAGTCTCAGCGCTAGCCCACACACAATTGGAATCTCTAGGAAAACATAAGGGAGCGCTTCATGGTGCAATAAATAACTTTTTTTTTTGGGCAATCACACAAACTTTTCACAAATTCGCACGTACCAGAAATAACTCTCAGCCAGAGAGAGAGAGAGACTAAAAGCATGTAAAGTGCATAAGCCTGCCAGCATAGATCAACCGCACAGTCCTTCTCACCGTCTGCAGACTCAGAGAGGTAGAGCTGGAGGTACAGGAGGTATGCTCGATTGTCCAAACAAAGGTACTTCAGATATTAGTTTAGTCCAGAATACGTAATTAGGAACTAGACCATTTATCCCTTAGGACAAAAGGCCGCAGCAATCCTTAATAGGAACTGATCCAATCCAGTCCCAGAGTTAGATGCACTAGAAGAAAAGGAAAAGGAGCGCTTGATAGTGCCGGGACGCCGGCTCGCTGCTGCCTGTCAGCCGGAGTGGTAAACTATCTACATGCTGTTTACATGCTGTTCACAAGTTTTATTGCGGTACGCTGCTAAACCTCTTGCCTATTTGGTTTTTAAGGATTTGTGGAAATAAACGTTAATTGCACTATCAAGCGCTCCTTTTCCTTTTCTTCTAGTATATATATATATATCTATACATAAATATAAATAGAACCTAATGCAAGTTCTAATTCTCTAAAGAATATCTGAATAGTGCTGGAATGGAAATTTTGATACAGGCAATTATTCAAGGTTGGAGTTTAAGTAAAATGAATTAATAAAAAACTTTAAGCTTCATTTTATTTATTTGATTTTATGATTATGTACCTGTAAATATAAACTATGCTATTTAATTTGTTTGGACAGAATTAATAAATTACCTTTAATGTGGATTAAGAATTATGTAACATTGATTATTATTTAATTTAAAAAGTTGAGAGTTAAAAGAAAGCATTTATTACTTTTATAATGGCACCTTAGTGCCACCAAGTGGATAATTATGAGATGAAAAGATCTGCAGACCTTGAAGAACAGTAACTATAAATAATGTATCCTGACTACCACTTATAAATAGGGAGCACAGCATGTCTGGTATAAATATCTCCTACATGTGTTATGTGGATTAAATTGCTATATGATGACATGTGTCAATATTTTCTCTATTTATGATACAATATTATGTGCTTTAAAAGCTTGCAAAGCAATTTGGATGTCTTAGGTCAGTGCAATTGCTGGGTAATGAAAATTATTATGACAAGCTGTTCTATTGTGAAAGATGTATTTAGCCACTGTGAATAATAAGTTACTGTCAGTTCTCTTTTCAGTATAAAATTAAATTGAATCACCTAAAAATGCACCAATGAGCAATAATCTTCAGTATGTTGCTTTTAGATTGGACCATAATGTATAACCACACTAATGTAATGTGTAAAATGCAAACATTTATTAATATCACACATAGAAATCCTGGGCTAAATGTACAGTGACAAGGCCATATTCAGAGAACCGATTCCATGAAGTATCGCAATTATAAGCACGGCTGGTGCCGGCCAAACCCCCTCACTCCCATGACACTCCCCTCTCTCGGCCGTGCTGTCGGTGACTTCCACCTCTATAGACCACTCGTAACTTTCCGTGAGCAGTTGCGTGCGTATGTGTCCGCTGTACGTGCGATTCATGTTGGGCGCCCACATACCTTCATTTAAATTCCTTCCCCTGGCCATTTTTAGTAAAATTTTCACGTGCGTATTTTTGCGTCGCATATCCGGGCATATGTACCCAAGTGCGATTCACAAGTCCGTCTGTGAGGCACTTACGCACGTATAGTCTACATATACTATGTAAAAAAGTTACTACGCGTGCGCAGTTGAAACAATAAGCGCAAACACTCGCCGTGAAATCGGTTTTCTGAATACGCCCGTTTTCGAGGAGGGGAGAGCTGGGTCCTCATCCCCCTTACCAACCACAGTGTCAGTTTGAAGCACGTCTATCTGCTTTGGAGCTTCAAGTACATTGCTGCATTGTCCTGCTAATCTTTTTCTGGGATGGTGTTTCCTTCATTCTTTCCTTCCTTCCTTCCTTCCTTCCTTCCTTCCTTCCTTCCTTCCTTTCTTTCGTGCACAGTGTGAAGTGGTCACTGCATGTTACATCAACTTCTGCGGTTATACGACAGAATCTGATCATCTTCCCACCTTTCCACTTTCTTTCTTGATTTAATAAGACATTCTTGGAAAATGCTTTTGATTTGGGTGGTCTTGAATTTCCAAGAATTTCATCTGTATTGGCACAATACGGGAGCATTGTGTCCGTGGAAGAGAAGCCAGGGCTGAAGCAGCCGGCGGAGAGCTCTTCAATCACAAGGTCAAAACACTAGGTTTTAAGAAACGGTATAGCTGCTTCAGTTACTGGGGATGCTGGGCCGGATTCACAGATACGATTTTGCTACTTTTTCCGTGCATATTTTTAGGTACGGATTAACTGCGCATGCGTGGCAACTTTTTTTTACGTAAGTTACATAGGATTTAGGCACGGAAGTCCATTAGGCACGGATTTCTAAATCATACTTAGTGACACACATATGTACGGAGTGGCGTGGTTGTCTTCTTTATGTTCGAAGTTACGTGAAAGTGGGTGGGGGGAGTCATTTAAAGGGCCTTTTGAGGGTGCGGTAATGTAAGCACATACCTAAACAACTTAGGAATGTAAATACGCCAGTAAAGTTAAGGGTGCCCTATAGGCGTAAGTCACAAAAAATCCATCTGAGTGAGGGACGTGTCATGAATGTTGCCTTGCAAAGTAAGTGCGTATATTTTACGTATGCCATCCATTGAGTACGCGCTAAAGGATTTCAAGTGTGGTCATTACACTACTGTGACAAGCTGTACAGTCAGCTCTATGTTGTATTGCTGTTTACAATAGTCCACTTAGGATATATCAGGGTCGTCCTTTTTTGGTGAGACAAACAATATATTTGCCAAATCTCCCAGAATGTTTAGGCTCTTAGCAAAGTGGCCATGTATTTGTAACACAGTTGGAGGATGTGAAGCAGGATAGGGGAGGGGCTTGATGACAACTAAAATGACATAATTGTGTTGTGGCTCCGCCCCTTTCCTCACCTAAATGTCATTTACACCATGAAACCCCTGGAGCCAGTCAGCTGAATCTCCTCTCATGGATCTCCCAGAGAAGGGCGATGTTACTATGTATGTTTTACAAGATAAGAGATCAGAATAATATAACATACTGATACAGTGCCAGCTACTGGCTCCAGGCAGTTGATAACCACATGTACAATTTTATCTCCTGGCTCTGGGCACTTGGTGACACATAAACATTGCGGTAGGTATGGACACGTGTAGGAATATAGCCTAAAAAATGATTGTCTTTTAATTAGAGGGGAGTTAAGAACAGAATGATAGATATCTTGTAACAGTAAGTTAAGTTAAAAATAATTTTTTAAAAATTGGATTTTTTATTTAAATCTATGTTTTAGAATACAACCACCATCAACTTTAATTCCTATTGTCATTACTTATAATTACATAAAACTAGAACTGGCTTTGAAAGAGACATCTGTCTCAATAAGATGAAGATATTACGTGCAAATCTTAGATTAAGATTAATATTCACAGATTCATGATTAACCAGCAAGGTGATAAACTAAGTTGGACTGGTATAACCACACAGTACCATAGACTTGTGCTAAGTAGTAACAAGACTTTTGAAACAAATATAAAATAGTGTGTGAATGTAAATAACTATTAGACAGAGCCTAGATGTCAGGATATATGTATTGTTTGAGGAGTTTACATCTCTTTTACAGGGTAAATAGACATTTGCTCATCAGTAAATGTTTAGTACAGAAATATTTCCGCAGCCATTTATAACTGTAAGTTCTAATAATCAGAACTCATCTCAAACTATCTACTGAGTGTAAATATACACAAGTTGCCAATAATTTTATGTTCTGCTAATTTTCTGACAAAGATAATGGGCTGGATCCTGAACGAAGTTACATACGTTAGTACTTACGATGAAGGTACAGACCCTCCACTTAAGATGGGGATAGCCATGTAAATATATAGCTATATAAATAGGCTGCACAACTCATTTGAGCTAGCTCATTGTAGTAGCTTGCATCCTAAGTGAAACAGCTTGCAGACATAAGTGTGTTTGAAACAGAATCAGGTGAGTTAGAATACAGAAACAGGTGCACAAATACTAACTTTACTATTAGCCATTATTTTTATCTTATTATTATATAATTACTAGTTTATTCATATTACTTTCACTTATATATCATCTATTTATTTTATACATATCTTAGTCAGTGTTGTAACCGCATATTTACATCCAGACTTTTCTATTTTTCATTATTTTTATCATTATTACTGTATTAGTCCTATTTTTGGATATTAATTTACCTACCACTCCTATTGTGTTTATACTCTGACTGACATCACCATATCTCACTGCCCAGGTGCCCTCCACATCTATCACCTCTCTGTTTGACATCTTCACTCATCCCCCCACATCATGACTTGCAGCTCACATATTCTTTTTTTTTTTTATCATTCTTTATTTGAAGGTTAAAAAAAAACACAGTAGTATACATGAGTATGAAGTGGGTATTTGCAGTACAATTCGTCAATCATAAGTATAACTATGACAAAGATTTTTGTATCGTTTAACACAAAGTATTAAAACACTGGTAAAGACAATTGCTGTAACTGAGCAACTTATAATGCACAATGAGATTAAGCAGCAAACTACATATGCTATCCACATAGTAAACAATATTAAATGTCTGAAAGGGGTTACTATCTAGTAACATTTTTTGATGGTACCAGGTGGTAGATTGGAAACATTTAGTCAATATTTCTTTAGTATAGCTAGGTAAGCTAATTATATAAGCTAACCATGTATCAAAAAATGTATTTGCCTGGCAGGGGAGACAGTCCCGTTTCAAACAAGATATTTTGTTTCGTCGTAGGGAAGGGGGAGGTCTCCAGCTTCCACACTTCCAAGGGTATTACTGGTCCGCAATGCTGATGAGAGTGGTTGAGTGGTAAAGCCCAAGGGGGCCCAAACAGCGAGTAACACTGGAAAATCATTTTTCACCAGTGCCCCTCAGGATACTCCCTTGGTTAACTACCTCAACCCATTTAAAACACCCAACAATTGTACCTACCTTGACTTGCTGGAACTATTTACGTTACAGGAAGAACTTATCATCATGTTACTTCCCACTCACCCCGTTGATCCATAACAGGGAATTCCTACTTGGACTTGACAAGACTACCATTACTCGACTCACACGAATGGACTGTACGAGGGTCGTTCAGTTAGTGGGGAGCGGTCTCCTCTCTTTCCAGGAGATGCAACAGAAGTTTTCCTTTTCTCAGGGGGATTTCTGTCTGTATCTAAGTATATGTAGCTTTATGTCCCAATCGAGGCTGACGGACGATACAAGGCGCAAAACCTGGCCCTTTGAGGACCTTTGTCTGGCTAGAGTAACACCCCGTCACTTAATATCCTTCATTTACAAATTAGTCCTGGAATATGTATTTCCTAATCTGCCTCGCTACACAAAAATTTGGAATAGAGAGCTACCTCACCCCTTGGATGAGACGGACTAGACAAAATATTTTCTTTGGTCCGATCCAGCTCCATTTCTACACAGACAATGGAGACACAATATAAGGTCCTCACAAGATGGTATAGGGTGCCCTTCGTGATCCATCACATGATACCAACATATCCACCTCATTGTTGGAGATGTCAAAATGAAACTGGCACTTTTATGCATATTTGGTGGGAGTGCCCCATTATTGTAAGATTCTGGAGCACTGTGAGAGAAACCTCCATGAAAATACTGGTGAAGGATGTCCCTGATGGACCAGCATTTTGGTTGTTATCCTTTTCAGACACACCTGTAGCAACTTACAAGAATTCCCTACTGTGTCATCTGGCTAACGCAGCTAGGGCTGTCATCCCCTTGCGCTGGAGGTCCCCCCCCCCAACCTTAAGAGACTGGTTTACAAGGATTGATTGGTACAAATCTATGGATGATCTTTTACTGACCACTCCTACAAGATATCAAACATATATGGCGTCTGGTTCCACTGGCTGGAATTCAGGTTGACACCAGATGACCTAACGGTTATGGGGAAATAGACCTTGTAATGCCCGTATAGTTACCGGGACATACGTACACATTAGGGTGCTAACTGGTCACTTCACTTTCTGGTATACCACTTGACTTTAACACATCTGCTCTACTAGGGTAACCTATCCCTCTCTCAGCTTCTGTAATGCGCCGGGCATGGGAGGATAGTTGTTCCAACACTGTGTCAATGGCAGTTTTAAGTGGGGCCAATTTTATGTCAAACAATGAGGCTATGATATCTGTAATCTCCTGGGCTTGTGTAATTGCTTGAGTGCTATAATTAGGTTCCGCTGCAACAGACGGTTCCGCAGATGTTGGGGACGGCAGGGTTTTCGGCAGATCTTGAGTCGGAGGGATTTTGCCTCTTACTTTTCCCGCAGAAGTCCCCCTTGGGGTACGTTGAGGCTTTTCCATATATTTATCCACCTGTACACTAAATATGTGATAATATCTTCAGGTGAGTAAGAAACAAGACACCAAGAACAGTTTGCGAGTAGGGCAACAAAGGTAGGTAAGTTGTTGATAGTAATGACTGGAATTTTTTATTTTTTTTTATTTTATGCCTCTCTTTTTGTTGCTTGTTAAAGACACGTTTGCTGCACTCTAAGTTTGTTTGATAATGATTGTCGTCTTTTGAGGGGGGGTATTGGGTTATGGTCCCCAAATAGCATGGCCACCACTTAGCACCAACAATTCCCACAGTCGGAGGTCTCTCCTGATATGAGTGTCCAGAAAAAAGTTAAGAAGAGCTCAGTTCAGTTCATTTCACAGATCAAATGAATAGCTAGTATTTGCTGAAAAGCACTGAGCAGAGCAGCACAGTGATGGGAACACAAAATGGCCATCGTTCGCAACTTTTCTCCTAGATTTGGGCCTTTAATGCTGGGGAGCAGTCAGGGGCGGCTATATGGTAAGATTAGTATGTGGCAATAGATTGTCGGTCACTCGGATCTCTGGACACCGGTTTTATACCTTTTTAGTCCACAGACTACTGTCTGCTTGCTCCTTTCCACCCCTCAGGATCACTTTCAGTGCCACGCGAGTCTCGGCCACAGATTTTTGCAATGTCTGATCCAGGCTCCACCACAGGCACCTCTGTTGGAAATAGGGGATCAGCGTATTCAGCGATGATGTAGATGTTCCTTCCCCAAGGTACCTCCGATCAGAAGCGGCTGGTAGGGTATGGTAGGTCCCAGTCTGGGTAAGATGGCGGGCACACAGCGCGTTCTGCTATGCAGAGCTGAACTCCGGTGAGAGAAGTTCTGGGGAGCCGGTATCAGGATACTCTTACCCAGAATTATCCCCCTTCTGTAGCGAAGCCTCTCCAAGAGAAATGCTGACAATATGCTGGGCGTATAATTAGAAATAAAAGGCTTTTTTCCGTTCCTGCAGGGAGCTCTAACAAAACGCTTCCACATTCCTGGAAGCGCACACCTGAAGTCCCAGCTTGCATATTCTTAACCCTGCATCCTTTATCACTCCCTCACCAGCTTCCTGTCCCATTCCCCTCTTAACCCCCCGCCCTCGCCCTCACCCTCACCCCAATCCTCTTCCCCCTCCTCGCGCATCCAACCCTGCCAACCTCATCCACATTTCCACTCTCCCCACCCTCCCCTTCTCCCACGCTCTCTGGAATGCAAGATCCATCTGTAACAAGCTCCCAGCCATACATGATCTGTTAGTTTCTAACTTCTTTAACCTCCTAGCTCTTACCGAAACATGGCTCTCCCCCACTTACACCACCTCACCCGCTGCTCTGATCTATGGAGGTCTCTCCTTCTCCCATTTTCCCAGAGCCGGCAACCGTCATGGTGGCAGCGCTGGCCTGCTCCTCTCTCCCTCATGCACTTTCCGCACTATCCCTCCTGAGCCCTCCCTCATCTTCTCTTCCTTTGAGGTCCACTCCATCCGCCTTTTCTGCCCCCTAGACCTCCGTGCTGCTGTAATTTACTGGCCCCCAGGCCCTTGTTCACAGTTCTTTGAGAACTTTTAACTCCTCCCATTCCAGCACCTCTAAACTGCTATCTATTTCCTCATCCTTTGGCCTGACTCAATGGACCACCTGCCCTACCCACATACAGGGTCATTCCCTTGACCTAGTCTTCACACACTGCTGCACTCTGACTGACTTCTCCATCTCTCCTCTCTCTGACCACCACCTCCTTTCCTTCTCCTCTCCTGCCTCCCCTCCCCCAAACCCAAACAAATTCTCACCAGACAGAACATCAGCACCCTCAACATCCCCGCCTTTTCCTCCTCCCTTGACCAGCTCCTCTCCCCCATTACCTCTCTCTCCTGCCCTAACCAAGCCACCTCCCTCTACAATACCACCCTTTCCTCTGCCCTTGACTCTGCCTGTCCCCCTTCCTCCATCTCCCTTCGCCACTCTAACCCACAGCCATGGCACTTTCAAATCACGCGCTTCCTAAAACAATGCTCCCGCACTGCTGAGCGTCTCTGGCGCAAATCTTGCTCCCTTGCTGAATTCCTCCACTTTAAATTCATCCTTTCCTCTTACTGCTCTGCCCTTTCCCAAGCCAAGCAAATTTTCTTCAAATCTCTCATCATCTCCCAAGCATCCAACCCCCATCGCCTCTTCACCACCTTTAACACTCGCCTTCCATCCCACCCTTTATCTCTGCTTCCAACTTTGCCTCCTACTTCTCATTCAAAATTATCTCTATCAGAAATGACATCTCCACTCAGCTTCCCTCATCTCTCCCCAATTCTCCACCACCCCACCCCTTCTATGCAATCATCATGAGTTTTCTTCTTTCCATCCTACGACAAGTGATGAAATTCACTCCCTATTAATATCCTCACCACCCTCAACCTGCCCTGTGGACCCAATTCCCTCACACCTTCTCAAACAACTCTCTCCCACTGCCTGCTCTCATCTAGTCCACCTTTTCAACCTTTCCCTCTCATCTGGTATCCTTCCTTCCTCTTTTAAGCATGCTCTTGCCTCTCCCATTCTCAAAAAACCTAATCTGGACCCTACATCCCCCTGCAGCTACCGACCTATATCCCTTCTCCCCTTTGCCTCAAAACTCCTTGAGCGCTAAGTCTACCAACGTCTCATCAGCTACCTTGCTGACAACTCTCTCCTGGACCCCCTCCAATCTGGTTTCTGGCCCCTTCATTCCACTGAGAATGCCCTTTCCAAAGTGACCAATGATCTGTTATCTGCCAAATCCAAGGGCCACTACTCCATCCTCATCCTTATTGATCTGTCAGCTGCTTTTGACACTGAAGACCATCCTCTTCTTCTTCTTCAAACCCTCCGCTATTTTGGTCTCACCTCTCTTTAAACTCCTTACCCTCACCTTTAAGGCCATCTCCTCATCCACTGCTCCCTGCCTCTCTTCCCTCATCAACATGCACACCCCTTCCCATCCTCTCCGTTTTGCTGACCAGCACTGTCTGACCTCTTTACTGATCACCACATCTCTTGCCAGCATGTTAAGCCTTCTAAGCATGCTGCGCTGTATCCGGTGCTGGAAAAAAAAAATACAGTGTTGAAAACACATACACTAATACATATACATACATGTGTGCCTAAAATATACATTTGCACTGCATAATAATGCCCCCTACTCTGTAAAATTACCCCAGGTGGGGTGGGTATTTTAAACTAAAGTGTGATGCATAAAGTAATAAAAAATCTTTAGGACTCACCGTTTAGCTGTCATCATTCTTGGGACTCGTTGCTTGTAGTTTCTTTTTTCTTTGCAGGTAATCTTCTCCTGTTGCTTGAAGAATCTTGTCCGCTTACTAGAAGATGATGTTCTGGTCCTCCCTTCTGCTCTTCGGCCTTTTCTGGCACTTGCTCTGACGACAGGCTCCTTCCTCTTCTTCAGCGCCGCTCCTAATAACCATTCAGACACTAGAGAGCACCCTTTTATAGAAATGATAATGTCATAAACACTAGAGTGCTGACTAGAGCCCCATAATGCAAATGCCATCATCATTTCTATAAAAGGGTGCCCTCTAGTGTCTGAAAAATCGCAGCAATTTAGCCCTTGAAAAATTGATGCATCTCGACGGGGATTTAAAAAATCATGGTTAAATCACAGCGATATCGGTCGATTTCAAATTGCTTGAAAGAATTGACTTTAGTAAATATACCCCGTAGTAACATACGCAAGAATGGGCGTTCCATGCATAATGAACTCATTAGATACAAAGATTTGGGTGGAGAGAGGCATTTAAATGAGCAAATGAAAGTGCGGTTTTGCAGTTAAGTTCCTAAGTAGACACCCTACGCATTCAAATGCGAACCTACAGTTAAGGGTGCCCAATGACAGTTTCATTGTTAGTTGCGTATATTTAGGAACCTATCGCGTTCTTAAGTGTGAATCAGGTCCACTGTTGTTACAGAAAATACTATGGCTTAAATTATGATATGCACACTATAACAGAACATTGGAAAGAAATTCACACTTATACGGTGCATCTGTTTCTAAATTGTATCTCCCTTTCCTCAAGTAGTGGGGCACAATATTTGTTGGGCTTATACATCCTATGTATATCAGGATTGGAATAAATATATCTTGCTAAGATACAAGCCATTAAGGAAAATGTCCTATAAAAATGTCTTACATTACGATATGTACTCTACAGCATAATATTTGATAGGATTACATGGAGATATACTTACCTCTGCAAACATGTCTTGCTAAATAATGACTTCCTTTCATAAGATGATATGTAGTGGTGCACAATATATATTGGGTTTAAATGTTCTATGTAAATCAGCAATGGACAAAAGTCATTTTGTTGAAATAAGACCCAGTAAAGAAAATGTTGTTGCAGAGAGTAGAATGATTCAATTGACTGGGATGTCTGGTCATAGTGCTTTTTTCATGAATTTGCATTGCAGATTTTATCTCGCACCTCAAAGAATTTTGCCTACCGCAATAGATGGGAATAGGCTCACTTTGCGCTTATTCCTGCCTTTATCGTGAATTCAATTGAGCCAACTGATTCTATGAAATGCTTCAATAATCCTCCTCCGTTTCAAGCAATCTCTGCTCTTCCTCAGGGTGTAATGTAATGTAATACACCCTGAGGAAGAGCAGTGTGAGGAGTTTTACATCTCAGAGGGCAGTGGGGTTTTAAGTATCGGAGGTGATTTGAGGAGGTCTTTCCATAAGAGGGAGAGAAGGAGGAGGATTATTGAAGCATTTCAATTTACTGTAGTGCATTTTGTATTTTTATTCAACACTTTTATTTGAAACCTTTTTAATAATAAAGAAAGAAGTGCAAACGTTTGTGGATTTCTTGGAGGAAACCTGAGGTCATCTTTGGAGTGTACCTTCTCTTTGAGATATGCATAACCCCAAGGGGGAGAAATGTGAGTAACACTTGTATGTGTTCTGTGATACTAAGAAACCGGAGTGCTGCACAGAAGGGGGTCTGTTTTCTTTTTCCCTCCCAGGTGCTGAGAGATGCTTTGAACGGAAGAAACACATCTGAGAGATAAATCTATTTGTTTGAACACAAGACACGGATATTGTGAGTAATTGTATGCCACTGTTTGAAATTCGTGTATACACAGGATTGCACAAGGATCTTTTCTTCTTTTTTCCCCTGTCCGGTGTGTGGTAACGGGAGCAAAGAGGAAGAACTTCACAGGAGAAGAGGGTTCCCCACGCTCTTGATAAGCTGGAACAACAAGTGGAGAGAGTGTGAGTAGGCAATCTTACCTATTTACCACTGTCCAACTAAGTGTAAACGTTATTACACCACGAATCTTTCCTCCTTCTCTCTTTTTGGGTTGGAGGATCTAAAGGAGATAAGAGAACGAGGAAAAGAAAAGAAGAAATTGGAAACACCTAAGAAGCAAAGTATAAGAACTTGTGAACTGTAACACAGAACTGTGAGTGAAATATCTCAATACGAATAGAGAAATATTGTTTCAGCGCAGACTCTGATACCCCATTGTTTTACTGATTTGTGTTTGAACTTAATTGGTGTCCAGCATTTTTGTTGGGCATCAGATTGGTTTATGGTGTGTTGAGGTACACACCTCAGGAGGTATTAGTAACTGTAGCAGAAGGAGAGCGTGGTCTTTTGGGATTATTATATTATAATATAATTAATATGTGTGACTATATGTGTAGTGTTTATAGTTAATAATCTAATTAGGATGGATAGGATGGGAACTTTCATAACCAGAGAGAATTTTAGAGCATTATCACTTTCGGTACTTGGTATTCCCAGGAGGTCTCCCTACCCAGTACTGGCCAAGCCCTACCCCGCTTTGCTTCTACGATCAGACGGATTTGGGCGTAACCGGGGTGGTCTGACTGTGGGTGACTTACTCACTCTTATTCTTTCTCTAATCCATCAGTGACAATTCAATAATTAGTGAGTAGATGAATCTAAAAATGAAATAGAAATATGTTAAAAATCTAAAAATAAGAGCTATTATAAAACAATTATAAAAACCATTTAAGTTTAAAATCTTGGTTAATACCCTTAGGTTCCAGAGTGTTCAAATCAAAGATCATTTTCATTTCTGTCCTTGCTAGAGTCTTGCTTATATCCTTCCTTTGCCAATGTCCCTTAACGTTTTTTTATTCCCAGACAATTAGTAATACATGCTGGGTTGGAATTATGGCATTTTTTTAAATGATCCATTAATGCGTGGGTCTGAACCCCCTTTTTAATATTCCGTAGGTGTTCATCCCAACGCACCTTCAGGGCTCTAAAGGTTCTTCCCACATATTGTAATTTGCAAGAACATTCAATGATATATATACAATTTTTTGTATCGCAGGTTATAAATGAATCTATCTTATATTTCTTCCCACAACTACTTGACTTATATTCTTCGATTTTCTTGGTCGAAGAGTTAGAACACACAAGTTGCAACACATCAAACAATGGCCACATTTATAGAAACCTTTACTAGTGATCCTACTCTGCAGTAAAATGTATGGAGGATCTAAGGCTGATCGAACTAAAAGGTTTTTCAAGTTGGGTGCCTTTCGGTATGTAAATTTAGGTCGATCTCCAATAAAATTAGTCAATTCTGAGTCCTCTTTTAAAATATCCCAATGTTTTAAAATAAGTTTTTCAATCTCTTTGAAATCAGAATTAAAATCAGTAATAAAAGAAATCCTCTCGTTTGCAATTTTGTTAGCTTCTTTCATCTTAGGGGCTAATAAGGATTCTCTATTTATTTAATCTATTTCTTTAATAGTATTGCTCAAATCTATTTAATTGTATCCCTTTTCAATAAATTGTATCACCTTATTTTCAAAATGATTAACCATAGTTTCTCTTTTGGAACAATTCCTTTTGATTCTTAAAAATTGACTTTTGGGAATATTCTGTAGCCATTTATAATAGTGGTTACTACTAACCAGAATATATGAGTTAGTATCTGTTGATTTCGTGTAATTTTGTGTATGTAGTTCCCCTTCTTCAATATAAATGCTAAGATCTAAAAAATGTATTTGATTCTTACTATATTCAAAATTCAACTGGATATTAAGATCATTCTTATTTAATTGGTTAAAAACTTCCTTAAGGGACTCTTCAGTGACCCCCCAAATAAAAATAATATCATCCATGTAACATTTCCAGAGTAAAAGATCCGCCCCCATCTGGCCAATGGCATTTTCTTCCCATTTGGCCATAAACATGTTCGCATAGCAGAGTGCGAACCTGGTACCCATAGCAGTACCCCTTTGTTGAAGATTAAGTAAACCATTAAAATTAAAATAATTATTAGTTAAAATGAATTTGATACTATCTAATAAAAAACTTCTAGAATCTTCTGCCAAAGTCGATGTATTTAAAAATTCTTTCACTGCTTCGTTCCTTTCTTTATGATTAATGATCGTGTAAAGAGATGATACATCTGCTGTAACCATCGTGTAGTTCTCTTTCCAATTAATGGTCTTCAGAATGTTAAGTAGGTCAGTGGTATATTTAAGATAAGATTAAATTTCTTTCATGAAAGGCTGTAGGTAAAAATCAACTACCATTGACAAATTTGACGTTAGGGATCCTATGCCTGCCACTATTGGGCGTCCTGGGGGATTATTCACATTTTTGTGGACTTTAGGCAAGATATATATTACCGGAATAATTGGTTCCATAATAAAAATGAAACCCTTTAATTCTTCTGTAATTCTGTAAAAAGGAGGTACCATGTTTTATTGCCCATACTGTTATGCATTTGATGCTGCATGTCAGGGGAGAGGGTACTTATATAGATCTCCCACACATCAAAGAAAGATTCCACTTTGTGCTCTTTATCTATGGAGGTTTCAAACCCGTCCATCCAGAATACTTTAAAAAGTTTCTACTCAAACATTGAGAATGGGATGGGCCCCTGATTAGTCTAGCATTTAGATTTTTTTTTTGGTTGCAGATGTAATTGCAAGAAGCAATTTTTTACAACCTCGTGACTCGGGTTATTACCATAGAGTATACCAAATACAGTTCATTCTGGGGGAAAAAGGTACATCATTTAATAGTGTGGCCTCTAGCTGGCATTTCATTTTAAGCCAAAAATGGTAAATAATGGAACCCTCCTAAAGACAATGATACAGAACAACATCAAGGTCATGACACTTAGGACATGTCTGTGTGTCTCCGACTCCCATAACATAGCGCCTTCTAGGGAAGATGTAGGTTTTATTAAATATATTCAACAAAAGTTCTTGATACCTGCTAGCAGTAAGCAATTTAATAAGTCCTGGGAAATGGAATCAATAGTTAAAGAAGGGAAGTGGGACTAGTAGCCACTGGGACATGTCCAAGCATATTAGTGAGTGATCAATTTCTTTGCACAGTATATGGTAATGAAGAGGGAAAGCTTTAGAGTTAGGTGGCATTTGGAAAAGTAGGTGATCTAATTGATTATCCCAATCAGCATTTGAAAATTTTGACACAATAGAGGCTACATATAGTTTTATATGTAAAATCACCCTAGGACATCCTTGAATCATTTTAAATTAGTCAGTAACTTATCAGAAATGTTAGGTGGCTGCACTATGCTGAAATTCAGAGTTACCCAAAAGAGAAACAAAACTAGAGAAATCAGCGCTATGAGGACTGATACATACAGCCTAAATAAATCTCCAGCTGCTACTTAAGGGAGACCACCCCTTTTAGAAAAATGCCAACAGAGGCGTGGCTTGGAGCGCGGCAGGAGCAGACGTGCCTTAGGTTGGTGTGTGACCCAGGGGCTCGGGAGAGAAGTGTGCCCTTATTGGCCCAGCGCCTGGCAGAAGTTTCAGCCGCAGGAGGGAGAAGACGGGCGCCATCTTGCCAGACCTGTTTCTTTGGCTGTGCAGCAGCTACCACTGCTCCTTACAGAGTCAGAGCTCTGTCCCTGATCTTGTGGGTGAAACACCCTGTACCTACTAAATTGGAGTGGGAGTGAGTGATCCTGCTTCAGATCTTTCAGCTACCCTGGATTTTTTGCAATAATAAGCAGTCCTCCCCCAGTTAAACCTGCTCAATAGACTGCCATAACCTTCTTGGTACCAGACTCCTTATTGACCTGGATTAAGTTATACTCCTACCAGAGAAGTCAGACCCCCGTACTGCTTTCACAGTTCGCCCATCTATACTGATATATCACACCTTATTGAAGGCATTGTGTACCTCCTGCAGCACTGGAAAACTACTCTACATGTAACATGTATAG
>WWET01000816.1:78471-101438 GCA_011038615.1 Limnodynastes dumerilii | reverse complement strand
CCCCCCCCCCCCCTTTTTTTAGTTTTGTGCATAGGCATAGCTGATACCTGACAATGCCTGATAGAACATATAGTTTTACAACACCTGCAGTGACTATTGCTGAAAATATCTTACTCATGTAATAGGTACCAACTTCCCGAATCCAATATCCAGTAGAAGTATTTCCCTTTATGCATACTTTCTTCTACAAAGAAAAATAAAATAAAAAAAATACCCGCCCCTGTATTCTTCTTTATACGTAATTGCGATGAACTAGTTGGAAATACACGCTGGATTTTAATGGAGGGACTGCAGCATGCAGTACATGTCAGACATCTGGCTCCAGTTCATTATGTTTTATTTCAGATGGATTAGTCCAGCTGGGCCTGCCCTGTTGTGCCTCTGCTCTGTTCTAACATTGCTATTCAGTCCCATTTGCTTTGAAAGCTACTGAAGCTTTCTGTCTAATTATAAATCCAAGAAGTATAAGAGCAAGGCTTGCTCTTTTACATTAGAAAGTGATAAATAGAAAGATGACATATAATAACATCCTTGACTGGAAATTATTGTCCCTTTTACCTTTTATGAATATTGGGAAAGTGTGCTTTACTTAACTTACTTTTAGCCGGTACTAAAGGAATAAAGTAACACAAATAGTACAGTAACTTAATATATTTTATTTCAATTATTGTTGCCATGTACTTTATATACTAATCATTTTTCTCTTGAAAGATGTTCTTTTTTTCTGCTCTTTGAACATGACTGAATTCAAATTCCCTAAAAAAAAGGAGAGAAAGAATAATTAAAAAAAAAAGTTTAGATATGAATAAACATTCAGGGCAGAACCGACAAGATAAAATGCAAGACTATATATAACACATTATGCTATTATCCTGGGCTGCTGTCTATATTTGTTTATGCATTTGTGGAGTTGGCACATTTGTATATGCCTTAGCACATGAAAAACGTGTTACCCCATGTTAATGGGCTCTCCTCCATCCCTCCATCTGTTAAAGAATATTTCAACCACATTGACTACTACTTATTTAGCAGTAGCACTTGTGCCACAAATAAGTTCACCACATTTACCGCAATATAATTACCCTAGTTGTAGATTAAGACTTCACTCTGTGAATTTGCTCATCTTGCACCTTCCTAAAACCTTAGAATAGAGGTCTGACCATTCATCATACATCTAGCAGACTCTCCTAACTAAAAATCAACCAGATAAGGCTGTCCCCATATCCCACCCACAGTATTATAAAAATGTGACTTGCAGAAAACACTCCCTCCCCTCTTCTCTATTACCCTATTCTTTGTTTCTCTTCATATAAAAAACTAAGAGACTGTTATGTACTGTTACTAATGTAAATCGATCACAGATGCACATGATCTGGCCACTACCTTGATTGAAGTGTTTATGGTATTTATGGTTAGAGTTGTAAAAAAAACGGTTAAATACAATGGCCAAATTCACACAAAATTATATTTATCTGTAGTATTTTTTTTAATTCTGGCTGATTAACAATTAAATCAGGGGACTGGGGTGGTTACAGGCTTTGTGGGGCCGTTGGACATCTATCCAGCTGTGTTGATAGGAAAGTAATGTTAGTAGTTGGTGGACTGACTGCATGGATGGGTGAATACAGCTGGTTTCTGAACATAGCAAATTGGATCTTGGAATCTGGTACATCAAATGTAAAAGGTAATGAACTGGATTCACACTTAGTAACATACCTAAATATATGCATGCCGTGTGCGTATCTTGGTAATTATTTGCTCGTGGCACATGCACAATCCAGATGTTACACATCAGAGTTCAACTCTGTGCCTAATGAGATCCATAAGAAGGAGTGTGCCACTACTCCGTAAGTAGGAAGTTAAGAAAAGTGTGTGTGTGTGTGTGTGGGGGGGGCTTCGTGCCTAATGAGATCTGTAAGAAGGGGCATTTAAATAGGGAAGTATGGGCTGGGTTTGCAGTCTGCACATACTTTTGCAAATTCCACACACAGAGAGTACGGACAGTTAAGGTAACCTTATGGACACGGAAGGCAGTAAAGATGTGTAAGAATGAGGGGAGGGTCATGGAAGTTACCTTGCCACTTAAGTGCGTATTTTGCGAATCTGCACTTACTTATTTCATTCTTCTCTGTGAATCAGGCCCTATATCTTTAATCAAGCACAAGGAATGATATTTAAATCCCAAATTTACACAGTTGCATCTCAGGCATATGCCTGGTATGATTAGGGCAATTTATAGGGGGTGGGGGAGTCGTGTAACTACACACAGTTCACCCCAAGCTGTATTATAGGGTTCGCGCTCAGCCTGAATCCCTGACCATTGCTCTCTCTCTCTCGTCATTTAAATGCACTTAACAGAATTTAACTGGGGCAGACCCTTGTCATGAACCTGAACTTGTATAAACACTGCATAGTCAAAACCTGTAGATACTACAGTCAATAATGAGTTAATGTGTCCACCTACTGTTGTGACTTATCAATTAAGATATATATTAGTATTAAGTGATGCTGATACTATAAGAAACTAATGCAATATAACTGCCTAATAAGGCCTTTGGTAATACAACAGCTATTATCTGAATGATCAAAACATGGTCAAATTTTCAGAGCAATCTCATGATCCTGAAAATATTCAGTTTTTCATTAAGCAATCTTCCTTTACTGCCAGATTATTGTGCATTTAGTTACTATTGGGAAACATCTGACAGTTCAATTGTGTTTCAGAAACACTGATACATAATACACATTATCGATCACTGGATTAAATTGATCATATATGCTGGAAATTACAATAAGTCGACCAGACAATTAATAAAAAAATTCTCATGATGGGCCAGATTTACTAAGCTGCGGGTTTGGAAAAGTGGAAATCAGATTTTAGCTGACATTCTCTATTATGTAAAAAGAAAGTGAGAGCTAATATCTGATTGGTTGCTCTAGGCAACATCTACAATTTTTCAAACCCGCAGCTTAGTAAATCTGGACCCAAATCTGCATATTGTCATAGTATTGTATTGTACCAAAATGCAGTTAAACAGAGATTGGGATGTCGATTTGACAGTGTGTAGTAATTTTAAGAAGAAAAAGCAAAGGCATAAATATGTGCTCCAGGGAAAACTATGTTACAATGGAAGTGGTGTGAAATTATTTCATTTTTGCTTATTCTTTTTTGCATGCAGTAAAATACTGCCAGCTTTTGCCATATAATCAGAATACAGGTGCTAAAAGCTGCTTTCGTGATTGTCACATTCAACACCTTGATAAAAATCCCGTAAAATCAAAACAGCAGCTGTCTGCATTGCATTGTAACTTGTAGCTGTGATGTTGCTCTTCAATAAATATTCACGTTGGAAATCATTATTATATAAATGTGATAGCTCCTTGTCTGGTTTAGTACATTGGGTTAAGAAGTCAGACATAGTAGACATATTGTCTTGGATGATATAAAACTCTGTTGGCAGTTTCAGATAATGCTGTGATAACCTGTATTTATAACACTGCTCAGTAAACTGATGCTCTGCTATAACAGTGAATTATAGTGAGAATACTGCTACATCATTTGCATTTTATGAAAAGTAATTTCATGAAAAGCTCTGCTTACTACCTTATTCTGTTTCTTTATTCACCTGTCTGACCTATCAATCATGATGTCTTCTATCCCTAGATGACTTTTTCAACTTTGGAATTTTACTTTCCTGCTCTGGCATAATTAATATAGAAGACTTTCTGGGTAATTTATAGTCTGCACAAAAATAATGTAAAAGCACAATGTCTCTCTATGAGCATAAGTGCTAATTTTATGGAGTGTGACCATGTTACGCTCTTTGCACTATTGTTCTGCTTAAGGTATTTTGAGATATAATTTTCCAAGGGAAAAATGCGTCCCATTTTAAGAATATATCCACAAAGATTTCTATCAAACAAATTATTTTACTGCATTAAGTAAATGTCCTAATTAAATCCTTTTTCTATTTTTTATATATTAAAATCATTAAGGTAACCCCTACTGTAACATGTTTTGTTATTGCAATGTCTGTTTTGTGCCTTGTATAGTAAGCAGGAAACTGCTCTCTTCTTGGCTTCTTTAATACTTTTCCTGAAGAGAGATTTTGCTGGAGAAATAAGTGTATATTAATCTGGGAAATAAGTGTATATTAATCTGGGAAAAATGTAGAACTATAAATAGTATGACTAAGTTGTACATAGGCATGACTGCCATCACAGGGATACTGATAGTAATAACTAGACATAGGATTATATGCATTTGCATGTTTGCATATGCAAATGCATAAAACGCAATTTTTATAGCGTTATTGCATATTTTAGTACTTTTTCATTGACAGTGCTTATTTAAGTAGTTAAATGTGTTAGGCGTGTTGTATTACGCGGGAACGGTGGTGGGCCGCAGACAGTGACGTGCGCCTCACATGCACTCGACAAGAGCACTGAACCCAATCTGCTGGCTCGCACTAGGTGAAAGCATTGGCGGGATGCGGTGCGCGTGGGGGAAAGGAATACGGCACTCGTTGCTTCACGCAATTCAATTGTTTGTCATTCAATTGTTCTCTGTGTTTGTTAACCTACAAAAATCTTATTTTTGTTGAAATAATGCCGCCAGTGAAAAAAAATACCCAGACTTTAATGAAATCTTGGATAAAAAATTACCCAGGCTAATTTACGACTGATGGCACTGTGATTTTCTGCAAGGTTTGTGACAAGCAAATACCTTCATCAAAAAAATACCAGATCGATCAACATGTGAGTACTGCTTCCCATATATTGTGAAAATAAACGTTAATTCTAATAATAAATAGTATTTTGATTGTGCATATTTCGCCCCTTTTTTAGTGCATATTTGTATGCATATTTTGGCATTTTGATAGTGCATATTATCCGATGTCTAGTAATAAAATACCAGGCCCAGGCTTAGATGGGGACCTAGGGTCCAACACTATTTTATTTCAACAGTAGCCACAGCCAGTATCATTTTGATCCTATTGCTGTGCTGCAGGCTCTGTGAAGTTTAAAGTCTCGCGAGATTGATGATGTCATCAATCTCATAAGACACAAAAGATTTCCCAGTCGTCACAGAGACTGGAGGATTGGAGCATTGAGGAGCTGTCTGCTGAGAACCATTTATGTAAGTAACTAGACCTTGGTACTGTGGTATTTACTTTTTAATACTGTGTAAAACAACACTGAACTAAAAAATATGAGTAGTATGCTCTATCATTATTCATAAAGGGGAAAACTACTTTAGGTCTCTTTTATTAGATAAACTTCTGTTGGTCATTATTTATAATGAGGGAAACTTAACATGAGGTTAAGCCTCATCCTTGGTGGCAGACTTTTGCGTAAGGATAAGGATAAGGTAACAGAGGGCAGGTTGTGGGAAGGAGTGAATCCTGACAATTTTTTTTTGTAGTGAATCCCACAGTTTCTGATGGCAGCTCTGTACACAAATATTATTATTTTTATAAACATACAAAGTGGGTCATGCTCCAGATAACGATTGTATACACTTACAAAGGCAAAATATTTAAACCATTGTTGGTGTATGAAAATATAAAAATAGGTTTAGTTTCTAAAAGGAGGGAGGAGCAAACAGGATAACGTGAAAGGATTCTGAAAATCTTGGAGGAACATTGCCAGCATATTATCATATTTTATACAGTACAATATGCCCTAGATTATGCAACAAATTCATAACAGCTCTTATTAAGGTAGAAACAGCTATTGCACACCAATATTAAAATCTGATTTACCAATTTCTTTTATTACATTGTAGGGCATTGGGTGCTCATGGTTATACTTAAGCATGCTACATGCACTTGAACAAATACTTAAATTATATTAAAAAATAAACTGTAATAAATGCTGATACCTTATGTAGATGAAGATAACAATTAAAGGAGGCATGGTTCCTGAGAACACGTGTTTCCAATGATCTTGTTTATCTGAAAATGAATGACAGTTATAGAAATAATTTTTGGAGTAACAACAAATAAAACTGCAACATCAGACACTATTTGCAGAAATTTGCATGCAGGTAAAATATTTAGCTTTTGCATATTGCACAGAGATAAACATTTATTTTATAATTTAAGTTTAACAATGCCATCTCTCTACTTTAAACCTCTCTCCCCTGCAGTTCAACATGATTCTGCCAAAGTGTATGTTTTAAACCAGTTTTTGTGGTTCCCCTTTAAACTATGGAATTAGTCCCATAATATAGAATTTGTTATTTCTCTAGAGCAGGCCAGGCCAACATGTGGCTCTCCAGGGGGTATATTTACAAAAGTCGATTTTTTAAAACAATTTGAAATTGACCGATCTCGCCGCGATTTTACCGCTATTTTTTTGCAAAAATCGTGGTATTCACTAACCGACACTGTTTAAACGCGATTTAAAATCTCCGTCGAGATACATAAATTTTTCTTTTCTATAGTAAAGCACAGCCATTTTCCCTTAAAAAATCGCCATCGCTTTCTGCTTTACAAAATCACAAGCGCAGCATCTTTGGAATGCTTAGCATGACTGCGCTGATAGAACTAAAAGGCTCAGCATTGCTGATCCTTGTAGTAATATCAGTGTCAGCATGTTAAGCCTTCTAAGCATGCTGCGCTGTATCCGGTTCCCCCAAAAAAATAGTTTAAAAAAATACATACACAAATACATTAACATACATGCGTGCCTAAAATAAACATTTACAATACATTATTTTGCCCCCTACTCTGTAAAATTACCCCAGGTGGCCACCCAGTTTTATACTAAATGTATTTTAACCTAATGTGTGTTGCATAAAGTAAATAAAATTATTTCAGACTCACTGTTTTGCTGTCATCATTCTTGGGACGAGTTGCTTGTAGTTTTTCTTTCTTTGCAGATATTCTTCTCCAGTTGCTTGAAGAATCTTGTCCGCTTGCTTGATTATGATGATCCGATACTCCCTTTTGCTCTTCGGCCTCTTCCGGCACTTGCCCCGATGACAGGCTCCTTCCTCTTCTTCAGCGCCGCTACTAATGACAATTGGGACACTAGAAGGCAGCCTTTTATAGAAATGATGATGACATAAACACTAGAGCGCTCACTAGAGCCCACTAATGTAAATGACATCATAATTTCTATAAAAGGGTGCCCTCTAGTGACCGAATGGTCATTAGGAGTGGCGCCCAAGAAGAGAAAAGAGCCTGTCGAAGAGGCCGAAGAGCAGAAGGTAGGACCGGATCATCTTCAAGTAAGCGGACAAGATTCTTCAAGCAACTGGAGAAGATTACCTGCAAAAAAAGAAGCAACTACAAGCAACTCGTCCCAAGAATGATGACAACGTATATATGTGCTCCGTCAGTGCGATTCTTTATAACCGCGCCTCCATTCCTTCATTTAAATGCTTCCCCCTACCCACTTTTATGTATATTTTCAAGTACGGATTTCTACGCCGCCCATGCACACGTATGTCCCCCAGTGTGAGTCACATGCCCGTGCCTAAAGCACACAGAGCGTATATTCAACGTAACTTACGTAAATAAAGTTATTACGCATGCGCAGTTGATTCGATTCTAGAAATACGCATGCAACTCCCCCAAAAACGGTTCTCTGAATACGGCCCAAAGAAAGGAATTGAGGAGAGGGTAAAGGAAGCAGAATGGGGTTTCTAAATTTGTGCTTGATCTGATTCTATAGTGGATAACTTTTGGTAGTCAGAAAAGAAAGGCTACTGAAGTAAGTATATTTTTCTAATGACATTTAGTAAACAACTTCTGTCCTCTTACTAAATGAGGAAGACTTCTAAGCAATATTTGGTCAATTGCTCAGAAAAAGGTCAATGGGCCTGATCCAGAGCTACGAAATTTTCGCACGACGGGCGAATGCGTACGTTCGTCCGTGCGTATAAACATACACGCCCCTAACACTCCCATTGTAAAGTACCTGCTTACGGCGGCTATACCCTACACTAGGTACTACCGTCGGCCGTACGAATTTTCGCACATAATACGCTGAGCGTATGGGCTTAGCACGCCCATACTGTACAATTTAAATGGCTATCCCCGCCTCCGTGTAGTAAAACGAGCGCCCAGACGACCGTCGTACTGAACGCACGCCCCTCGAGCGAACAATTCGCACACAATACGACCGCTATACGCTCATGTCGTCCAGCCGACCGGAAGCTGTCATACTGGGCATGCGCAGTGCGAATTTTCGTACGAAAATACGCAAAAAACGGTCGTACGCTCGCTCGAAATCGGCCAATTTCGTAGCTCTGGATCAGGCCCAATGTCATTGTAACCATTGTGTTCTAAAATGGGAAAATACACTGATCCAGGAAATCCTCTGGCATTTGATTTTTGTGTATAAATGGCAAAATGAGATAGGCATAGCTCCTAGACCTTTTTGTTTTGCTTAAAAATATAGGACTGAATCCAGACTAATGCTCCAAGCATGCAAGGAATTACGAAATGAGACCCCAACCTTAAAATGACCACAGTATCCTCACGTAAAATGAAGATGCACTAATTGTCTGGATATTACAGGGGTTGCCTAGCAGTCCTCACTGTACTATTTACATATACATCCCCCCTTACTCTCACTTAGCCATTTAAGAGGCCTGGGACAAAAGCATAGTTGGGGCTCCTCCACCATTTGACAAATGCTTAGTTGTTAATAAACAGTGGTCAGCACTGAGTGCAGTTTATAAACAGCTACCACTGACTGCTTAGTGCTCTTACTCATCTGGCTTGGTGTGAGACAAGGCTCTGGGGTCAGAACCGTTATCACTCAGTCTGCCACAAGGAGTGACAGCACTGCCAATTACAGCTGTGAGGCAATCATGGATAAGAAAGTAATCTACAACTGGTATACACCTGCTGCTGCTTGCTACTACTCCCCAGCAGCTTCATCTTCAAATGCAGAGCTGCAGCCAGTCTGCTACAGTACATCATTAGTGTGCCACAGGTCTGTGTATGTTGCTTCTAGGGAGTAGTAGTGGCGGAGCTGCTATCCATGTCATGAGTAGATGATGATACCAGTTATAGCCGCCTCCCCTCCCTCTACTACCCCCCGGCAGCATCATACACAGAGCCACAGTTCTGTCCCACCCTGCTCTGCCATTTGAAAATCTTCCAGTACAGAATTCTAGATCCGAGGGATAAACTGGAAGTGCGACGCGTGTGCTCTCATACACAAGTAAAAAACAAGAGTTTTCTGATCCTAGTAATCATAAAATGCCCCCCCCCCCCTTTTTTTTTATAACTTTGGATCCGTCCGTTCAGTTCTTGCATATAGTATTAACAGTATTGGCATGTACAACCTGTGCTGTATGCATATCGCTTTATTTGATTACATGTCTGTTTTTTTATACTGCACTAACGCTTTGTTTCATTACTTAATATACATGAATATTCGGTGAATGGCTGGCATACAGTTCGAAAACTTAAGGACTATTCTGGGAAAACAACTCACAGAAGATTCAAGCACACTGTGCAATATGTTTCTATAATTTATATAACTGAGAAAATTCATATGTTGTGTTTCTTTTATTTTTTAAGTTTAAAGTAAGCGTGACCTAGCTTTCATTTCATTTTTTTTTCCACAGAAAAGAAATCTTAAAACATTCTTTTAAAAAAAGCAACAAACGTTGTTCAAAAATCACTTAATATTTATGTTTTGTCAATGTAGGTAAATTGCTATGCTCTCAGTTTATTAGTGTACATTAGAGTATTACATTCTTCTTCATCAGACGAGGAATGTTAATATGGGCGACAATATCATGTTGCAGAGGAGAATGCTTAAAATACAGAATACGGAATTAATCATTCTTGTTGTAATACTCTTTAGAAACTTACTTCGGACCTTGAAGAAACAGGTATTATATTGTGTTTTTGTGAAATTAATGATAAAGTGATCTTAGTTAAACTAAACTCACCTTTTCTTTGCAGTACACAGGAGGGGCGTTTAATATACAGCACGTAGATGCAAATTTTGCTCTCTCTTCTGCAAACTCATTCACCTTGCTTGAAGTCAGTTTAGGAACCTTCTTATTAAGAGCGGTAATTAACCTGTTTTAAAAACAAACCCATAATTCAATAGTTGCATTTTTTTTATGATTATAGCTAGTTTTGGTCATTGTCTTCATGTATGTGTGATAATTGCAATAAGCTTACAAAATAATTTTCATCCTAGCTAATAAGAGGTAAAGTTTACAAACATACAATATGGTTGTATTACCGACCCCCATGGTTTGGTTCTAGAGCGGTGAAGAGCAAACGGAGAAATGGAGAGACTGAACTTTCAGCCCACTGGAATCTGGGTAAAACTTTCTGTTCACTACATTCTATCCTTCAAATTTCTTTGCTATACTGCTTATTCAATGAATGGAACTTACTCCCTACTCAGTTACTGAGATTTATTCAAACTATCATTGAAGTTTTTGACTGCGATCCAACAAGTGCCCTATGGGACTGCCGATATTTACCTTATATATCTTACGATATGCTATGTACAGTGTTTTTGAATGTTTACATATTTTTAGATGATTAATACCCTCGGTGGTATATTATACAATTTATTAATTATTTTAATATTACACTGGTGTTATTGTTATCGGTCATCAAATTTATTTCATTTGATTTGTTTTAGTTTACAGCGCTGTTTTGCTCTTTTTTATTGCTCTCTTCTAGGTGGGTTAGGTCCTACAGACAGCTTCTCTGGAGCGCCGATACTTTTTCTTTATTTTTTGTCTGGTTCTAAATCTTCATTTAAAAAAAAAATGTAATTGATAAAAACAGCTAAAATCATGTAATGTGTATGTGTTTTTGCTCAACTGGTATTATTAACATTAAAAACATTTCGAGTCATTTCCAGTCAAACTGTTTTCATCAGTACTGCTGCAACGGATAAACTAAGCGACAGAGCAGCGGCACAAACAATGGGCTGTGTAAAAGAGTATAGCACATCTATGAAACATTGTGTGGCACAGCAGTGACAGGCAGGGTAAACTATGATTGCAAATTATATTGAAGACAGCACAATAGCTGCTATTATACAACTTGTGAAAAACTGAGAGCACTAATAGTGGGTTTTTTATTTAAAAAAGAGCAGCTCAATAATACCCACACAACTACATAGTATAACTCAGGCTTACCAACTTCTGATAGCTTCCCCCCAGGGAATGGGTGATAGGGGCGGGGGCTTCATGACGAAAATTGTAACATGAAGTTCCTTCTTGCCCCTAGCAACACTAGGATACGGGGGCAGGTCTTGAGGCCGTGGTTTTCATGAAATCTATCATGCCCTCTGCGGGAGATTTGCAGGCTCTCTCAGGAGTCTCCCAGACATTCCGGGAGAGTCGGCAACCCTGATATTACTAAATATAACACAGTTATAGCTATCTAGCAACTGTACTCCTCACCTCTCCTATCTGAAAGTGGCTGCCAAATCACGAAAAAGTGCCTTATATAGCATCCAAACAACAGGAGAATCATTCTTCCCAACTCTGCCATCTGAAATGTCTGCCAAATCACGAGATTAGACATTTCAAGGAAAACTGTGTTTTTCCTTGATTTACCTTTCATTACCACTATCAACAGGCCCCAACACCATGAGCTTAACTGAAACCTTGTAAACATAGAGATAAACATTTGCTTACAACCCTTGACATGCTGCAGGTTTCTTATGCCTAATTCACCTTTTCTGTGGAACAATATTGTCTTACATTTCGTCTACCCAAATATTCTCTTATACAATTTCATTGCATGTCCTCAAGTTAAAAAAATCTCTTCCTTTGAAGAGTGCTCCACTTGTGTACCTGGTAAAACCCCTCGAGGGTTCTATTATACCCTCTATCGCATACTCATACTGAAAGCTATACATGTTTAGATGGATGCAATCTGTAACATACCTCCAATGTATTTATTTCCTTCTGGGTATGATTTCCAGAACTAAACACTGTATTACAGGTCTTCCCAGTGTGTGTATTGTTTACAAAATAAGGCTAGCCTTCATTTTACATTTTAACAATTGTGCATATTAAAGTAACACAAAAACCGAGACACTACCAGGTAGTAATGGATATCATAGTTCATAAAATAATAAGGACCTGATTCAGACTTAAGAAGGAGCTTAAAGTTAAGAGAGGAAAGTTACTCCTAGGCAAAACCATGTTGAATTCAGGGGGAGTCAAGTTAATTGTATTCTTTGCATGCAGGGTTATATCTTTAAATTTATTACTGCATACAGAGAGTGACCAGCTTTACTTTTACACTGTTAATTAGACTTGGGATAGGAAACATCCCCTCTCAACTCTAATATTGTTTGGAACAGATTAAATATGACTCCCCTGCAATCACCATGGTTTACCCAGGGTTGCCGACTTTTTAGAGCTTCCCTCCGGGAGAACCCAGAGGGAAGCCATAGATTTATGCATGGGGCAGGGCTTAATGATGCGATTTATGCAAATCACATCATTAAGCCCCGCCCCTGTCAATCACTCCTGTATTCTCTACCGTTTCAGGGGATGGACGAGGCTTGATGACATAATCAAGCCCCGCACATCCCTAGTAACGCTAGGGATTACAGAAGTAATTGATAGCTGGTGGGGCTTGCAGGAGCTTTGCTGGCTCTCCTTACAGGTCGGCAACCCTGGGTTTACCCCAGGAGTACCTTTCCTCTTTTAGGTCTGGATCCAGACTTAGGTAAGTGCTTGAAATTAGTTACTCCTGGGCTAAACCATGTTGATTGCAGTGGAGTCATATTTCATCTGTTGCAAACAGTATTAGAGTTTAGAGGTGATGTTTCCTATCCCAAGTCTAAATAACAGTGTGATAGTAAAGCTGGTCAGTATCTGTGTGCAGTAAGCATTTCAAAGATATATCCCTGCATGCAAAGAATACAATTAACTTGACTGCCCCTGTAATCAATATGGTTTACCCCAGGAGTAACTAATTTCAAGCACTTACTTAAGTCTGGATCCAGCCCTTAGGCCCTGATTCAGAGATTGAAAATAAGAGAGGAAAGTTACTCCTGGGCTAAACCACGGTGATTTCAGTCAAGTTAATCGTGTTCTTTGCATGCAGGGATATATCTTTGAATTGCTTGCAGCACACAGATACTGACCCATAGGCATATCTATAATGGGTGCAGGGTGTATAGTGCACATGGGCCCCTCAGAACAGGGGGATTCATCCTGCACCCAGGGTTGGCAGGGGAAGGGGGAAAAAAATAGATGGGACTGTCCCCATTCGCAGGGCACCGTTAGGCTCCGCCCCTTTTGAGGTCTGCGAATCGGGACAGTCGTGTCTTAGGTTAGGAGGGGGGGCATGTACAAATCCTGCACAAGGACCCCCTCACTTCTTAAAATGCCCCTGTACTGACCAGCTTCACTTTTACACTGTTATATAGACTTGGGCAGGGAAACATCACCTCTCAACTCTAATACTATTTGCAAAAGATGAAATATGACTCCTCTGCAATCAACATGGTTTAGCCCAGGAGTAACTTTCCTCTCTTAAGGTTAAGCTGCTTCTTAAGTCTGGATCAGACCCTTAATTTCAAGCTCCTTCTTAAATCTGAATCAGGCCCTTAGTCAGTGTATGATCTACGATGTGCATACCTCCCAACTGTCCCGATTTGTGCGGGACAGTCCCTCTTTCGGTGCACTGTGCCGCCCATTGTCTTGCTTGTCCCGATAAGCAGAGAATAATTTTTTTTTCAATTATTTCAGTAGCAATTAGCCAGATGTCCAGCAGGTGGCGCTGTGACGATCTGATAGAGGAAACTCCGCACAGAGAAAATCACCACTGCGGAGTTCCTGAGTCTGACTGCACCAAGCCAGGATGCAGCATGTCTCCCCTGCTGCCACTGCTCTGGACTGGTGAGTGGCCTGGGGGCCCCTAATATATGCTTTGCTTGTCCTGCATAGGCTGTGGTTAGCTGTGGAGGAATACAGACAGCAAAATGACCAGGGAGACTAACAGCCATAACAATAGCCCTGACATACCAAGTGCAGTCAGCATCATGAGTACCTCAAGTCCTCTCCCTGCAGATCATCTCCTCCAGTCTCCACATTAACCCTGTCCACTCCCTGCAGATCATCTCCCACATTCTCCACATTAACCCTGTCCACTCCCTGCAGATTATCTCCGCCATTCTCCACATTAACCCAGTCCTCTCCCTGAATATTGTCTCTTCCAGTCTCAACATTAACCCTGTCCACTCCCTGCAGATCATCTCCCACATTCTCCACATTAACCTTGTACTTTACCTTAAAATGATCTCCGCTAGTGTCCCCAATAACCCTGTCCTCTTCCTGCAGATAATTTCTCTCAGTATCCATATTAATCCTATCTACTCTGTGCAGATCATCTCCAGCAGTGTCCACATTAGTCCTTTCCCTTCCCATACATAAATGGAGTTTCTCTGTCCCTGCTCCATCACTGGGGTGTCTGTCTGTACAATAAGATCCTCTGTAAGTGTGGAGCCTCCATTATGAGAACATTATGCCCCATGTAAATCATCATGAGTGAGGCCAATCACCTGCGCCCTGTAGGACCAAACCTGTTACTGTGAATGGAAGTGACCAAACAGATATGGTCCTATAGGGCTCCTGTAGGAGCCCTGTATTACCTCTACTGCATCACATGACCGCACACAGCCGGAGAGAGGGAGCGCCGCGGAGGAAGGAGAAATCATCAAAGGTAAGTAACATTAGAGGCTGGACATAAGGGGCAGACAATGGAGGCTGGACATAAGGGGCAGACAATGAGGGTGGACATTATAAGGGGCAGACATGGAGGCTGGACAAATAATATAGAGGCAGATATGGAGGCTAGAAATAATAATAAGGAGCAGACATGGAGATTAGACATATAAACAGGGGGAGACATTTGGAGGCTGCACATAATAATAAGGGGCAGATATGGAGGCTGGATATATGAATCCTCGACAAATAATAAGGGGCAGACACATGGATGGTTAAATAAAAGGAGCAGGCACTAGACCCACTGGTCTGGGCGGTTCAAGACACACCCACTTTCCCAGACACGCCCACTGTGTGGTACAAGACACACCCCTCTACCGCTAAATTTTGTCCCTCTTTCGAATTCTCAAATGTTGGGAGGTATGAATGTGCACGACCTTCATGTGGCAACCTTGCTAATTGTTTTAATAAACTTACCCACAAAACATTGTTTTTTAAGCAGAATGCATCACAGTAGTAGTTTTACCATTCCTCATGAACCAGGTTCAATTTAATATTTTTCAGTATGATTGTTGCCTGCTTCTCCACAGACTCTGAATTTAATTATCTTTTGAAGAAGTACTTTTGGTTCATTTGGTTTGTAATTATTGTTTTTTTCCCCAGTTCATTATGCACTAATCTTCTTATTTCCATATAATGCTATTTCAGTTTGCAATGCCATTTATAAAATTTTATGGCTTGCGCTATAATAATGACAAAATCCAACTAATTTTGAACTAGTTAAACAGCACAGTCTGTCTAAGTGGTGAATAAAATCTACCATATGCTCTCACTGGTCATGACCTTTTTGTGTGCAAACGCCCAACAGAACATTAGTAATTTATGTTCATTGGGGCCACTTTAATGATAGAATTTCATTAAAACACACAGAAATCTTATTACCATAAGTAGATTATTATACATACTTGTACTTCTCAATAATCTGCCTAGGCAGCTCAAAACATTATAATGTTATGATGAATATGCTGCGCTCTCTTCACCCCCAAACCTTTACTGTATTCTTCTTCTATGGTTGAAGTGGAAATTTTGATGTGGAAGTGTGAAAAGGAAGAACTGATTGTAAGAAGGTAGAATTTCATTGTATTAAGTTGGGTTCATTAATGATAGTAAGTCTCAATGGACATGCCAGTTTACGCATACACACTATACGAAGATAACAGCAGATCTCGGTTCATCGGGCCGTATTCACAGATCCGTTTTCACGTGGAGTTGCGTGCGTATTACTAGGTACGTTTTAACTGCGCATGCATAGTAACTTTATTTACGTAGGTTACGTAGAATATACGCATATAAGAGCTTTAGGCACGGACAAGTGAATCACACTTAGGGACATACGTACGGAGGGGCGGCGTTGAAATACGTACTGGAAAAGTTACGTGAAAGAGGGTGGGGGGAGGCATTTAAATGAGTCTTTGAGGGCGTGGTTACATAGAATCACATGTACGGCATACATATACGCAGGTAAGTACACACGTAAAGTTAGAGGTGCTCTATGGAGGTGTACGTCTACGATTGCACGGCCGTGAGAGGGGAGTGTCATGGGTGTTGGTGGGTGTAGGCTTGCTACGTGCGTGCGTATAATTGCGTACTTTTAAAAAACGGATCTGTGAATACGGCCCATCATCTCTAAACTCATCTGCTGAAACAACACACTGTACAGATATCTGCCTGTGCTAAACAGAACACTGCCAGAAGAGGTTGGACAGATGCTCACACACTAACCACGGGGTCAGATTAACCACAACCTCAGGACCCCCATACACAATAGCGTCTTCACAAAAATATAATGTACGGTGTTCCCTCAGTTATCTATGAGGATGGATGTCAGTGATTGACATCCACCTCTTATGCACACTGTATCAATGCTGCCGGCATATTCCAGCAGCTGCAATAGTGTGCTTAGGAGGAGGATGTCAATCACTGACATCCATCTTCATGCACTGCAGCAGGACGGTTATGCTTTTGTTTGCTATGTGTTCAGCACAGGAGAGCAGCAGAGGAGGGAGTCATCGCTATGGCAGAGAAGATTCAGATCAGATTTGTAAGTCATTAAATTTGTCTTCTAAATATTATTATGTCCTTCAACTTTTGCCAAGAAAAAAGGGAAGTTAATACATTAGTGAAATCTTTTTAGGAGATTCACTAGGTATTACATGTACTACTGTCTGTTGGCAAAATCCTGTCTCCACATTTAGACTAGCTGAGACTCTGATTGCTTGTCTGATACCCAAGACAACAGGATATGTCATTTTGTCACAGTTACCCTTAAACTGGGGAGCAGTGTGTGTTTTGGAAGGAGGGAATGGAATGCAAACATGAATGAAGGTGAAAGGTTGTCCAGCACCAGACAACTAATTCATATGTGTTTTACTTATTTTTTTGGTAAACTGTTTCTGTTTTTTCTTTCACTTCCATGGTATATTATCAAAGCAACTAAAATACAAACATTTTACACACTTTTTTGGCACAGAATAAACAAAAAGTAGGATGATAATGGGTAGACAGGACATCATTCTGTTACTTGTGCCATTTGAAGACTGGGGGCCAGATTTACTAAACTGTGGGTTTGGAAAAGTGAAAAAGTTGCCCATAGCAACCAATCAGATTTTAGCTGACATCCTCTAATATGTAATAGAAAAGTTAGAGCTAGAATCTGATTGGTTGCTATGTGCAACATCTACACTTTTCCAAACCCGCAGCTCAGTAAATCTGGCCCTGGGTGTGTTGACATGGAATATGGAACGCTGAAATAGGAGAATATCGCAGTTAAACTGGATTTTAGCTTTCACTTAAGAAGAGAGTTTTGTCATTTGAATTTAATAACTGTTAGAACAGCACCAATAGTGAAATTTTTTGTAATTCATATTCCACGGTGCAGCACATAAATTGGAAGGTTTAGAATCCTACTTTGCATAGAAAAAGTTAGAACGTTATGGTAACAGAGGTGTCATTTGAGAATGAGTAGTACAGAGCGTAGCACAGACATGTTTTCAATGTGTTTTTTTAAGTTCAAATAATGGTAAAAAGTATTGTTACATTTTTTTTAAATAGTTCTAGCCATCCCTGAGCATTTATTCTGCCATACAAAATATTTTTTTTTCTCATTTATTTTTTCACCAGTAATGTATTTTATATAGTGAAATAATCATACATTTTTTGTTTTATATTTTTACCATGTGTAGATCACTGTTTTTATTACATAAAAGAACATTTCCCCATTAAAATTGGCCTGTGCCTATAACTTTCACCATCCACTGACATAGTGTAAAGTTTTCATGTAAGTGCACTTACCTTAGACCATAGCTTCCGGGAGACTCCCTAAATTCAGGCAGTTCTCCCGGGAGAGCCGGCAAATCTCCCCCAAGGGACTTGAGGTTCGTGGTTTCCATAAAACCACGGCCTCAAGTCCTACCCCCCTGCCTGGCAACACTAGTTTACTAGCGTTGCTAGAGACAGGGAGGGACTTGATGACGCAAATTGCGTCATCTAGCCCCACTCCCATGAAACCCCCTAGAGAGGTAATTGATAGTCAAGGGGCAGGGCTTAATGATGCTATTTGCATAAAGCACACCGTTAAGCCACGCCCCTGCCTGCATCTATGGCTTCCCTCCGGGATCTCCCAAAGGGAAGCTTTTATAAGTTGGCAACCCTGCCTTAGACAGCTACTGTACCTATTTCAATGAGTTAAATGCTCCTTTTCTACTTTTAATATCGGTTCACAAGCACACAACACATGGATGCACAGACAGCCGCATTTGTACATTTTTGTACTTGTTCCCATTACAGGCATGCACAGTGTGAATTTCTGCTCCATTTCTGTCTAAAAACAGGCAGATACACAGCTTTGGATCAGCTCCCATACCAGCAATAAATATACAGGAAAATAGTTTTGATCATTTTGCTTACCTGTAGAGGTAAATAGAGGGTGTTATGGGATTAGTTATTGAAACTTTTATCCTATGCGCATAAACACATACAAACAAAAATATAACCTGCCAATATTGTGGTTGGTGGCCTCTGTTAGATGCTAGTTATGACTGTTTAATCCCATCAGACCAAAAGAAAGTTTTTTTATACAAAAGAATAATTTGTGTTCCTTTTTCACACCAGTGGCTTTCCATATTTTTCTTTCCAACAGAATATTTTGATCTAAAATGCCATAATACAACTGTGATTTCTTTTAATGCTTCCGTAAGCCTGCTCATTAATAATGACACCCACTATTATCTGCAACAGGTGACACATTTCTTAGATCTGATAGGAAGTCCAAAATATCAACACCGACCCTTAAGGGATCTTCAATCAGAAAATAAAGCCCATATGAAACAAGAGCTACTGCTCCCTATTGCTGTTCCATCAAAGGTCCATCAAAGTCTATGATAAATAATTCACTTACTAAATACGGGAAGGCAGATCAAAAGCACAAATATTGTTTTGAACATTTGGCCACAAGTTAACACAATTACCCAATAGAAGATTTGTTGGAAAGAAGTGGACAGTAAAACCATGGGGAGAATTAATCCAATAATATGTATTATGATCACAGCAAAGAGTTCTTTACACCAACATGATTTATTGTAAGAAAGTCATATGAGTGACAATAGCTTGAAGTATTTCTAGTTTAACAGATGAGACAATTCAAATAGAATCCCATTGATCTCAGGCACATATTTTGTTTTTATTTTTAAACTAAACAGCAAGTTTAGAAACTTGTTGATCTGAATCTGACTGAGAATGTCCAAGTATATTTCAGTCTTTCATTTACTTGTAGGAATGGAAATCATTTACTGTTGCATTGGAACCATCAGCCAGATAGTTCCGATGGACAATGTTAAACCCTGCAATGGTTATGATCTAGTGTTTTCCTGACCAACGCTAGGATTCTAACACCATGTTTTCCCAGTATTGGGTGACACACAGTGCCTGTGCTTACTACTTCCAGCTGCACTCACTGCTGGTTCTCTCTGTATCTTGTATTCAGAGACTGACATAATACACACTATCCCACTAAGAGTCTGGAGGCTGATGGAACCAATATGCCATATTTGGACAAAACAAAGACAATATTTTACAACTGCAGCCACTTTGGTCCTTTCTGTTTTCTAAGGCAGGTGAAATTAGAAGAAAAACCAAGAATAGAATTAAGGGGAAGCAACTTTCAAACTTACAATTTCTGCAAAGATATAAGAGAAAGTTTGATAAATGTCGCACGCGTGATGGGTGTGAACTACTGTGACCCTCTGCATAAACTTAATTTATACTTATACTATAAGTAAAGACACAGACCACAATGTTGGGAACTAAATTTTATTAATTTAGATAATGAGAATTGGATAAGCCAATTAGAATTGGTGGGGGCCAAGAAAGCAGGTTATTATTAATAATTAATCATGTAAACATAAATAAATAAACAAAGCATCATGGTGATAAACATTCGCAACTTTCTCAAACTTATCAACCAAACAAACACACATAAACCAGCGAATGAGAATCCAACAACATAGGTACAGTGCTTCACTTAAGCACCACGCGGGACCGTCCATATGAACGTGTCCACAACCTACAACCATGAGCACACAACAGTTCATATGAAAGTCCATATGAACCTGTCTATAACCCACAAAACACAAAGGGATTGCAACTCACAATCCAAAATGAAGCCACATTGACGCACAGTCCAAAACACAAACATGTTGAATAAACAGACATATTAACCAAATAAAGAAATAAACCTGCTTTCCGCCTACGCTACTAAAACAGCCCCCCCCCCAAACTGGCAATACCCCTATAACCTGATAACCAACAACCGGGGAGGGAGGGTGAATCCAGATGGAGAAAAAAGAGGCAGACCCAAGGCTTCCCACAGCTTTTATTTGAACGAGAGGCCCGACTCTACCCACTACCCCTTAACCTATGAGAAGACACCAAACAGTGAGTGACACTCTCCGTCCCACTCCCACGCTGGTAGTTTACCTTTGCTCGAGTTAAAATTCTTTAACCCTCCGCTTCCCTGTATCCCAAAAGCATGTGTTACTAATAAGGATGATTTGAGACGTTTATAAGTGTATTAAATGTTCAAGCAGCCAGTTTACTTTAAAAAATAAAAACATTGGTTAACATCAGTTCCAGAACCAATGTTTAGGTCTAAACAATGTTTATGACCAATGTAAAAAACATGGGTACTACAAATGTTTTCTTTCAACATGCCATCCCCAGTATATGGGAGAAAACCATAGTTCTGGATGTTTACCACAGTATGTATATTTCACAGCAGGAACACAGCCCTGCAGATCTTCCCTGGGGAAGCATATAGAAGAATATAACTATTGGTTGGATTCAAACATTTCCTACAATCAGAATCATGAGCACAATAGATGGTATGTACTATACAGATATCTGTGAGTTTGCTTTGTAACCACTCCCACTTGCATGGACATCACTTTTAAAGATGGGTTCAGCCAAAGTCACAGAAGTATAGAATTCTGGATTGGTAAACATCAAGGAAAAATGCCTATACCAAACATTAGGCTGGATCCTGACTTAAGTAAGTGCTTGAAATGAGTTACTCCTGGGCTAAACCATGTTGATTGCAGGGGAGTCATATTTCATCTGTTGCAAACAGCATTAGAGTTGAGAGGTGATGTTTCCTATCCCAAGTCTAAATAACGGTGTGATAGTAAAGCTGGTCAGTATCTGTGTGCAGTAAGCAATTCATAGATATATCCCTGCATGCAAAGAATACAATTAACTTAACTGCCCCTGCAATCAACATGGTTTAGCCTAGGAGTAACTAATTTCAAGCACTTACTTAAGTCTGGATCCAGCCCATTGTGCTAAAATGGAATAGGGAAACTCTGTTCTCTTAAATCTGCTTGACGTATTCTGATTGGCTGGCACAGATGCTTGCATATACACAGAAATAAAAAGTGCCTCCAATATAATAGAAACGCACAGACAGAGAAAATAGGATTTATGGATCCAGCACTAAATATTAATCGGTAGGCTGTGAGTGGTCAGTATAAGGCATTTAGGGCTCTATTTACTTTCCTCCCTCGTTCCCTGTGAACGAAGCTGCATCAGTCTCGCTTATCACCGCAGCGAGCCTGGCAGCTTCGTTGACAGGATTTACAAATACTCACCCCTCCTGCGAGGTCCCGCAATGAGCTGCCGGGTCCGCGCTGTACTTCATATTCATGCAATGCATGAATGAAGTATTGCACATGCGCAGTAGCTCACAATCCAGACTCTGGCAGCTACCTTCACATGATTTACTAATACTCACCCCTCCTCCGAGGTCCCGCGATAAACCGCAGGTCGGTGCTGTGCTTCTCCTTCGTGCGATCCATGAATGAAGTACTGCACATGCGCAGTATCTCTCAATCAGGACACATGCGCAGTGTTTCATGTCAGGACTTGGGAACATTTCAGTGCCGACATGAGAAACACTGCACACGCGCAGGACATGAGAAACACTGCACACGCGCAGGACATGAGAAACACTGCACATGCTCAGGACATGAGAAACACTGCACACGCGCAGGACATGAGAAACACTGCACACGCGCAGGACATGAGAAACACTGCACACGCGCAGGACATGAGAAACACTGCACACGCGCAGGACATGAGAAACACTGCACACGCGCAGGACATGAGAAACACTGCACACGCGCAGGACATGAGAAACACTGCACACGCGCAGGACATGAGAAACACTGCACATGCGCAGGACATGAGAAAAACTGCACATGCGCAGGACATGAGAAAAACTGCACATGCGCAGGACATGAGAAAAACTGCACATGCGCAGGACATGAGAAAAACTGCACATGCGCAGGACATGAGAAAAACTGCACATGCGCAGGACATGAGAAAAACTGCACATGCGCAGGACATGAGAAAAACTGCACATGCGCAGGACATGAGAAAAACTGCACATGCGCAGGACATGAGAAAAACTGCACATGCGCAGGACATGAGAAACACTGCACATGCGCAGGACATGAGAAAAACTGCACATGCGCAGGACATGAGAAAAACTGCACATGCGCAGGACATGAGAAAAACTGCACATGCGCAGGACATGAGAAAAACTGCACATGCGCAGGACATGAGAAAAACTGCACATGCGCAGGACATGAGAAAAACTGCACATGCGCAGGACATGAGAAACACTGCACATGCTCAGGACATGAGAAACACTGCACATGCTCAG
>WWET01000816.1:27804-40465 GCA_011038615.1 Limnodynastes dumerilii | reverse complement strand
AAAAAAATGAAGTCCCAGCATGAGAAGCACTGCGCATGTGCAGGCTCTCCATGTCGGGACCGGCACCTGCGGGCAGACGCGTCTTCGGTCCGGTAAGTATTTAAAGCTATTTTGTTGTGTTCTTTAATTTATATTGTTTTTTTAATTGTTTCTTAATTTAAAAAAAAAAATGTATTTACATTTTTTCAAGACAACGTTATTTACTTTTATTCCAGCGGTCTACCCATACATATACCCCTTTTTCTCCCCCTAATAACAGCTATTAGGGGGAGAAAAAGGGGGTTTTATGGGGAGATTGCTGGAAGAGAATTCTAAACGCCAGTCTGAGATGGCGTTATTTTAACTCTCAGAGCAGAGTATAAAACTCCGCTCTGAGGGTTAGTAAATAGCCAGCCCCATTGAAAACAACGGGCTGGCGAAGTTTTGCCGCATGGCCCTGGAAACTGGTGGTTTCCATGGCGGTGCAGCTGTTGTAAATAGAAAAAAGTTCATTTTTGGAGTTATAACTTCATAACTCCAAAAATGAACTTTTTAAAGCTTTAGTAAATAGAGCTGAGTATTCGGATATGGTAAGTTCGTGCAGGCTTGGTTTATAATTAACCGAGCATGCACATCTGTAATCTTTAAGAAGAAAATTAATTATCCTATAATCCATGGATGAAGTAAGTGTTATTTTGTTTTTAATGATAATCTAAAAAATGTAAGTCTTACATTAAACACTTTACAGAATAGTACATTGATTACTGTATAAATCTAAAATAATTGAATAATGCCTACAACTCAGTGCATTCAAATATATATTTTATTAAAGTAATACATGTTATGGCTCATAGGGCCTGATCCAGAGCTACGAAATTGGCCGATTTCGAGCGAGCGTACGACCGTTTTTTGCGTATTTTCGTACGAAAATTCGCACTGCGCATGCCCAGTATAACAGCTTCCGGTCGGCTGGACGACATGAGCGTATAGCGGTCGTATTGTGTGCGAATTGTTCGCTCGAGGGGCGTTCAGTACGCCGGTCGCCTGGGCGCTCGTTTTACTACACAGAGGCGGGGATAGCCATTTAAATTGTACAGTATGGGCGTGCTAAGCCCGTACGCTTTGCGTAATATGTGCGAAAATTCGTACGGCCGACGGTAGTACCTTGTGTAGGGTATAGCCGCCGTAAGCAGGTACTTTACTATGGGAGTGTTAGGGGCGTGTATGTTTATACGCACAGTCGAACGTACGCATTCGCCCGTCGTGCGAAAATTTCGCAGCTCTGGATCAGGCCCATATGGTGGCTCAAACAATAGTACTACTGTGTATAGGTCATGAGCTTATTTCCCAGATAAGGCCTTATCTGTATCTTATACACAAAATGTTATTTGGCTACTGACTTAAATGAATCTTAGTCTGTGTTTCTGTCTATCTCTATGTCGGTCACAGAATTTAAACTGTACATTTCGTTTGGCTAGGAACTAATATGTATGATTTAAATGAAGTCTATGTTACACTACAGACAAAAGCACAAAACAAAACTCTCTAGCATGTCTTTATAAGATGCAACCTGTTGCAAATACTGCTATACAACAGTACAAGCATAATTATGACATGAGGTTTACTGAAGGTCCTGATTGAAGAAAGGAATTGTATATCAGTTTAATAAGCACAAAACTTTAATTATCTCCAAATCTGACATACTCAGAACACCTTCTCATACAATAAAAAAAAACATTTTTTTTGGCATTTGCCATTATAGCCAGTCAAAAATAAGTACATTAATAATCTGCGCCAGTACCATATAATAGAGCAACAGATACTAAGTAGACAAATTAGTGTATATGATTTATTGAATTAAATGTTATATTACAAATACTAACACTGCCCTAATTTGAAGTAGAGTAATTTAAAAAAAATCAATTTATAAATTAGCATTAGAAATAAAACATAACTTACAGTTTTATATCAGATCTTAATTTATTGTGTTAATTTAGCACATAAGCTTTATAGAATGTCAAGAAACTATTTTGAGGAAATTCTTCTAAAATAAAATGAATCACATCAAATATCACTTTTTTTTATTATTGTAAATATCAGCATAAACACACAGAATATAATAGAAAAGAGTGTTTTGATAAAGAATAATACAAGAGCTTGATAAATTAAGAAAAAATAATGTCATACCGTCATATATGGTATGAAAAATTCACAAAATTAGCATCGCAAAATACACCGGTGCGCAGCTAATTGAATCGGGCCCTTAGTGTATTAGATGTGTGCCAAAATAATTTGTTTAAAATAAAATAATATACATTCTTTTAATAAGGAGAATAAAAACAGAATGGAAGTTGCTCAATCAATTTATAAGTATATGTTAAACAGGTGCGTAAAAGGCAGGGGTCAATCTGCTTGCCACAGAAACAAAAGGAAAAAATAGCCCCAGCACACTGCCATAAACCAGTAACAAGCTCTACTGTTCTATCTGTAAAATAAAACACAGAAATGTTTGTTACACATATTTGATCAAATATGGGATAAGCCACCAGCCACCGACAAGGCCTTTCTGTATATGGTGGTCCTAACTCTAAAATTGAGAGTCCCAATGTTGGGTCCCATATATATGTTTATAAATTGAGAGCCAACTTACCTAGGAGACACCCCTTAAAGTCTCCAATAAAGAGAGCAGGGTCTAACTGGGATTGAATCAACCCAATTGTCTACAAGGATCATAAAAAATGTTAAAACACCCAAGCCCAGCCAGTCCTCCAAAATTTGTGTATCAAAGGAGTCTCTACATTGGTTGCCTGTATTTTACAGAATCAAATACACAATACTTTTGTTAACCTATAAAAGCCATCAACAAGACTGCACCCACACACATATGCTCACTCCATAGGCGTATCTATAATGGGTGCAAGGTGTTCAGTGCACACGGGCCCCTCAGAACGGGGGCCCTGTGGCATTCATCCTGCACCCAAGTCCACATAACAGGGTTGGCAGGGAAAGGGGGGCCTATTCGGAATCTATTTCTTCCTTCCAAGATCTCCTGTAGGAAAGAAATAGATGCCGAATGAGCCCCCTTCCTCTGTGGTGGGACTGTCCTGATTCGCAGGTCGGAAAAGGTGTGGGGCTTAAATCGGCCATTATGCCCCACCCCTTTTAAGGTCCTGTCTTAGAGTAAGGGGGGGCATGTACAAATCCTGCACAAGGGCCCCCTCACTTCTGGTTTACTCATCTCAAGAAATATCCCAGCTCGTTCTCTCACATCTTTACAGGATATACAGCTTTTACAACTGCTTTGCTATCCAGTTTTCCTTACTGCTACATGATGAACGTTCTCAGGGCCGTCGTAAAATGTGGGGTATGGGACACAGCTGCGGGCCCCGCCCCGTATGTGACATCATGGGCACCGCAAACCTTCTTTAACAGCGGCCGGTGCGCATGGAAATTCTTCCCTGTGCATTGGCTCGCTACTCGGCAGGCCCCATCCGCTCCAGACAATAGTCCTGACTTTATCCCCCTTAACGTTCCTAAAGTTCTTATTTAGAAGCATGATATTTTAAATTGTGGAAAATGATTAACAAAACTAAGTAGTGTGGTATAAGACTTGCTGCCCACTACTACAGTATATGAAATACTGAGAAAGGATAGGAAATTATAATAACACAGAGGAATATGCAAGCATGTGCCTTAAATAATAAATCAGATTACAAAACAAATTGTGGCATGTTTTAATGGCATGTTCCTGACAATGCAATTTAACTTGATCTATCTTCAATATAAACACATTTACAAGCTTTAACAAATAATAAGCACAATTCCTTCTTATTTATTGAACATATCCGCCTACATGACAATTTTATGTGTGGATTGTCCTTGTGCTATTTATAATTCTCCTTTTTGTTTGCATTAGTAAGTATGAGAACCAAGACATTAGATGCATTGTTATTGTTGAGGCAATCCGTATTTTTCTATTTTTTATTTGCATTGGTAAATAGGAGAAGCAAGTCTTATTATATATATTATTATTCTTAAAACACTTGTTTGAGATCTTTAGAAATATATGTATTATCTCTTTAAAAATAAATAACTTTAGAAATCTGTTTTTTGTTTTTTTTTACAAAATAGTTATTTTAGCTAAAAAGGGCAAGTACTCTGTAGTCTGAAACATTTTCAATGATTACTACCCAATTTAATAGTGAGCTATGCATCATTTTTCAGAGATTGTATCTCGCCCACACAACACCAAGACTAGCCAAAAACATCAACTTTCCAAANNNNACAAGCCAAAAACATAAACTTTCAAAAAAAAAAAAAAAGATGTCAATCATTCAGTCTGTCCTCTTTTTACGTATCTACTTTGGCTTGAAAGTTTCTGAAAGTTTTATTAATAACAGTGTGCCAAACTCCTAAGTTAAGGAGAGATAACTTAAATTCCAAGATATTTTGTGGTGCTATGTAACTGTTATTTTACAATTGCTTTATAGAATCCAATTTGCAGCAATCATAGCTTCGCATTTTCACAATACTGGAATTGCAAGACATTTGATAAAGTAAGCTTGGTTTAAGAAAGATGTATGTTAACGTTTAAACATCACCTGGGATTAAAACTTCTAACTCTCATACAGTACTGAAAAGAGTAAGTCTGAATTTGACAACAAATATATTAGAAATTCTTATACATGCAAAAGTAAAACTTTATTCATTTTATGATAAAGGAAGTGGGGACTGTCATACATAAGACCAAAGTAAGGTTAATAGGTACACAGATTACTCTTACTTACCTCAAATGTACAACTGCACATGTATGATTTTATTCTTATTTTTCTTATTGTTTATTTATAAGGCGCCACAAAGTGTCTGCAACGCTGTACAAAGAACGACGGAATGCAGTACAGATATAGAGGGTGGAAAAAAGGTCATTTAACATAGAACCTTATTACCACTGTCTGCTTGAACTCATGGGGGCTGACACAGAGATTGTAAGTAACAGCAAAAACCGTCTATGCCTAGACAAATCATGTTACAAGGTGAGGGTTCAAAATAAACTGTATTTTTTCATGAAAGAAAAATACTTTGTTTTTAAATATTGTACACTGATCCAAGTACATATCTCTGGTGAAGTCCACTGGTAACTTTACCATTCCCAAAAGGGATTTCATCTACTACAACCCTCTGTTCTCTATCCTGCAACCATCTTGGAATCCAGGCCCAAATTTTTCCAGCTAATTTAACAGCCTTTGGTGTGGCACAGTGTCAAAAGCCTTACTGAAGTCTGGATATGTCTACAGCTCCCTCTTGATCTTTTACTTTTGTGAGCTAGTCAGAGCCATAAGATTTGTTTGACATAATCTATCTCCAATGAATACATGATGTTTGGGATTATGTAATTTGTCAGATATCTGGAGCTTGTCCTTTAATTTTTAACAGTTTGTCTCCTCTAATATTCAACATGGCTTGGAATCACCATCAGAACTTAGCAAATGGTTAACAAAACACAACCACCATAGCCGTCTAAAAATGATTAATTCCCCCCTCACATTAATTCACACACACTTAATATGCCTTACTGCCACCACCAAGGTTTGTTTGACAGCATACAATCTATCCACATAGCTTTAGGTCCACATCTATATCCACTATTCTCTAAAAACTTATTATTACTCAATGATTATTCAGTTTTGTGTAGCATTTATAATACCAAGCTAACAAGAGATCATAAGATCACAGAGTCATGCAATTATTAACTGAGACTTAATATGGAAAAAAATGTTACCCAAGCTTAAGGTAAAAATAAAATGACATACAGTTTTAAATAAAAAGTAAGTAATAAATAGTTTTAAATAATTTAAGAATAAAAGTTACACTTAAGCAATGAACATAATCTGTTGCTGGGAGAAGTCTTGGTATCATTCCTTAATAGACATTAACTGCAATGAAATGACACACTACACAGCATCAATGGAGACTTTTTAAGGAAGTTTGGTGCATACCAGCTCCCCTTACCCTAATGTCCACTAAAAAGTCTTTATATATGTAAATAAGATTGGAACTATAGGAATCCCTCACCCATGGTTAATAACTCAACAAAGGTCTTAGTTCTCAACTAAACACAATGGGGCTGATCCAGAGCTGAAAAGCCGATCTACGCATGCGCCGGACAGATGTTGCCTGGCGTAACAACGGCAACGCCTGATCGTAGATCCGGCATCCATAGCACCATTGTAGTAACGCTGGAGGGGGCATCCCCCAGCGTTACTACGCTGAGGTTAGTGTAGGGAGGCGGGGGGAGGGTAATGAGGCTGGGAGGGCGGCATTATCATACTAACGCTGCCGTCCCAGCATATTTACACTCCCTTACGCCAGCTGAAGTTAGGGTAGCCTTCAGCCGGCGTAAGGGAGTGTAAATACTATAGGGCAGGGGGAGTCCCACGATGTAAAAGCTGAGCGTTAGTACGCTCAGAGCTACATCGTAGGTCTGGATCAGGCCCAATAAATATATGTGAGTAGCACTGTGCTATTATTAACTGTGGCACTAATGATTGGGAACAGCACTGATGGCAGCGAGTAGTGGGTGTTTGCGCGGATGAATGTCCAGCACTGGCTGTCAATTGTTGTGCTGTCTGGGCAGCAATCATAGGTAGTGTCAGTTCTAGAACTTGTGGAGAGCATGGCCAGGGCCAGATTATCCACAAGGCAACCTAGGCACTAGAATAGGGCCTGGCGAGCCCCAGGGGCCCGTGTCTGCCCGGGATCTAACACTGTTAATCACCCTTGTGGCCTTACCAGACGAGATATGTCATTTTCGACATGCAGGCCCCCTTGGGGGGCTCCAAACCGGCATCTTGCCCAGGGCCCCATGAGTTTTAAATCTGGTTTAAAAAGGGCGATAATGTATTTTCTTCTTGGTGGAGGACAGAGTGTGATAGAGGTTTGTTGCAGAACAGTGGTGGAAATGTGCACATAACACAGGGGCATATCAATATGTACCCCTATGGGTACCTAGGTTTATAAAATATTTTAAACAATACATTAGCATATTAATACCTCCTCTCCCCAGCACCTTTTTCAACACTTTTCTCTCAAAACCCTCTTCCTGTTTTTTTCTGACCCTTCTCCACACTGTTCTCTCTAATTCCCTCTCCCCTATTTTCTCTATACACCTCCTTTGTCATTTAATTACTTTCTCAGCTTCTTTCACTATTAACTTTGTTCCCAATCTCTTCTCACTTTCACAGTAATTTCTTACTATTTATTATCTTTTTACTACCTGTTTCTTTATTGCAATTTATTTAATCTGCTTCTTCTTGTAAATTTTAAATTGCGACTCTCAACTCTTCTCACTAGCAGCATTGTTGGAGTAATTACATCTTACTGCCACTGAGAAAAGCTAAGAGCAGGCTATACCAAGAGCAGGTGATTCAGACATGCAAGGCAGTATTGGTATTGCTGTCCATGATCTAATGTGTCACATGTGTGACCTCTGTTGTGCAGGTTATATGGACTGGATCCAGACTTAAGTAAGTGCTTGTGTGGTGCCCCTGAGAGATGGTAGGAGCGAGATGCATCGGTCTTGTGCTCAGATTTGAGCACAGGCTAGCGCATGGGACATTGCTAGGCAACTATCAGCTGGTAGCTGTGAACTGAGGAGCACAAGGGAAGCGCAAGGGGTTCTTTCTAGAAGTTTCTGGGGGGAAAAGCTTGAGGTGTTTTGAACGGTTGAGGCTCAGAGTGGTACATGAGTTTAGAGAAATTGGAGTGCACTTGGTTGAGATCTGAGGGGACTGGAGTAAAACGGAGAAGGGAATTGGAAGTGAGGAAAATATTGATAATGGAATCCTGAAAGGTTGGGAGCTAGGCAGAGAAGAGAATCGGAGGCGGTGTGGAGTGTTTTTGAAGGTGATGGTAGCGGGACGGAGCAGAGAGCCAGTGGCAGTGAGCTGTGCTATTGGAGGTGATCGGAATGAATAGGAGAAGAGAGTCAGCAGTAAGGAAAGAGTTGCTGGAGGATATCGAAGGTGACGGGAGTGAATCGGAAAAGAGAGTCGGCAGTGAGGGAAGGAGTTGCTGGAGGATATCGGAGGTGACGGGAGTGAGTCGGAGGTGGAGAGGAGTGTTACGGGAGAGGATCAGAGGAGAGAGCTGGTGACGGTGTGGAGAGACATTGTTTTTGAGCTGAGGGGTACCAACTCCTGTCTCAGTTCCACCTTGTTAGTAGAGGAGAAGGTCAGATTGAATATAAGGAGAGTTGCTTTAAAAAACTATAAATTTTGTTAAAAAAGGACACTAAAGGAGTTGGTGGATAGAAGCAGTAGTGAGAGGGCAGTGGGGAAACTGAGACAATTCTCTGTGATCTAGATAATTTGTTATTTATTCATATATACTGTATGTATTATAAGGGCACGGTCGTGCCCTTACATTAAGGTTGACTATAATAAACAGCATTCCGCCATTGACTTTCTGTCAGAGGGGTGGCATGGTGTTTGAGGGGCTATAGCTCAGGTGCCGAAACAGCTGTCGGGTGTGGTGGTGTCCGAACTTATGCCTTCAATTGCACGGCTTCAAGCCCTATTTTTCCTCAATGGACTATGCTGTTTATTGTTGGCCCGCAGTGGCTTCTTGAATTATGAAGTGTCTTGGGACATGATTTGTATGACGGACACAGCCCCACTGCCTGTCTATGGACACTACTTGCTGCAATCGGTTTTATTTTTCCTTCACGGTTTTTGTGGATTATTATATGGTGATATTGATTTGGCACCTTTGAAGACAGATCTTCCTATGCTTGAATGAACATTTACTATTTTTGTACATTGGAGTCTTTCCATAGACTTACATTGATTATATGCATCCTCAGTCTGGCACCCGGAATTAATTAACTTTCAGCCTCATTTTTGCAATAAAGCTCTTCTTGGAGTGTGCACCTAGGTCTTTGACCATTTGTGAACACACATATATATATATATATATATATATTGATAATTCTGGTAAAGCATAACTGTGTTTGATTTGGGTAAAGGAGAACCGAAGGCCTCCTGTGAATAGCCTTGGTGGTGGCAGTTCATTGGTAATAAGTCATATTGGGGGTGGGAGAAGGGGCATTAGTCATTGGAGAACAGACCAGGTGGCTGTTTTGATTAACCCCTTGAGCCCCAGATAAGTCACGAAAGCCTCAGGTGAGGTCAGGGTCGTGACACTGTTCATTTAATTTAAAACAACTTGTTAACAAAGTAATTAAAGTGTTGTGCAGGAGGGGTTGGAGCTAATGAGGGAAGTCTAATGGGAATGGAAATTGTTTACATTTTGGAATTGTAATTGTATATCTAAATTAATTGTATTGTACAAACTAAAATTTTCTGCAAAAAGAAGTTGACTAAAGTATAAAAAGTAAACTGAATATTTTGAAACGCAAATTGTGTCTTTACTCTGAGTCATTCGCCTGCTGTCACAGCTCTCCGCGATTCTTCATACCGACTATTACCATTCGGTCACCACACTTGAAATTAGTTACTCCTGGGCTAAACCATATCGATTGCAGGGACGTCATATTTCATCTGTTGCAAACAGTATTAGCGTTGAGAGGTGATGTTTCCTATCCCAAGTCTATATAAAAGTATGATAGTCAGTATCTGTGTGCAGTAAGCAATTCAAAGATTTACGCCTGTATGCAAAGAATACAATTAATTTGACTCCCCCTGCAATCAACATGGTTTAGCCCAGGAGTAACTAAGTCCAATCACTTAACTAAGTCTGGATCCAGCCCTATGTGAGTAACTGTAAACCCTTACTGTTTCAACTGTAATCTGAGCCAAGTTCTGCAAGCCAAGAGCACTTCATTATTTAATCATCAGGAAGTGCTAGCACTTTAAATAATATCCTTTGGCAATTCAATCGGAAGGAATCAATTTTGTGTTCGCTCAATGCCAAGGAGTAAATTCATCTAAAGTGATGAAAGAAATGATTATTTTCTTGCTGCTTCTTTTCAGTCTTGAAAGAGATCTAAAAATAATTTCAATTTCATTTTATTTTATTTTTATGTTCACTATTCTACAGGGATAAAGGTTATACTCTGGTCATAAGTGTGATAGCTGCTATTGTTATAAAAGGACAGAACTAACATATGGCAGTATGTTATAGGTCATCCCTTTTGGCTATCCAGGTGCAGGTAGTCCTTTTTTGTCACCAGGTCATGCTGTTTCTTGTAATAATAATGGAAGTTAGGCAAGGCATACAGGTTACAAACACTGGAAAAGACAAAGATCAATAACAAAAAAACAGGGAACAGGAAATAATGACCCACACCTAGTTTTGAGGGAGGAAATACATATAAGGGCAAAGTGCAGGTGTAGGTGATGGGCCTGTTAGTCCACAAGAGTCCAACAGTAGCCCCTAGAGGAAGGTCAGGGTAATGTCCACAAATAAGAATAACTGGTTCAGGTCAGCCCCTAGAGGCAAAACAGGATCCAGCAGTCCAAGATGTAACACCATTAAAGTGATGCTGATGAGAATTATTGACCCAGCAAGAAGAAGAAGAGAAGGTAAAGTAACAAACAAAAGAGAAGAGAAATAAAGATTAGAGAAGGGGAAAGGGTAGTGTCAGAAGAAGAATTTGCAATGTAGTTGACAAAGGATGCTGTAAAGAACAAGTGGACAGGGGTATAGAGAGAACAATGAGGAGAGGGACATATAGAAGACATTGGAGAGAGGGGTATAGAGAGAATGGTGGAAAATGGATCATAAGAGAACAATGGAAAGAGGGAATAAAGAGAACATTGTGAAGAGAAGCTGGGAATAAACAGTAAGAATATGTGGTGAGGAGGCTAGAATGGACAGTGTGGGGAGGGGGCTGAAGAGAAAAGTGAGGAAAAGCAGTTAGCGAGCACTGTGAGGAAAGAAGGCTGCATGTAGTTGTGCAGAAACAGGGATAGAGGGAACAGTGGGAAAAGGTACTGGATGGAACAGTGGGAAAAGGTGACATGAGAGTGTGATTGTGTTTGAAGTAGAAAATTGTAACACAACTGTCTGAAATAGGTTTTTGAGCATCAGAGCCCTGGTCTTAGAAGTAACGTGTTTTATTCTGTCTGAATTTGTGTCTAGTTTGGGTGAAGTTGCATGATCATGCCTTTACTGTACAATAACTGTGTGCCTCCACCTCATCCCTCTCTTCAGAATGCAAGTTGGTACAGCACAAGTTGCTTTTGGGTCTGGATTGGCCACAACCGCACGTACTTCTTTTCTGAGCATGAGCAGTGCAAAATCATGTTGAAATACGCTATGCAACAGGGCAAATGTTCACCTCTGGATCAGCCCAATCCTGAAATAATATATAACTTTTAAAGGCAATTCTTTGCATGTTATATAATTAAATCGGTGCTCTTATTTTTAGTGAGAACCTTAGTTACCTATGGTATCATTAGTTATGCCTTTAGGACACAAAAGGAATTTCTGACGACAATGTTTTCTAATGCATGAGGATTTGCTGAGGGTATCGGAATTTCCCCTTTTCTGTGTGTTTAGATTGGATTAAGCCTGTTTTTGTATTGACATTTACTACTCGACTACAATACCTTCCAAGTGGTGGCAAGGGATTTCAAGTAGGCAGGACTTCTTATTACAATGTACAGTATACTGAAGGTGTACCCTCTCTCTGCATAACCATCCAAACTTTTGCGCTGCTGCCATTTTCTAATTGCAGCAGAGATAAATATTAAGCTACGTGTGAGGTGACTGGTTAGTGCAATGATCAGTGGAGTTTGTATGTTCTCCCTTTGTCTATGTGGGTTTCCTTTGGGTGCTCCAGTTTCCTCCCACACTCCCAAAAACATGCTGGTAGGTTAATTGGCTGCTGAATAATTAACCCAAGTCTGTGTGTGTGTGTGCGCGCGTGCGTGCGTGTGTTTGTGTGTGTGTATGTGTGTGTGTTAGGGACCTAAGAATGTAGCTCCAATGGGGCAGGGACTGATGTGAATGTGAAATGTTCTCTGTAAAGTGCTGTGAAATCTGATAGCTCTATAAAAACCTGTTAATAATAAATAAATAATGACAACATGGATGCAAGAATATTGCGGTCCCATGATTTCCCCAGGATCTGATCACATTAGAATAATATCTAAGGTTACAGTTCCAAGTTTCCTAAATTATTAGATGGATCCAAGATTTTTTTATTCCATTACTAGATCAAGGATGGCTCACAATATTTTTAATTTAAAGTTCAGTTGACCTACAGTAACTCACACAATCACATGAGGTAAACACTAACTCATACAATTACTTATAATGTTACACATTATAAAGAGGCTATTAGAGATGCATTTACCATTCACATAACTATATATAGAATAAAAACAATCAGCATGCGCTACTTTAGTTTCTTACATTATAGTGCTAATGATGTGTCCTAACACATTTTAAAGAATGGTGACGTATCCAGGAATGAATGTTATTATTTTTCATTATGGATCTTGCGGTAAACAAGCCTCATATTGATGCAGTAGCAGTAGTTGTTGAAATCCTTCATTAAGTCTTAATCTTTGCTATCACATCAGTACATTCATATGTTGTTTTTGCTGTTAATTCCACTTCCTTTAGGACATTATAAGAATAGTATCTACATTAAACTAAGTTTAGCAAGAGTCCAGAGCTGCAGCAAACATACAAAGCACATATTAAACGATGGCGG
>WWET01000815.1:519599-537481 GCA_011038615.1 Limnodynastes dumerilii | reverse complement strand
GCAGTACAATTTGCTAAATGTTTTGTTATGCTGTTTAATTCTGCTAATACGAGGTTTATGAGGTAATGTTCCCATAGCAGTGCCTTTGGGTGGGTGAGGGGGTTTGGTTTTATGTTTTGTATGTATTGTATGTTTTATAAAAACAATAAAAAGATTACTGAATTAAAAAAAAATAAAAAATTCAAACAAACGTTATACAAACAAAAATTTGGCACTATTAACAGAAATGTGTCTGACAAGTTTCTGTTGCAATACAAAAAACACAACACATCATTACCTTGACAAACAGGTGCAAATGAAAGTCAATGACCCTGATGCTGGGCAAAACCATGTTGATTTCAATGGGAGCGGTGCGCATTTTCCCGTCTATTACGGTACCTGATTTTTATGCGCACCTCTATCAAGCGCACATGAAAATAAATAAAAAATCTGCACAATTAGCTTTGCACTGCAAAATATGTGGCTGCGAGGCTAATTTAATCTGGCCATATGCATGCAGGGAGAATATTTTGCTTTTGCTTATTGCACACAGATACTGACCAGCTTAACTTTTACACTGTTATTTATACTTATTTATACTATATCACCTTTCAACTATTATACTGTTTGCAACAGATGAAATTTGACTCCCCTGAAATCAACATGGTTTTGCCCAGGAGTAACTTTCCTCTATTTTCAAATTCTGAATCTAGTCTAATTGTCTAGTCTAATCTAGATTTCTTTTAACTAAATTGAGTTGCATAGCACTTCCAAATTATGCTTTGTCACAACAATGCAAAACACCTTTCAGGCAACTATGAATGAGACCTTAGTTTATACCTGTGTGCAAATTATTGCAAGTATCTAAGTGGCCAATTATATGGCTGCAGATTATACTTATAAATATCCCAACAAGTCAAGTTTAGTTCTTCAGAACAAACACAGAATGGAAAACAAAAATGTATTTATATTGATAATCTACACAGTAATCTACACTATAACATATATGTAAAATAGTTATATTTACCTTTAAGACTGTTTACTTAGTATGTATTGCCTATTGATTGTAGTCTGTTGATGTCTACTGCATTGTAATGTTACAATAATTCCCGGGTATAACATTTTTATACAAGATAAAAGCTACACAAGATTGGTATGAGGCTTGTACTGTATTATATTGTTGTATTTCATAGGTTATATACAAAACTATTTTCTCTAATATAAGTTAAGATAAACCTATTTCTTTTTCTATGCCAATAAGTATTGTAAAGCTAAAAGTTATCATTGTGGTTGGAAAATGATGCTGACAACAAATATAGATCTCTTTGGCCTAGGGCAATGAAGCAGTGTATTTCCAAACTGTTCGTGCTGTCGAGAGGCATTCTTCACATTTATTTATCTAATTTCTCAACAAACGTATACCTAACAATCTCTACATTTCAAATTGGCAGCTATTCAAAAGTTGGGCGTCTTGTTATAAATACCATTAGGAAAAAGAATAAGCGAGAAGAAAAATCTATCACATTCAAGTTGTAGATGAAAACATGAATAGGAGATTATAAGAGAGTATAAGGTTATTATTTGTATAATTCACTTTATAATTATTTTGAAATAAAACTTATTTTTTCTATAAATAGTATTATATAGCATTTATACAATTATAATTTATATCTAAGTTTGTCTCTCAATTTAAAAACATATATATGTGACCCAACATTGGGACTCTCATTGTTAGAGTTAGGACCACTATATGCAGAAAGGCCTTGACGGTGGCTTATTTTATATTTGCGCAAATATGTGTAACGGACATTTCTGCGTTTTATTTTACAGATAGACAGTATAGTCTGTTACTGGTTAATGGCAGTGTTGCTGAGGAATTTTTTTTCCTTTGTTTCTGTGGCTAGCGGATTAACCCCCACCTTTCATGCACCCATTTGCATTTACCTATAAATTGATTGAGCAACTTCCATTTTCCATTTTTTCAAGCAGCTGCTTGAAAAAGTCCCGTGAGTAGGGACGAAACGCGTCGCAGTATTCCCCTTACACTGACTGCAAGTAACCTCCTTGATTGTTCCCCTGCTTCTATCTAAGTCGCTCTGACTGTGCCAACGCTTTTGCCAGCTGGACTTTACAGCCGTGCATGCGGGGACGCCCGCTGCACCTTTTATCTCCTAATACGCTGGTGTGTGATTTCCACAGCAACCATTCACGCTGTGCCTGGGATCGTAGTACCTCCTGCCTCCAACAACGTTGGTATACATACCCTACGGCCACAATCCACGCTGTGTCTGGGACAGTGAGTACCTATGCACTTATTACGGAGTATGAGGCTCCATTGATTTATTATGGACTTTGTGTTCCAATCTGCTATAGCTAATATTTCAGTCCACCTAACAACATATATGTGGACTGCAACTCTTCATATTTACAAATAGAGCTTGGCTCCTATATACAAGTACTTTTTTATTTAAAGGCTACGATTGTCCAACGATATATATACTGTGCCAAATTACCCTTTGACTGTCCAGCGGTTTATATAGATCCTATTTGTTGGCAGAACTAGCCAAAGAAATATCTAATCCACACTATAATACTACTGGGAAATATCCTAACCATAACATGCCAGCCTAAGCCGTGCGGCGAGGAGACAAATTATTGTTGGAAAATTTCAAAATTATATATGTGTGGCTACATTGTATTCTATTTTAGTGCTTATATTTAACTGACATATCTTGGGACATTGACGGTTACCTATTGCAGTTGAGTGTTTACAATTATTGTTCTTATGGTTTTATACTTTTTCTTTGATGAAATCATTCATCTTTTTTATATAAATATATAATAAATTTATGATATTTTAATACATTTATGCTCAGATTCGCCATTGTATGACTTTGTACCACTTTTTTGCCAGGGGGTGCGGCTTTACTGTGATTTTAAAAAAGTTATTAGTTTTTAAAAAAAAACTGTACTATTAAAAAACAGTTTAACTCCAAATAAACCCCTTTCCCTGCCACCCCCTCTGCAGCAACCTAGTAAAATAAATAAATAATTCCGACTCGACAGGGCATGCTGATGCTTGTAAAACTACAAGCACCAGCATGCCCTGCTATCCAGGGCCCTCTGCACCATAAACATGCCCCATCCTAAAATAAAATCAACACTGTGCCCTCATAATAAATTCCCCAAAAATTCCCATATGTGTCCCCAAAAAAATTAATAAAAAAAATATGCCCAATATCCATGTCCCTGTAATAATAATAAAAAAAAAATTGTAGTGACCATATAAAAAATCACAAAAATTGCCCAAAAGTTCAACATAAAATAATTAAAACCATATTTACCTGCTCTGATGAGGGTCCAGTCTTGTAAGCTTTTAATCCGAGGGGTGGCCTTGGCAAAAAAAAAAACCCTGTTGCAACAACGCAAACTATGGACATCCTGGTGCTAATGACAGTTGTACTGTCATTGGGGTATACTTATACCCTCTGCCAGCGTGGGAATTCACGATTCACATTGTGATATTTCCAACGCTGGCAAAGTGTATTTTTTATGTACGTTGGTATAATAATGCTCTTCATGTGCATTAATCAAGTGGGTCAGAATAGCATCATGAACACTTGAGTCATTGTTGATGATAGTTGGAATCCGGTTGGGTTATTTGTAACTTGATGTTTCTTTGGTGTCATGCAAAGCAAGAAGTTCTGAAGTAGACTAGAAAACATTTCCATTTGGAGTAAATTCTTTCTTTTATTAGACAATATAATACCAGCAATGCCAAGATAAGTGATTTTATATATATATTTTTATATATTTTAATATTTAATATTTTCTAATATTCTCTTGTACAGACAAATATCTGTTAGGGGACTGTTTCCAGGGTGTGGAACCTGACTGGGACCTGGTCTTTGCTAAAGTCCCTGATGGTGGGGATAGGCTTATGTGGCAGGCAACCTGCAGGTCACGGTCCCTGGAAGGCAGCCCCAGTTGTAAAAAAGCACTAATAACCATTGGAGTCAAGATAACAGAGAATACTAAATCACAAGGAAAACCCAGATACAAACATACAAAGGAACATAAATATATACAAACACCAAAGGGTAACCGACATACAGGACAAAAGGCAGATGATTCACAGACGTACAAGGCAGTATGTTTAGCAAGCCCTGGTCATGTGACCACATTCCTTGGTTATATATATATAAATTCCAAGTATTTTATTTATGAAGTCAAAGGTCTATGCAGTTTGTTGTCCTATCACAAGTATTTGAGGTCACATTTCATAAATAAGGATAAAAAGAGAATAAGGATAATAAGACTTTCTTTAAATTAATGAGAATATATTTCACAAAGAAGACGAAAGTTTGTGTATGTGTGTGTGTGTGTATATATATATATATATATTCTAAAAACATATTGATATTACTTAGCCTAATTAACTTTAGTGATGAAAGCCCCATTCCCCCTCCTTTTCCCCCTTGATAACATGATTTATATTGTAAAGAATTTCCATTTATTTGCATACAATTTACAATCATTACAGGTTGCTAAACAGAGAAGACAAAACAATTTGACATAATTATATTTAAATTATATGCATTTTCTCCTGACATCTTTCATATTATTTGACACTGCCGTAATATTAAATACTTGTCTGCAAAGGCGAATGAAAAAGCTATTTTAGTTAAGCAACACTTCAACTCATTCTTTACATATAATTAATTTTTTGTAATCATTTATTTTTGTATTAAATAACAGTTCTTGACAAATTTCAGTGCTGCCGTTAGAAAATGCCCTGCCCCATGTGACATCATTGATGACATCACATAGGGGAGGAGCGCCACGGACCTGCTTTAACAGCGGCCCGGTGTGCAGGGAAATTCTTCTCTGCGTATTGGTGAGCTACTTGGCAGGCCCACATAGGTCCAGGGCCCAGGATACTAGTCCCGGCTGTCCCCACCTGATGGCAGCCCTGTATACTATGATAAAAAACTACACTTTATGCAATTGTAACATGGGGCCTGATCCAGACCTACGCTTGAGAGCGGAGCATATTACCGCTCCAGCGTAAAATTTTCACTCCCACGACACTCCCCTTACCTACCTTTCAGTACGCCCGCCGAACCCTACCCTAACTTTTCCATGTGTTTATACGTATTTTCGTATCGATGCGCTGTTCGTAGCGGCCTAAGCACGCCCATACAGTACAATTGATATGGCTACCCCCGCCCACATTCCTTAACTCCAGCGTCCGTACTAACTTCGTACTATAAACACGCCCCGTCGTCGGAAAATACGCAAACAATACGGACGCCCAAATCGCCGCTATGAAAAGGTCTTTGGTACGACCGGATGTTGTCACTATGCACATGCGCAGTGCGTTTTTTATGCCGTTTTTTCGCTTACGATCAGCGTACGTTCGCATGCAAGCATAGGTCTGGATCAGGCCCATGAGGTGGATTCAGGCTACCAAGTTCTGTAAGATCAGGGGGTAGATCCAGACCTAAGTGCTTGTTAGGTTTCATTGCGTAGTGTATTTAGGCTAGCGAATTTTCTATGCGCTCCCCTAGGCACTTCCCTCGCTCGTACGTACTTTGGCCATTTTACGCTGCCCAAACCCTACCTTAACTTTTCAAAGCGTAACTACTGACGTACATACAGGCTTCATATACGTAGGTGTCTAAGCCCGCCCATACTGTACGATTTAAATGTCTTACGCCGCCTCCAAAGCGTAATTACGGGTGTTGAATTTATGTCACGACCCTTCGTTCATAGTTACACTGTTGATATGAGGCTGATACATACGTTCAGAGTTACGTGGCGTAACATCTGCTGTGCGCAGGTGAAGTCAATACTAATATCCGATTTTATGTCACCGGCTAGTGTAAACTCGCTCGCGTATGTAGTTTAGGCCCCAGGTCACAAAGCAAAAACTTCCAATGGATCCTCTTGCACTGGCCAAACATCTGCATGTTTACTAACCACCCTCATTTGCAACAGTCGTGACACAATAATAAGACCTTATCCAGGAATCAAACTCATGACCTCAGCCACGTGAGGCAGCAGTGCTAATTACTTAGATACAAAGATATACAAAAAATATTTAATAATTGTTACTCTTACTAGATTCACACAAAGCAAAAATGAAGACTTTCAGATAATACCTTTCAAGTTAATATAATTTGCATCATTTTGGGAATTCATTTGCTCTTTATTTACTAAACAATTAAACACAATTCTATGAAATTGTACAAAGCGAGAAGAAAAATTAGACCGGCATTTTGATGGCTTTAATCAATCTAGATTTCAGTACGTTTAGTCAGAAGAACAACCCATCATCACTGTGTATGGCTTCAGAAGTGATAACAGATAAAAATTGAAGAATACAGTTTTTAATTTACTTAATGAATATTAATATGAATAGGTAGAGGCAGGGCTGACCCAGGCAACAGTATGTGTACTGTTTTTACTCAAGTAGAAAATAATTCGCTTTTTTTAAAAATAGGTCTGTACTGCACGGACTGGAATATACAGGTGCACAATATTGACTCATTGCAAACCTTTCTTATTACCTCCACTCACCTCTAGGGCCAGATTTACTAAGCTACGGGAAAGGAAAAGTGAAGATATAGCCATAGCAACTAATCAACCAATCAGATTCTAGATGACATTTTCTAGTATGTAACAGGGGGTGAAAGCTAGAATATGATTGGTTGCTGTGGGCAAAATCTCAAATTTTACTTTTCCGCAGCTTAGTAAATCTCGCCCCTGGACTCTTGACACAATCTCCCCATATTCTCTTGACTTCCTTCTCCCCACTTTTGTGTCCAAAACAATTTCTTCCTGTATCTCCTACAACCACTCCCACCCTCCCCACCTATATGGCCTAGCACTTTCTCTCTGCATTACCTCCAATCTCTCCACCTAACCCCCTCATAAGAAACTTTTCACCCCTCATTTACTTACCTTAAATCTTCTCTTCTTTCTCCCTTGCTTCAGTGTGACAAACACACCAGCCAGAGTACTTGTGGGACCGCCTTCTAACATGGCCCGCTGGAACACCACCAAAATTCATGGCGTTTCGATCTTGTCTAGAGGTTTACGATCTATATTACTGTCTTCAGGACTGTGTTATAAAGATACATAAAAATAGCATATAATAGTACTTGTCATGCATTTGTTGTCTGTTTTCTTAATGTTCTGGCACTGCTATCTTTTTGAGGATTTACAAAATTTATATTAAGAACAAAATTGTAAAAAATATATAAATATATCAGGTATAGGGAGAAATGTTGTATAAATGAATATATACGAAATCCTCATCATTGCTCTAGGGCTGATAAATAAAGCATGTGTCAATCGCTTGGATAAAAATATATTTTATTTCAACATGATCAGAAGCAAAACCAGAAGCATATAGAAAAATTGATAGAGAGTACATGAATAATGACACAGGGTGATAACTGACTGTGACAGATAAGAGTGTTAATCTACAGAATAGTGAATTGTACATTAGAAGAGAGAGCTTTTACTGCAGTAAGGGAAAAAAAACCTAAAATAATTGGATTTTGCTTTTTCCGATATTCTTGGAACAAGCACAATTTTTTCAAGCTCAATAATTGCTTGGATGAATGGCAACCAAGTGAAAACTTGTGTGTGTCATCACTGCTTTTGTTAACGCAGCTAAATAGAGCACAGGTGTTAAAATCATTGTATTATTTCATGTAGGATACACATCTAATGGTTCAGGCCTTGTTAGCTGGCAACATAAAAAGATCACAGTAAGTCGTGGTGTGATTATTTTTCATAGTCTATATAAGATTTCAAAAGAAAATTATTCGTTCTGAACCTAATTTTGTTAAGCTCACAAGGTTGAATCCATTCAGACAAGCCATACCCGGTTTCTTCTTTATAACCCATCCTGGAAACCCACAAAAGGGATTGAAATTAGACATAACATTATATGGTTATATTTAGGTATTTATTACATTTTTTGGGTTAAACTTTTTATGTAACTGTCATTTTCTACCCTTATCTACAGCCAAACCAGTAATACCAGGATAAAGAGACCAAGAAAGGCCAAGGACTTCCTTGATTCACCACCAAACCAAATCTGTGGGCGACTATGAACAATATCAGCAATTACAAGAATCACAAGTACAGTGTTAACTATATCTGCTACATGAGAAGCAGGGGCGTTGGGTGACGAAGGTTTCAATCAAAGAGCTCACAGGTGCTGCCACAGCCTATAAAGCCTTCACCAATTGTGTCTACAGACCACTCTTCCAACACATCTTACAACCTGATTGTGCCACCACAGACCTCCCTTTAACCCCTGCAGACCCAGTAGAATTTTCCTCAGAACTAAAAGAGAACAGAGGCTTTTTTCCAGTAAGAGCAGTCAAGATATGGAATTTACTGCCAGGGAAAGTTGTGATGACAGATTCACTTGAAATGTTTAAGAAAGGGTTAGATATACTTTTAGCAGAAAAGGGCATCCAGGGTTACCTGGACCATTAATTTAAATGATGGACAGGAGTGGAGCCAAGAAGAAATAGGTCAGCCATCTTGGGTCAATAGGGATTTTTTTCAGATTGCAACAGATTGGAGATTGCTTCTTCTGGATCAATTTCAAGTATAAAGATAGGGATCGCAAGTCAGATATTTATACATTTTATTGCGCACTGCAATAATCAACTTGTGTTACACTATCTATATGTTAGCAAAAAAGTCTCTACAATATGAATCCCATAATAATGTTCTACAAGAGACATCTTATGACCGCAGTTATCAACTTTATTTTGGAGGGGGGGACTATGACTTCAAGTTATGTACTACTTTGCATATCATGCAGCTACTGTATATTTCCACTGCCCCAAAGATATTTTATATTTGATTAAATATACTCTCTATCATCTTCTGTTGCACATAGTTAAAATAAAAGTACAGTTACTTCCCCCAGCCTGCTTACAACCTTGCCAATTCACCCCATGCACAATCAGACAGTGGTCCGAGTGCCTCAGAGGTACAAGTGCCACTGGCTGAGAGTCCCTGCCTTATGATATTTAGAATTAAGTTGTGCTCAGTTAAACCTTTCCCAAAATCAGGGAAAATTGCGCCATGAATGGTGGGACCACCTGCTGGGGAAAGTTAAATAGTTTTTTCGAAATGATTAAATCTTTGTTTACTTATTAATTAGCAGCTAATGGCTTCCTTCAGAGAGCTGACCTCATCCATTTAATGTCCTACAGAAAGCGTGTATGACTGATCCTGTGATTTGAATGGGCGATGTCAGCTCCACTCTCCTTTGTCTGAACTCTGCAGGAAGCCATTACCTGCTAAAAGGTAAACAAGCAAAGTTTTAATGATTTGCTAATGGGTTGTATCATATCTTTCACCATGTGGGTGAGCATCTTAGATTGGAAAGCTGTATCTGAGTCCCACTGTATGCTAAAAATAGCTACCTAATTTTTTGTCGACACTGCATACCAATAAGGATTAATTCTGTGCCAGATGCAGAAACAACACATACTTTACAATTATCAAAGAGTATCAAAGAGTATTTCCTTTAAGACCTTAGAAATAAATAATATATGTCTGATTCTGTCTAATTCTGCTCATATCAACAGAAAATATACAGAAACTCATCTAGCAAATTGACAATCTGGCAATAATAGCATTTTCAAAAAAAAGGAGGAATATTTGAGGTCTTTGAATTATGTTATGGGTTATATTTCTGTATCACTTGTACAATAAAACACTTAAAGGTCAGCATTTTTATAGAACATTATTTCTTCAGAGTTTTAACAATCTACTAAATCTATACTGACATCATTCAGGAACAAAGTGTGTGTATATATTGAGTTACATTGAGATATAAAGTGCTCATTACTAAATTCATTTGTTTTAGAAAAAACATTCTTTAAGTAAATGATTCTACATTTATACTTTAAAAAAATACTGATCTTATAATTTGAACTCTATTTTATAAAAACAATTAATAGATTTATTATACCAGATTTGGATCCAGTAATTAAGGAGTGGATCCCAGCTGTATTCATCCATTTATGTCAGTACATCGGTCGGCCCTATGAATTCCTGTCTTTATTGTACATTCAAGTAATAAACCCCTAAAACTTTCAAGGAGAAGTCATAAATGTCAAACATCTGAGGCCATATTTACTAAGCTGCGGGTTTGGAAAAGTGGAGATGTTGCCCATAGCAACCAATCAGATTCTCAGCTGACATTCTCTAGTATGTAATAGGAAAGTGAGAGCTATAATCTGATTGGTTGCTATAGGCAACATCTCCACTTTTTAGTAAATATGGCCCTTGGAGTCTGGATTATGCAGATTCCTTTATGATGGGGGAACTGAGATTCTAGCAATCCAAAATAATAAATAAAATATAACATCATTTTAACAGGCTCCTGTGGATATGTGTGTAACTGATCTAAATTGAGTTCCCTTCCTTGTCTTTTATTAAATTTCATTACTAACACCGGGGCAGATCCTGCTCTACGTTTTTCTGCGAATTTACGTGTGGTATACACGTAAATTCGCAGTTTTGAGCGAACTGCGCATGCGCACCGCAGAAAATACGCACATTCGCGTAGCGTATTTTCACACGTAAGGAAAATTCACGTATTGCGCGTATTTTCTACCGTAAGGAGAATTCACGTATTGCGAACGTATGTAATTACGTGTGGGCGTGCCAAAATTACGTTTGCGAAGATTACGTGCGAATTACGTGAAGTAGGCGGGGGGGGGGGATTTAAAGTGTACAGTATGGGCGTGCTAAGCTGCGTACGTTCGCGTAGTCTGTACGCCCGTTAGCGGACGTATTGTGTTACGTATGGAAAAGTTAAGGTAGGGTTTGGGTAGCGTATTTTCACAAAATACGTCCGTGCAGGGGGTGTGTTAAGGGTAGCGTAGCGAATTTACGTACGCGAAAATTCGCTACGCGAACAAACGTACTGCAAACGTTGTTCAGGATCTACCACGCCATCCTAAGAGGCTATTCTGATATTGAAAGAATCTGTGTAAAAACATCAAATGTAGACACAAATCATTAAAACTAATTTATTAACACAATTAGATATTAAAATAAATAACCGTTTGCAATAATGTAGTCAAAATCTATATGTCAATATCAGGATGATTATCAATAATGTAGAAGCTTCAGATTGAAAAATAAAATAAATAACAACTAAAAGTTGCAGTAATAGTCCACTGGTATTTATTTTAATATCTTATTGTGTTAAAAAATTAATTTGAATGATTTATGTCTACATTTGATATTTTTATCCAGAGCTTCCTAGATTCTTTCTATTTTTGATCAGACTGGACAGTGTCTGATCCTGGGTTCTAGCACTACGATATGTATATCCAGCATCCCCTGGGACAACCTCTTTCTCACATTTATCTTATACATTATTCTGATAGGGTGTTAGCCACACAGTCTCTTAGAATACACTTAGATACACCACCAAAGACTATGAGTTATTGACTTTGACTGATTAACATAAGCAAAAATACCCTTTATTTTCTTTCAGTATAAGGCTGTTAAATGACCTGATAGTTATAACAATTCAACTACCAAAACCAAGTGCTTTTATTGGTTAACTGACCTTCGTAATTTTCATAATTACAATGTTGAGTAACTGTGCCTACATTTGAACATTTATATGTATGTGTTTAGGCTTGTAGTTAACCCTGTTCAAAGCTGCCTTTCCTGCAATTCAACATGGCTCTGCCAAGGTAAAAATTTCCAACTGTTTTCCTCTTATTTTCAAACTCTGGATTTGGTCCAAAGTTATTATATATTAACTTAATTTGGATTTCAGCTTAAGAAGAATATTGCAAACAATTTTTTTTTTTATAAAACCAAAGACCAAGATATTTAAGAATTAAGAATTTTTTTTAATCTGGTAAGAATACATATTTGAATTTAACTACATTACTGTTTTCTTATTACATAAAAAAATATTTAGACAGATGATGGATAGATAGATAAATAGATAGGTAGATAGATAGATATGAGATAGCTAGATAGATAGATAAATAGATAGGTATATCGATAGATATGAGATAGATAGATAGATAGATAGATAGATAGATAGATAGATAGATAGATAAATAGATATGAGAGATAGATAGAGAGATAGTCGATAGATAAGATAGATAGATAGATAGATAGATAGATAGATAGATAGATAGATATGAGATAGATCGATAGATAGATAGATATGAGAGATAGATCGATAGATATGAGATAGATAGATCGATAGATAGATATGAGAGAGATAGATCGATAGATAGATCGATAGATAGATAGATATGAGAGATAGATCGATAGATATGAGATAGATAGATCGATAGATAGATATGAGAGAGATAGATCGATAGATAGATCGATAGATAGATAGATATGAGAGATAGATCGATAGATATGAGATAGATAGATCGATAGATAGATATGAGAGAGATAGATCGATAGATAGATCGATAGATAGATAGATATGAGAGATAGATCGATAGATATGAGATAGATAGATCGATAGATAGATATGAGAGAGATAGATCGATAGATAGATCGATAGATAGATAGATATGAGAGATAGATCGATAGATATGAGATAGATAGATCGATAGATAGATATGAGAGAGATAGATCGATAGATAGATCGATAGATAGATAGATATGAGAGATAGATCGATAGATATGAGATAGATAGATCGATAGATAGATATGAGAGAGATAGATCGATAGATAGATCGATAGATAGATAGATATGAGAGATAGATCGATAGATATGAGATAGATAGATCGATAGATAGATATGAGAGAGATAGATCGATAGATAGATCGATAGATAGATAGATATGAGAGATAGATCGATAGATATGAGATAGATAGATCGATAGATAGATATGAGAGAGATAGATCGATAGATAGATCGATAGATAGATAGATATGAGAGATAGATCGATAGATATGAGATAGATAGATCGATAGATAGATATGAGAGAGATAGATCGATAGATAGATCGATAGATAGATAGATATGAGAGATAGATCGATAGATATGAGATAGATAGATCGATAGATAGATATGAGAGAGATAGATCGATAGATAGATCGATAGATAGATAGATATGAGAGATAGATCGATAGATATGAGATAGATAGATCGATAGATAGATATGAGAGAGATAGATCGATAGATAGATCGATAGATAGATAGATATGAGAGATAGATCGATAGATATGAGATAGATAGATCGATAGATAGATATGAGAGAGATAGATCGATAGATAGATCGATAGATAGATAGATATGAGAGATAGATCGATAGATATGAGATAGATAGATCGATAGATAGATATGAGAGAGATAGATCGATAGATAGATCGATAGATAGATAGATATGAGAGATAGATCGATAGATATGAGATAGATAGATCGATAGATAGATATGAGAGAGATAGATCGATAGATAGATCGATAGATAGATAGATATGAGAGATAGATCGATAGATATGAGATAGATAGATCGATAGATAGATATGAGAGAGATAGATCGATAGATAGATCGATAGATAGATAGATATGAGAGATAGATCGATAGATATGAGATAGATAGATCGATAGATAGATATGAGAGAGATAGATCGATAGATAGATCGATAGATAGATAGATATGAGAGATAGATCGATAGATATGAGATAGATAGATCGATAGATAGATATGAGAGAGATAGATCGATAGATAGATCGATAGATAGATAGATATGAGAGATAGATCGATAGATATGAGATAGATAGATCGATAGATAGATATGAGAGAGATAGATCGATAGATAGATCGATAGATAGATAGATATGAGAGATAGATCGATAGATATGAGATAGATAGATCGATAGATAGATATGAGAGAGATAGATCGATAGATAGATCGATAGATAGATAGATATGAGAGATAGATCGATAGATATGAGATAGATAGATCGATAGATAGATATGAGAGAGATAGATCGATAGATAGATCGATAGATAGATAGATATGAGAGATAGATCGATAGATATGAGATAGATAGATCGATAGATAGATATGAGAGAGATAGATCGATAGATAGATCGATAGATAGATAGATATGAGAGATAGATCGATAGATATGAGATAGATAGATCGATAGATAGATATGAGAGAGATAGATCGATAGATAGATCGATAGATAGATAGATATGAGAGATAGATCGATAGATATGAGATAGATAGATCGATAGATAGATATGAGAGAGATAGATCGATAGATAGATCGATAGATAGATAGATATGAGAGATAGATCGATAGATATGAGATAGATAGATCGATAGATAGATATGAGAGAGATAGATCGATAGATAGATCGATAGATAGATAGATATGAGAGATAGATCGATAGATATGAGATAGATAGATCGATAGATAGATATGAGAGAGATAGATCGATAGATAGATCGATAGATAGATAGATATGAGAGATAGATCGATAGATATGAGATAGATAGATCGATAGATAGATATGAGAGAGATAGATCGATAGATAGATCGATAGATAGATAGATATGAGAGATAGATCGATAGATATGAGATAGATAGATCGATAGATAGATATGAGAGAGATAGATCGATAGATAGATCGATAGATAGATAGATATGAGAGATAGATCGATAGATATGAGATAGATAGATCGATAGATAGATATGAGAGAGATAGATCGATAGATAGATCGATAGATAGATAGATATGAGAGATAGATCGATAGATATGAGATAGATAGATAATCCATGATACACAATGTCCAATGTTACACAGATACAGCACCCAATCCATTATACACACTTGTCCAATGTTACAGCAGGTCTCCAACCTGCATCACAATCCATTAACTAAATTGATTGCCTCATGTTACACACTCTTCCAATCTTCGCCAGCTTGTCTTCAAAGGTGCTGCTGTATAATGTCACAATTGGTATAAGAATAGAACAAGGCTGTCACAGGATTGTACACACTAGTGAATTGGTTGGGTGAGTGTCGGTATTATTGCCTGATTTTTAAGCAGGTTTAAAAGTTATTTGACCCAGGTGACCAAGATTAGGCATAAAAAGTGTGAACATATCCAAGGTTGAGCCATATAGAAGACTGAATTGGATGAGAATTGGCTAAGTGTGTACCCAGTTTAAGCCTGACCAGCCTGGCGATAAAATTGCTCCATACACACACAGTCCAATAAATCATATAAAAGTACCCTAAGACGATTGTTATTTAAGATTGGACAGTATGTATGTAGCCATTTGCATAAGATTTGGTATCTTACTAGTACATCCAATCCAAAGGGCTGGCAACAGTGATAGATTGCCATAAAGTTGCATTCGGTCTACTTTCCTTTTTTCTTCTCCCTGTCTCCTCTGTGTTTATACCGTGTATGCATGCATTCCTTTATCATATCCTTATCACACTTGTGTCACACATGTGTGATGGTATCAGCTATGCCTGGGCAGTGAGAGAAAACTTGAAGAGATTGGCCAGGTCTCATGCATGGTACCCTCATATGCATTGTCCAGGCAGACTGCATAACACAACCTTAGTGATTCGATTAATGTCAGCCCATACATCAGGGATTGTGTCAGATTTGAGTACTGTCATTTTCACATCTTATTGTCAATTTCAATCTAGAATTGACACAAATATCCTGGGAACACACCAAGCTCTGCAGGAAGCTGGTTTTGAATATATATGCGGTGAGAACTCAATAAAACAAACATTCTTTGTTCCTGCCATGGTAAACGTTATGCATTAAATAACGTCAACTGAAAAGACCGACCTGGTGTCTTCACAATGTATATAACATTGATTAAGATCGTTGGGATACGGTTGTGCTAATACCAATTTGAATTAAGAGAGAATGACACCTACTGAACAGTTCTGCTATCAATGCTACTCAGGCCGGGTGAGAATTATCTTTAATGTTAGTTTGAAAGGGATTTGTTCTACTAAAATAAAGGATTGGGGTATTTACTTTAGGATCAGGGTACGGTGAGGGATGGAGGAGAATGTCATTTTTAAAGCAAGAGATGTAGTAGAACACAAGGGCATCCATTTTTTAACTGAAGGGTGGTAGATTTAGAGGAAATGTATGGAAAACGTATTCCACTGAAATGGTAGTAGATAAGAAGAATAGTCTCCCATCTGAGGCTAACACAATGGAACAAGTTAAATATGTGGGATCTTGGGAGGATTAGGAACTTAAAATGACCCTGGAAAAAATCTGCAAGAGGCCACACATTGGCAAGATCTCTGTTGGTGAATTCAAAAATATATGTAAACTAGATTAGTACAGCATAAAGAAATAAATAATAAAGTGGTGGAAAATATATAATATGGCGGCAGGGTTATGTATTGCCAATTAGGTGTGTGAAAGAGTTACTAGTAAATACAACATTTACCTACTAATTTTTCATAATCCAATAAATAAAGAGATTTACCTCTATGCAATGCAGATAGTCACTGCCACCCATGTAACCATCACCCGAAACACACAGCATCCTAATGACCACCACCCAATACATAAAGCATCCTAGTGACCATCACCCATTACAAACAGCATCCTAGTGACCACCTCCCAATACATACAGTAGCCTAGTGACCACTACCCGAAGCACACAGCATCCTAGTGACCACCTACCAATACATACAGTAGCCTAATGACCACCACCCGAAGCACACAGCATTCTAGTGACCACCACCTGAAACATACAGCAACCTAGTGACAACCACCCAATACATACAACATTATAAGGATCTCCGTTCTATACAGACATTGTTCAGCAACCAATTTACTCTTCAAATAAAATAAGAGCAACCCAATATATTTATTATCAGCACTTGAGCCATTATGTCATATACTCACTAATTTATCCTCTTCCTCTCGCCTTTGTTTACTAACAATTTACAGAAATAGAGAAACAGCAGATTAATTAATGGCACTGCCTCTACGCAATGTAGTAGTATTAATTAAAACTGCAGATGCTTACCTCAATCTGTCTCACAACTATTAGCGCTTTGTGTGTATTTGTACATATTTGCATTTATTTTTCATTAGCCAATATGTTCTTTCTTTCAGGAAAGTACTTAGATTAGTCAAATGAGTCTAGAAGTCATTTAATCAGTACTGACAAAAAAAAGAAAGTCTTAGAAATATTTAACAGCAACAAGTTCCCTTTATTTTGCTTTAAAAAGAGTTTAATGCAGCAATTATTACAATACAAATGATATTTGTTAAAAACAAACAAACGTACATCTTATTTACATTGACTGATCAGTTTACGTTTGTTAAAAATGATTTTGCAAGTTCAAAAGATCTCTGAAGTCAATTGATTTGGACCCAGCAGATAACAAATATTATACAGTTTTGGAAAATCAAATGCATTAACCTCTTTCCTCCTAGAAAGGGGAAAATATTTATTGGAAAGATATATTGGTAGATCATACATCAAGATATATCTTGATGTATGATACATTAGTGATACAAAATGGTGCATGGCCTGTGTCACACAACATACAAAGACAGACTAGAGGAAGTAACATGTATAGCTTGGAGCAGAGAAAAGAAAGTAAAATGGTGCATGGCCTGTGTCACACAACATACAAAGACAGACTAGAACATACAAAGACAGACTAGAGGAAGTAACATGTATAGCTTGGAGCAGAGAAAAGAAAGTAAAATGGTGCATGGCCTGTGTCACACACCATACAGAGACAGACTAGAGGAAGTAACATGTATAGCTTGGAGCAGAGAAAAGAAAGTAAAATGGTGCATGGCCTGTGTCACACAACATACAAAGACAGACTAGA
>WWET01000815.1:502159-518787 GCA_011038615.1 Limnodynastes dumerilii | reverse complement strand
TTTATTTAAATTAGCGGTCCTGGTAACCCTGAATGTCCTTTTCTGCTAAAAATGTATCTAATCCTTTCTTAAACCTATCCAGTGAATCTGCCATCACAACCTTTTCTGGCAGTGAATTCCACATCCTGACTGCCCTTACTGTGAAGAACCCTTCCCTGGCAGTGACTCCACATCCTGACTGCCCTTACTGTGAAGAACCCTTCCCTGGCAGTGACTCCACATCCTGACTGCCCTTACTGTGAAGAACCCTTCCCTGGCAGTGACTCCACATCCTGACTGCCCTTACTGTGAAGAACCCTTCCCTGGCAGTGACTCCACATCCTGACTGCCCTTACTGTGAAGAACCCTTCCCTGGCAGTGACTCCACATCCTGACTGCCCTTACTGTGAAGAACCCTTTCCTTTGCTGGTTGTGAAACTTCTTTTCCTCTAACCTTAGTGGGTGCCCCCGTGTCCTGTGTACAGTCCTTGGGGTAAAAAGTTCCTTTGAAAGTTCTCTGTATTGACCCATGATGTATTTGTATATATTGATCATATCTCCTCTTAGACGCCTCTTTTCTAAAGTAAACATGTCTAAACTGGCTAGCCTTTCCTCATAGCTCAATGACTCCATACCCTTTATCAATTTTGTCGCCCTTCTCTAAACCCTTTCTAGTTCTAAAATGTCTATTTTATGGAGTGGTGCCCAGAACTGAACTGCGAATTTGAGATGAGGCCTTACCAATGATTTCTATAGTGGCAAAATTACACAGTCTTCCCTTGCATCTATGCCCCTTTTTATGCATCCTAATACTTTATTGGCCCTTGCAGCTGCTGCTTGACATTGAGCACTATTGCTAAGTCTATTGTCCACAAGCACTCCCAAATCCTTCTCCATTAAAGATTCTAATAAATTTATCCCATTTAATTTATAGATTGCTTGTTTTTGATCCCTAAATGCATAATCTTACATTTATCTATGTTAAAACTCATCTAACATTTGGCCGCCCAATCCTCCAGTTTATTCAAGTCTCTCTGCAGAGACTGAAATGGGAAGGGAATTAGGAGCTATACAGATGGGAGGTAGGTTAGAATGAGGAAGGGGGTAGGCTAGTCTGAAGAATTTTGTTTTGATGTAGCACTTGAAGGCTTGGATGGTAATAGTCTATACTAAGACTGTGGCAGGTTATACCAGTGCCTTGTATGAAGCCTTGTATGAAGGAATGAGAGCTAGTAATAAGGTGGGAGTGAGGCGGTGGCTGTTGATAGAGAGAAGGAGAAAGAAAGGAGTATCGATGGAGATAAGGGAAGAGTGGTAGGTGCAGTGGAGAAGGAGAGAGCCTTGTAGGTAGTGGTGAGGAGTTTATAGTGAATTCTGAAGCAGACAGGAAGCCCATGTAAAGCTCAACAGAGAGGAGAGGTGGAGGTGGAGCGTTGGGAGGGGAAGATTAGTGTAGACGCTGCATTAAGTAGGGACTGGTGGTTAGCAAGGCAGGCTAGTTGGAGACCAGAAAGAAGGAGGTCACAGTAGTCGAGACATGAGATGACAAGAGAGTGTATAAGGGTTTTAGTGGCGTCAGTAGAGAAAAAGGTATGTTGCAGAGGTGAAATGGCAGGATTGTGAGTGGGTGGGGTTGTGTGGGGTGAAGAAGGAGGAGGAGCCTAGCATGCCCAGGCCGCGGGCTTTGATGGAGGAAGTGATTATGGTGTCAATGATGGTGAAGGAGATGGTTGGTGGAGGGGATGTTTGGGGAGGGAAGACTATATTTTTTGTTTTATCCCTATTAAGTTTAAGGAAATGCTGGAACATCCAAGAGGAGATGACTATGAGGCATTCTGAGACCTTGGAGAGGAGAGAGGGGGAAAGGTCAGCAGGGGAGAGGTAGATTTAAGCATAGAGGAGGTGATAGTTAAGGTTGAAGAGGAGGAGTAGAGTGAGAAGAGAAGAGGGCCAAGGTCTGAACCCTGAGGGATACCTAGGAGAAGAGGAGTAAGAGGGGAAGAGGAGTTTGGGGTGGAGATAGAGAAGGAGCGCTAACAGAGGTAGGGGGAGAGAGAACCAGGAGTGGACAGTGCCAGTGAGACCAAGAGAGTGAAAGGTTTGGAGTAGGTGATGGTGGTCAGCAGGGTCAACGGCTATAGATAAATCAAGGAGAATTAAAAAGGAGAAGTAGTCTATAGCGTTAGTGGTGAGAATATTATTCAACTTTGGTTACCGTGGATTCAGTGTAGGGGTCGGAAGCCATAATTGGGGAGGATCCAGTAGGGAGCTTAGATGTTTGTGGATTAGTCGGTCATGGATTTTTAAGGTGAATGAAAACATGTAAAATGACTCAAGTGGTTAGAACTTGAGTCATTGAGTTCGATTCCTGGGCAAGGTCTGGAGTTTGTATGTTCTCCCTGGATCTAGGTCTGTTTCCTCCTGTCTTCTCCCACTCTCCAATGCTACAAGGTTAATTGGCAGCTAAATTTAATTAATTCTTGTCTTTGTCTATCTGTGAATTTAGGACGCTGTATAAAAACCAAAAATACACAGTCAGTTGGTTTTGTTTCCATATCAGTGTAAAAATGACACTGTTATTGACTCAGAAATAATATAGATGATAGAGAAACCTTACATGATGTACTTGTATCACATGAAAGGCTTTGCAGAGTAATAAACATTTCTAATAAATTATTCTGTTCCTAGTCTTTTATGAGATGTTTGTTGATTAAAACATACACAATTTGAGGGATTGCATTCATCTTTCCGTGAATGTAGCTCTAATCAACCCCTCTGCTCTCTGAATGTATTCACTGCAAAGAAAAATATACTTTGCTTTTACTGAACAGCAAGGTTAACACTGCAAATATGCTCCTTCATTTCCACTGCATACATTTTATAATGTTTTTCAATTTTGTGTCTTAGAATATGTGTTCTTTTCCATAAACAGCCTTTTCCCTTTTCATTTTGCATCTATTTCTTTTCATTATTACAGTAACCCTGTTTAATGATCTGCTTTGGCATACTGTAAAATTGACAATCTATTCACACACACTTTTACTTCACGGTTGACAATTTTATGGCCTTTTCATTACCCTGAAAAGCTCAGTCCTGTTATAAATAATAGAATCGGTTGTAAAAGAATAATTAAAACACATTTTTTTCCATCCTTGACACATTGCAGTGTGCTGAATTTTTTTATTTTATTTTTTTATTTTTTTGTGATTGAGAGACTCAGTTTTGCTGCTGTAAATGTTTTAAGATTCTTTAAAAAAAAAAATTATAATAACAAGTGAATATGTGAAGAAAAGCAATATGCATTTAAATTAAAATTGTGGTGAATCATGAGACATCGTGAATGTAGATTATGTAAGAATCTATCGATGTGTCACAGTAATAATTAAGCTGAATTGTGATTCAATATACTGAATGCTGAAGATGGCAATTAATTTTGTTTAAATAAAACAGACTTTTCATTAAAGTGAAATGACGGTTTATGGAAAGTCTTCAACAGTCTAATGCAATGGAGTTGTTTTATGGAACTGTTTTGCTGCATTCTTACAATTAAAAATTATGGACTGACTAAAAGATCTCATTTTTCAGTGTTTCGACATAAAAAGGATATGTTGGCATCCACTACCACTGTTTCTACACAGTATAAGCACTGTATACATATACAGAACAACTGCTTAATGCCAACAAGTAGTGCAGTAGTTATACTCAACTGCCAGCAATAATTGACCCAGCTGGGCAGTGACTATATACACACACACAAACATCCACTAGGGGGCAGGTCGTTAAAATATTTCAGACATAGACATGGGTTATAAACATTGCTGAATAAACAGTCATAATACCCAAATAATCAGCAGGGCCGAAGAACCCAATGAATAGGAGCCATTGTAGGCGGTGGAGAAGGGATGATGAAGAGATCCTAATCCTGAGATCTTACAATCTATAGGGGGAGGGGCAGTAGGGATAAATTGGCCAAAGCACTCACAGGGAATTTTCCCGGTAGGCGGATGACCTTTTGAGGCCACCAGCAGCATCTTATTTGTTTCAGAAGAATAAGCATTTTGACGGTAATGGGTGTTAGTCAATAAGATGCTGTCTGTATTGGGTGGTGGTCACTAGGATGCTGTCTGTTTTGGGTGGTGGTCACTAGGATGTTCTCTATATTGAGTGGCGGTTACTAGGATGCTCTCTATATTTTTAGTGGCAGTCACTAGGATACTCTCTATATTGCATGGCGGTCACTAGGAAGCTCTCTATATTTTTAGTGGCAGTCACTAGGAAGCTCTCTATATTGCGTGGCGGTCACTAAGATGCTCTCTATATTTTTAGTGGCGGTCACTAGGATGCTCTCTATATTTTTAGTGTCAGTCACTAGGAAGCTCTATATATTGAGTGGCGGTCACTAGAATGCTCTCTATATTTTTAGTGTCGGTCTCTAGGAAGCTATCTATATTGAATGGTGGTCACTAGGATGCTCTCTATATTGAGTGTCGGTCATTAGGATGCTCTGTATATTGAGTGGCGGTCACTAGGATGCTCTCTATATTTTTAGTGGCAGTCACTAGGAAGCTGTCTATATTGAGTGGTGATCACTAGGAAGCTCTCTATATTGAGTGGCGGTCACTAGGATGCTCTCTATATTGAGTGGTGGACATTAGGATGCTCTCTATATTGAGTGGCGGTCACTAGGATGCTCTCTATATTGAGTGGCAGTCACTAGCATGCTTTCTATAGAGTGGCAGTCATTAGGATGCTTTCTATATTGAGTGGCAGTCACTAGGATGCTTTCTATATTGAGTGGCAGTCACTAAGATGCTCTCTATTGTATAGAGATGATTAAAAATATCTTTATTGTAATAGGAAATACTAGTCAGTAGATGTTGTTCTTGATTGTAACTCATTTACATAACACTTTTTCTTGTACTTAATTGGCTGAATAACCCCACCCATATTTTATATTTGCACTGCGCTTTCTAAAGTTCTTTATTTTGTACTAATCCCTCCTACTTTTTGTTAGCCCACTTATAGTTGATCCCACCAACGGTCACTTGCAAATGTTTTTATTTGCTTTAAATTGCCAATCCGTCTGTGAGGGGCAGACATACAGGAGTGACAAAGAGGGAGGGGGAAGTGTGCAACCCCTTCTCAATGTCAGGGCAGATCTGGGAGCCAGAATTTCCTGGGTCTACCCTGCTGTACACAGAAGGGGTTTTTGTGAAAAACCCGTCAAATCACCTGGGTGATTGCCGGGGCGGTGATCTAAAAGCGGTATAACACAGCTAAAGAACTGAAACATGCTTGGTATTAATATAAGGTTTCCTAAATCTTAAATTAAATTAAGGGTCAAATAAAGTCTATTGGCGGTATAGTTGAAAAAAACCAAGATGGGCAGACTGGATGGGCCGTGTGGCTCTTATCTGCCGTCGCTTTCTATTTTTCTATGTTGCTATGTTTGTCTGTATTTTGCTCTTCCAGTAGTGGGATCTGCAAATCAATGTGTCACACTGTATATTTGTAAGCAATATATTAACCACCATTCACCAAATGAGTGCAGCAGGATTAGAGTTTCGATACTTTATCCCTGTTTTATCCACACCTTCATGCGAGTGCTTCACTAACCCATGGCTGGGGACTCTTGTGGAATGGCTGGGAGACTCCTGAAATTCAGGCATTGCATCTGGAATCCTGGGAGAGCAAGCAGATCTCCCACATTTGGGCTTGATGATGTTATTTAATGATAATCACTATGGGCTGTATTCAGACTTTCGTTTGCAAACGCGATCACAAATATACGCACGCACGTAGCAAGGAACACCCACCAAAACCCCAGTCACTCCCCCTTGCTAATCCGTGCTCACGTAGACTTACACCACCATAGACCACCTCTAGATTTCCGTGTGCCGTCCCTCGTGTTTGTGTCCTCCGTACGTAAGTATCATGATAATAGCGCCTACTTTCCTTCATTTAAATGCATCGCCCCGCCTATTTTCACTTAAATTCTCCTATGTGTATATTTGCATATCATATCCGGATGTTTGTACATCCGTCTACGTACAAAAAGTTACTACGCGTGCGTAGTGGAAACGTACCTAAAAATACGCACAGGATTCAACGTGAAAACGGAAGTCTGAATACACCCCTATCTCATGTTCTGCCCCCCCCCTGCAAATGAATGCCGTGATCCATAGTGCTGCTCTGCATGGGCGGGGCTTGATTATGTAATGTGTGTCATCAAGCCCCGCCTTATCCTTAGTAAAACTATGGATAGCAGCATTGATAGGCAGGGGGCGTGATTGCAAGCAGTATTGCATTAAATTCATATTGTCATCCAGTCCCTCCCCCTATTGCCATCTCTTTCTCCTCTACGTGTTATTTATTACATGTATTTTAGAGATTTATATTTAATAAAGTTGTGGACTAATTGTGACCAATCAGATGCCATTTTATACAATTAAATCAGTAAGTAAAAGGTAGAATAGAGGGTTGCTATTGGCAACACTTTCATTTTTCCTCTTCTGCAGGTTTATAAAATATACCCCAATATTTTCTACGGAGTTTGGGGGAGTGAAGTAGTTACACAAGATTCATAGACAGAAAAGTTCATTTTCTTTAGGGATGCAATAAAGAAATTACATACTTATTTGAAGGTAACATAAATAAAGATTAATAGGTTAATGAATTATTTTCCTTTCATTACTCAACTATTGTACTTTATTATAATTGCTTTGCACTCGTTTAATTAAATTTGAACTAAGGCCAGAAGAAGATAATTTGTTTTTCCTTGTACCAAACAATGAGCATGTAGATTGGATGTACTGAAGCAATAATGAGAGCTGTGTTTTTGGAAGACTTCCCTACCCTGCGTAGACATTATAATTGATAATTTGATTGTTACAGCACACAGTACAATATATTTTAAGGCTACATTAACATAATAGAAATTATGTTGTGTGTCTAATCTTAGCGTTTCATTGTTAGAGCATAGAGAATCTCTCCTGTATGAAATTAAATATTCACAATCCCCTGCATATCATAGCATTTTCCAGTAATATATTTAAATAGACTAAGCCAGAGAATATAATATTATATACAGCAAAGAATACAGTTTATGTTTAAAATATTATATACAATTTCATTGTATTCCTGTCTTTTTAAAGGCTCACCCTGACCTCCAATAAGCGAGGCCACACACTATAATGTGTTCCCAGTGACTGATATAACGTGCCGATAGATAGGGACATCATTTAGGGAACACACACTCCTACTATTGGTGCTATAAGATGTCACCTTTTGTCAATGCTAATAGGAGCATAACGAACCATCCAATTGTTGGCTAAAAGCATATCTAGACTATTTAGTCTGTACTTGACAGATCGGTACATGCCACACACTACACGATCAATGGTATCAATTAGCCAATAATTAGCATTTAGTAATGTCCCAGCACTGAAGCAATGCCTGATTTGAATATCAGCAAAAACAGAAATTGTTAAGGATCAACAATAATTAAACATATAAAAAAGATAACTCAGTGCTGACTGGTACATGTGAACTTGGTACAGGGGTAGGGAGACTGGGTCTTCCAGCAGGCAATATAATCATTTTAATGCAGATTTTTTATGTTATGTTTTTAGTGCATGGATTTAATTAATAAATATTTCATTATGTTTACATGACACTAGACTGTGTTCTCTCTTTCTTTTACATATTCTGTACAAGGAGGAATAAAGAATAGCATAGATCTTTCCAGTATAAGAAACGTTTTTGTTTTTTTGCTATACTGCCTGACACCTTTTTCTATTAATTAGTGAGAATTTTGCGTATTAGAAGTAATATTGTTGTGAAGATCTTTGTATGATTTTATTGGATATATTTCAGTTTTTTGTATTATTGTATTGCATGACAGGGCCATAACTAGGGGTGTGCAATATGGGCAGCTGCCCAGGGCACCAAGCTTAAGGGGAGCACCAGTAAGTTAATATTTAATGTTAAATTGGTTTGGAATCAGGATCAGGGGCACAATTTTTCCTTTTTGCCGCTGGTGCTAAAATTTCTTGTTAGAGATCTGTGGCATGATATAATAATATAATAATATATATTACATGTATAGAAATAAGTCACTTAGGCCTGGATTCTGAAATCTGACTTGAACCCCAAACAATGGATGTGTACAAATCCTTAACCACAGGCCGTCAATATCCTGGCATCAACCACCAAACCACTCTCATGGCACAGATGGACTTTCCATACCAAGGACTTATGTTAACATTTACATCTGCTGTAAAAAGGAATTGGACCGATATAGATCAAGAAGGCACACCAATAGTGTACATTGTAATAAGATCACAGACCATCTGATGGTAGGTATTGATAGTGTCATTTTATTGGAATCTGATCGGACTGGAACATGTTCGACTGGGGCGGATTGGGAGCTTAAAGTGGCCCTGGAAAAAAATCTGCAAGAGGCCACGTGTGGACGAGACCACTATTGATGGAGTAAAAAAAAATATGTAAACTAGATTAGTACAGAATAAATAAAGAAATAAATAATAAAGTGGTGCACAATATATAATATGGGGGCAGAGTTATCTATTGCCAGTTGAGTGTGTAAAATAGTTATTAGTAAATCCAACATTTACTGGCTAATTTTCCACATTTATAGTGACCTCTATGCAATACAGATATTCACTGCTGCCCATGTAACCACCACCCGAAACATACAACATCCTATTGACCACCACCCAATACATAAAGTATCCTAGTGACAACCAGCCAATACATACAGCATCCTAGTGACCACTACCCAATACATACAGTAGCCTAGTGACCACCACCCAATACATACAGTAGCCTAGTGACCACCACCTGAAACATAAAGCATCCTAGTGACAACCACCCAATACATACAACAGTCTAAGGATCTCAATTCTATACAGACATCATTTCAGCAACCATCACCCATGACAGTCAACATTCTAGTCTTTTTCAAATAAAATAGGAGCTGCTGATTGGCCTCCAGAAGCCTCTGGCCTGCCGGGGAAATTCCCTGTAAGTCCTATGGCCAAACCGCCCCCGATTCTCGATCTGGTAGAACAAATGCATATATTTGCGCAAAAGCAATGTGGTCCATAATCCTTACAGAATGCACTTTAAGGGAAACAGCTGAAACTGATTTGTTACAGAAGATAAAATCTTGAGATAAAGTTGACAAAGTGTGGTGTACACAGCACATAGGCACACAGTTGACATCTCTAGGTCCTAATTATTTTGACCTTGAGTAAAGTCCTAATTGCAGTAAGTAATGTTTATCCTGGCATCTGTCATCTGTAGATGCTATTGTGGGACATTGTCCTAATGCTATTTATGTGTAAATACATACTGTATCTACACCTTGGAAACTTAACTATCCTCTGTTTTGTTAAATAACTTCCATATTTAATGCACAAACTGTGATCTGTGAAAAGTCCTGAGTTCATAAAATGACATTTTCAGCAACATTGTTAGATCCACCATCTTGCATGTTAGCATTATTTCCTAATCACTAACTAAAACAAAGTGATTCAGGTTAAGCCACATGTGTTTTAGGCTCTCGCTGTGTCATTCCCATCATTCATCATGTCCCTATAACATTTACCGAAGGATACGGCATAGATGGAAACCGTTGTGAGTTTTTGTAGTCTGTGCTGTAACCTTTACTGGTCATTTTAATCTTGGACAGTGTCCAAGGCTCTGCTAACATTCTGATTCTGATTTAGCCTGTCCCTTTTTGGAGAGCTGCATTCTTTTGTTATTTTCGGAGTGACTGTGAATGTATTTGAGGCAGAGAGAAAGGCAGGTGCCCTCTGGCTGAAATTGTACCAAACACTTGCAAGAAATTTGGGTCGGATCCAGAGCTAAGAAAAGCAGCTGATTTATGTACACAACAGGCCTGATTCAAACTTAAGGGACCGTATTCAGACTTCTGTATGCACAGGTTCGCAAATATACGCGCCTAAGTTGCAAGGCAACATCCATGACACACCGCTTGAATTTACGGACTTAGGCTGACTTCCGCCACCATAAGGCAACCTGAACTCTACAGACCGTATTTAGACTTCCGTTCTGATGGCGACTCCCGTGCGTATTTTTAGATCCGTTTCAACTGTGCATGCGTAGTAACTTTTTGTACGTAGTTGACGTTGACTATTCGCATGGAAGTGCCTAACTGACGGGTGTATGATAGGCATGTGTGTCCATACGTCTGGATACGCAACGCAAATATACGCGCGGGAGATTTTAAGTGAAAATGGGTGGAGCGAAGCATTTAAATGAAGAAAAGTGGGCGCGATTATCATGATACGCACGTACGGAGGACACAGACGCACGGGACGACACACGGAAAGATGGAGGTGGTCTTTGGTGGTGTAAGTCTGCGTGAATATGGATTAGCAAGGGGAGTGACTGGGGTTTTGATGGGTGTTCCTTGCTACTTGCGTGCGTATATTTGCGATCGCGTTTTAAAATGGAAGTCTGAATACAGTCCTTACGTGCGTATATTTGTGCTTAAGTTGCTAAGGCACATGCGTACTTTCCAAACCGCGCCCATATTAGGCCAGTTAAGTGTCTCCCCCGCCCACTTTCACTAAACTTCCCACATATGGCGGTCTGTCCGCCCCTCCTGACGCATCTCACTAAGCACGGATGTAAAGTCCGTGCATAATGGATTTCCCTGCCAAAATCCTACGTAGCTTGTGAAAAAAAGAGTTACCACGCACCTACGTACCTAAAAATACGCACAGGAAAAGTAGCTAAATCGTACGTTTGAATCGAGAAAGCTATAAGAAGGTGTGGATCAGCAGGTATATATAAGCATGTTTCCGCACCTAAAGCTTCCTCCCCGTCACCTCCTTTTTTTCCCAACAAATCTAGGGCACTTAAAAGTGTCGCAGGGCTTCCCTAAGTTCTTAAGAAGAAGAATACGAAAGGTTTTTCCCCCTCCCTGGCTCCTTACCATACCTCCCCCTCCCACTCTGCTTAAATCTGGGCAGAGGCTGGCGTGGCACTGCTCTTTCTAATGGCTAAAGTACGAGCGGGCTTTAAAGACTGCACGTACTCAATCTACATACCGAAACTGTACGTAGATAGTGTAAATGAGCTACTACGCATGTATAGTAGCTCATTTCTTAGTACTACGCACCTAAGAAGCACAAGCTTCTAAAGTGGGAATCTGGCCATACATTCGCAAATCAGCCGTGAATTGGTACTGTGCATGCGTACAAAATACTCTGTTCCTGAGCTTCCAACTGTCAGTTACTATGGTAACCACCTTTGTTAAAGAGGAAAATGTTTTTCAAACAGTTGATTAATTAAAGCCAGGTGAGTGACAGTTGGAAGCTCAGGAGTGGAGTATAGTGTACCTGATGGAATGGGTCATGTTGCAGGAACGGGTCCTTTATGTTTGAATGTAGTTGGTGCATTACTGCGCACAGTCTCATTATATTCCTTTGATCTTATGACTGTTGGATTTTATCTAGTATTTGTAGTCAGAAATGGTGGGGTTCAGAGCATAATCACCATTCCTTTTCAGAAACACCACCACCGCCGCTACCGCAGGACCCAGACCACAGGAAAGATGAGTAACCTCTCCAGGGTTAGGGTCAGGCTGCAGGGGAGGGAGGGTTAGGGTCAGGCTGCGGGAGAAGATGGTTTAGGATCAGGGTAATGGAAGGGGAGGGTAAGGGTTAGAATTATGGGAAGAGTTGGGGTAGTTTTCAGGCTTACCTTTCAGAGTAACGTGTTCGGCGCTCCGTGGATCTATTGCTATGCCTCTGTTTGAAACCGGCTGGGAGAAAACGGCCGTTCTTTCCGGGGACCCACACCTCATCTGGACGATTTCCGAAAAATGGCAACAGTGACAGGTAAGTTAACCATCCCTTTACCCTAACTCTTACCCTCAAGCAGAAATTCTGAATTAGAGTTGAGAGACGGCATTTTCTAGCTCAACTCTAAATTACAATTAAAATGAAAACACTAAAATGACAGCTGTTCAGTCATTTCATGCAGTAAGTAAAAGGATCAGATTTTGTCTTCAGGCAACTTTGTAATCAAAAATATTATTGGTGCTGCAAATCTTCTCAATGCAGCACATTTTCTTTGACAAACTCTGAATCGTTTTTGAGGCTGGATTTTCCCTGGGAAGTCTGTATCTCTAATGTTGGAAGCTACTTATGTCCGCGAGCATAAATTATATATTTTGGGGGCATTTCTCAGTAAACAGAGTTTATGAAATGATGTTTGTCAAGGATGGGTATTGTTATATTTCTGACATGCTGAAACGAATCCCTGTTCTATCACGATACAGGTTAAGCATCCATTATCTGTAAGGCTTGGGACAAGCTTTGGATTGCGGAATATTTTGGATTGCGGAATATTTACATATCCGTTTCATAGAAACATTAAACACATATCCTGAAAGTAATTGTATACCATATTTATAAGAATAGTGTGCAAGAAAGTGAATAATAACATATTTGTCACAACTAAGTAGGAAAGTAACAACAGTGATATCACAGAATACCCTTATCAGCCGCAATGACAAACAATGGCCGTCTCTCAGTGTGCACCTACCATGCCGTGTTTTGATGACACACAACTTGATGTGCTGTTATCCTTTTTATTTTGTATAAAATATATATATATATATATTAATGAAAACAGTGTTACCTATCTCCTTAGTGCAGCCCCCTCATATAGTATAAGTAATTAGTGCAGCCCCCAATTGCAGCCATATACACTTACCCGCCACTCCATGATCTCACCTCCGCAGCTGTTTACATGAGGGCTGGCTGGTTGCTAGGATACAAGTCAGCCCTCGTGTAAACTGCTGGGACTTGCTCGGACTGAGTCCTGGCTGCAGCGTTTTACATGAGGGCTGGCTTGTATCCTAGAAAGCAGCCAGGCCAGCCCTCATGTAAACCGCTGTGGCCAGGAGAGCATGTTTAAAAGGATCCAGCCGCATGGTCAGCGACAGACCGTGCGGCCCTAAACAATGAACGGCAGTGCGGCCCGGCCCAGCCCACCACTGCAGCCATTGCATCCACCTTGTATGCCCCAATCATCACTGCTGCCACCCTTTATATCCCAATATTTATTGCAGCTCCCATTGTATGTCTCAAACATTACTGCAGCCACCCTTTATATCCCAATATTTATTGCAGCTCCCATTGTATGTCCCAAACATCACTACAGTCATTCTTGTATGTCCCAATCATTATTGCAGTCCCCCTTTAATGTCGCAATTATTATTGCAGCAGCCCTTTTATATCCCAATCATTAATGCAACCCCCCTTGTAAGTCCCAATTATCACTGCAGCCCCACTTGTATTTCCCAATCATTATTGCAGTTCTTATTGTATATCCAAGATATATATGCACCCCTTTTATAAATACCAATCATTATTGAAGCCCTCTTGTATGTTCTAGGTATGAATGCAGCCCCCCTTGTATGTCTCAGGTATGAATGCAGCCCCTCTTGTATGTCTCAGGTATGAATGCAGCCACCCCTTGTAAAGATAGTGTGTGTGTGTGTGTGTGTGTGTGTGTGTGTGTGTGTGTGTGTGTACATAAAAAAAATAGAAAAATAATTATCTATCTTAAATTCATAACTAAAAAGATGAAATATAATTTCACAATACAAAATCCCCTAAAACATTGTCGCAGTAATTGTTTAACAAATATTGTAATCTGGATAATTTAACTGGTAAAACAATATTAGATTTTAATAGTCATTTTAATTAACTCATGCAAAAAACAAATTGCAAGCTTGAAAGAATGTTTAAGAATTTAATTTAAAATGCAAATGAAACGTAAAACAGGCATATTGTTAAACACCAAATTAATATTATTTGTTCATAATAATTACAATGCACAATTAATGCATTCATTTTCAGAAGCTAACTAAATGATTTCACTGTCAATACAAGAAATTAAAATACAATTCCCCATGTCACATTATTTTCTTTGATAAGTGTTTATTGTCCTACAAATAATTAAACATTTTAATATGGTTTTTTGAGGGCAAAAGAACTTCAGAACAAAGCTTTTCACATAATAGAGGTCTGAATAAAGGAATCAGATGAATTTTGGATGTTTAGAGGTCATAAAAGGTCAAGCTCGGCCACATTTTCAGTTCTTTGTTCCACATAACGAACAAGGTCACTCATTTAAATTTTCTTGCCACTAATTGCATTGCATCTTAGAAACTTTGTAAACAGGTGTCTTAGAAATTAGTTTGAAGCTGGTCCAAAAAAAACCAAGGTCCCATACTCAGAAGAAAACTTTCAAGATAAGTAAATACACTACAATGTAGAAATGTCTGCACCTGCATTCATTTAAATAAAATACAAATATGTGAGAAGCTTGTGTGGTGATTGTCCAATTATTCTTTCCAACACAGAAGGGAAACATTAAATACAGATCTTATTATTTCCATTCATCTTGCAAGAATATGTAAATTGAAGAAGTTATCTTTCTTTATATAACAAGATATTTAAACAGGCATTATAGTATAATAAACATAATTACATTTTTTGAAAATGTACAGTATATAAACATTTATACATGCAATAGAGTATAATAAGCAGTATTATTATTTTCTGAATATATACTGATTAAAATGTAAATATGTGTTTTAATCTACGCACAGACTGAAGTCTATTAAGTAAACAATAGTTCATTAAGAACAAAATCAGAACTCAAGGGAAAATAAAAATGACCTCTCAACATCTTCTATTGAATTCGAGATGCTACAATCATTTTAATGAAAGCACAATGAACAGTTGCACAGTGATAATATTGCACAACAGTACTATAATTCTCAGCTTTTAAGTATTTCTTTTTTGCAGAATTTGTGCCCTTTGCATTGCATACCATGAAGCAGGCATTCCCATATAAGTGTGATTCTCATTCATACGTCATCTAAAATTGGGTGCACACCTAGCCAAATATTGGGCGGATGATGTGATGCACTACCATTTGACCCAATATTCAAAAAATGCATGCACGCTCCCACAGTCGTGTTAAAACAGGTCACATATGGTGATTGTACAATGTCGGACAAATATGTGCAGGGTGTACACGTAAGATCTATCAAACTCTTCTGACCTCTCCCATGCAGCATAGACAGATATCTGTACAGTGTGTATGGAGTCACAATGTTTCAGCAGTGGTTGGAGAGATGATGATCTCAGATCTGCTGGTAAATTGGTGTAGTGTGTACACGGGAATTGTGACTTGTGATCATCTGTGACATTGAATGAGAAATCTCATCACATGAATGATTGCATAGCTGTGTACCCAGCTTAAGAGTATGATATCTTGTAACCCCATGAATTGTTAAGGTCACTGTTGATGCATGAAATAATTTATTGAAAATTCTTAAAAATACACAATTTCAGCAGTTTTAGTCTTATTGATATGAGAGTGTCTAGACTCAGGTGTAATTGCAGAGACGTCCACAAATACAACAGAGACTTTCAGGTTTTTAAATGATAAACCTTGCTCTCCGTTGTAAACATTTGCCCAAATTTTTTTCCAAAAATGTTCTTTAATATTGTAGTTGTGTACTGGTTGTCAATCTTTACCTAACTTCACAAAGTCCAAATTGTCTGACATCCCATCATTACTCAGCAAGAGGCTTTATGTGTTTCTACCGAAACTTAAATAAAGATGACTCCAAAATGGATCATTTCAGAAACTGTGAACGACGTTCTGAGCCTTGAATAATAATTTCCATTATATTGCAGTCAGCACCTGCAAAGCATTCAACTGGATGTAATTTAAATGTTTTATTCCGGTATGCATTCACAGTAGGATAGAGAGAGAATGGTTTAAGAAGCTTAAAGATGCCAGAACTGGGACATCCGTGAACTTGGCTTATTGTTTAGAGAACAGCAATAGAAGTAAAAGTAAAAATATAGTCAATCATTTTGGGTAAGTTTCTGACCGTGCAGATTAAGATATAATGTATGTGGATGATGTGGTGTCTCCAGGCCTGGACAATCTTTAGCTCTCCAGATGGTTGGAAACTACAGAGTAATTATCATTATTATCATCATTATACTTCAGAGAAACGGTTCTCAACTCTTTATTAGTGTTTACCAGTTCCCCAATATGGAATCATGTCAAGTACCATGGACCAATCCCATGCTATCCTCATTACCCTCCCCAATCCTTTCTTCACCTTCATCTTACCCTCAACCCTCACTATTATCACATCAACTCTTCAGTTATTTTACAATTTCTTAATCCCTTGTTCCTTCCCTTTTATTATCTTATTATTCTCATATAGATAAATACTCACTGAACATATATATTTATTATTTAATTTTGGAATTATTTTCAGATCAATTTTTTCATCAGCCGTTCATCTCATACATCATGGCTAATATACAGATATTTTTGAATGTCTTAACGTCTTATAACTTGCCCTTTCACCTGCATACCACCACACAGTGAGTCACATATCACCAGTGCTACATGTACCATTGGATGAGAACCCCTGCTTTTGGAAACATGTCTGGGAGCAGCAGCTGAGAGGGGGTGTTGTTCCACAGCAGCTATTTTGGAGGCTTTAAGGGGTGCCACCTGAAGTAAGGTACCTCTCAATTTATAAC
>WWET01000815.1:472526-485427 GCA_011038615.1 Limnodynastes dumerilii | reverse complement strand
CCTCTCTCTGAACTCTGCAGCCCTGTCTATGCATGTGACCCCCCTCCCTCTCTCTGAACTCTGCAGCCCTGTCTATGCATGTGACCTCCCCCCCAGACCTGTTCAGAGAGCCCATCCCTATGCTAGACAGTGCAGCTCTGGAGTCATTATATCATCAGGCAGCAGCAGAAGCATCGCTGCTTCTAGCAGTATGTACACACCATGCACACAGTAGCAGCTGTACTGAGGGGGAGTGGTGCAGGGAGGGAGGGACCCAGCTCCTGCTTGTCACTGCTTATTACTTATTCATTTCTCCTAGGGATCCCTGCCAGCAGCAGCTCCTGTGACTGTGTCTCTACCTCTCCAAACTCCACTCTCCAACCGTTGGCTGAAAGACTTTTTTTTGTTTTGTTCTTCAGTCCACCCCCACCCCCTTCCTTTCTTTTAAACAGACAGAGAGGTCACTGAATACAAACTAATGCATGCCTCTTTTGCATAAATCCTTATTGGTGGAATAAAGTACTCAGGATCTGTTTGGAGTTTACACTTTCTCTATTTTTGCATTATTATAATAATATATTTTTGCATTATTCTATTTTTTGCACCCTCTGTGGGGTCATCTCTGCTTTGGGTTTGTGTTTGTAGTGTTTTTGGGGTCTGGGGGGTGGAGGGAGGGTGCTGCTTGTCCCGCTTCTGATCACTGCTTGGAGCTGCTGATCTCAATAAGCACACGCGTGGCTCCTTTGTGTATAGCAGCTGCTGGTGATCAATGCAATAGGCAAGTCCTGGGGTTTCTTTAGCTCCTAGCAAACCCCTGCACCTTCCTGCCACCACCATCACCAGGACTTCTCCATCCATCCATCTAGCCAGCCAGCCTGCTGCATTGTGCTGGTGTCCCTGGAAGAACTGATCCCAGCATCCTGCAACTTGTACTTTAGCTGCACCTGAGATTTAAGGAAGAATTTGAATGCTGACCTCTTAGGACTTGGGTGAAAGCTGAAACTTGCCAAGATCATTCTAAAGATGGATGTAAGGTTTTACCCAGCAGCTGCTGGCAATGCCCTAAATGGAGATTCTGCAAACCTGGACTTTTCCCAGTGTTTAGACTACTACAGTTACAAGGTGAATATTTAATTTATACGTTGTTACTGCTGCCCATCGCTCATTCCTCTGCTGTCTGATGGTAACTTCACAGATCTCTTATTTTAGGTGCTGCAAGGATTGCTAATGAAATGTCATCTTAGTGTAACTCTATAAGGGATCTGCTGTTAATGCAATCAGATTGTTTCTTTTAAATGCCTCCTGGTAGCACTAATGTGTCATCAGACTTTTAATTAATTAGTGGTTACTATTAGCCACATTAGACCTCTCATTACATATGACTGGATTGGTGAACAGCACATGCCTCAATTATTTGCAGTGTGTTAGGTCTTTGTGTTGTGAACTTTTCTCTCTTCCCATTTCCCTGTCTGATATCCTCCACCCATGGTTGGTTTGATGTCTAGATGAGATGTTCGCTAGCTAAATCCTTTGTCATAATGTAGCAGTGTTTTGACAACAGAATTATTTCATCTGAATGGAGACACAGTGTGGAATGTTTGACTTGTATTCTATGCGTAATCATTACCTCTCCCCCATTGTTGAGGGAATAAATTAATGGATCATGCTCTATCCACATTATAAACTGTTTATACTTCTTGTTTAATCACTTGTTCATAACACTTGATCTAGGGGAGAAGATCAAAACTACATTCCCTCCCATAGAAGCTTAATGTATGGGCTTTTTCTTTCTGTATAATATGGAAGGAATGCAAGTGTGTTTGTAAATACAGATTATAGTTGTATCAAATCACTTAGCAATGTTGATAAACACATCCTGTTAAGTCATAGTTCTTGTGTACATATTATGAATCTCGCTTAAGTTTACAGCCTGGGAAGTTGAAACTGATATTTAATGGTAAACATCTCAGATTTTTCCTAAAATATTTACAAAACTTAACATTAAACAACACGAAGGAACTAGATCCTCAGAGCTTATTCATTACATGTGGGTAACAACATGTTACTGTTGTACGCCACTAGGATACAGTTTACATTGTGATATGATGTAGTTGCTGCCTAGTAGGTCTCTTTTTTTAATCTTGTGTATCTATTGTTACATGGGAGCTTTCATCAGTAAGGATGTCTTTCTTGGATACCAGTTATGCAGATTAATAGTCATTGAGAAACACTAACTTATCTTTCTCCCAAACAGGGCAAGAGAGGTCTGTGTATTAAACCGGGCATCTGTGACTGCAAAGCTAATAATGGGACCTTTTTGTCCCTAACTGTAGGAACTACACTTGCACCAGTGTGAAATAAACCAACCACAGGAATATTTAACATACCTCTCCATTAATATTAATAATTTGGGGCTGATCAGAGCTACACTTACACCTTTATTTTTAAGGACATAACAGGTGTAAGTGTAGACTTGAGTAAAGCCATGTTGCCATGAGGGGGGAAATTAACTTTAATTATTTTGCATGCAGTGAAGATACTTTTGCACCTTAGAACTCATACTGTAAAGCTTATGTGTAATCTGTTTATTAGAGTTGAGCTAGCAAACTTCACCTCTCGAACTCTAATTCCGTTTTCACAGTTTAAAGTTGCCTTCCCTCACAGCTCAGCATAGTTTTGGCCAGCTCTACACTTGCACCTGTTCCTCACACTCGGGATTAGTCCCTGTAGGCAGATCATAATGAATCGTAACAGCTTTTTTTTTATCATCATCTACTAAAACTTTTGTTTTCAAGTTGATCTACTACACTCCCTGATTCTTATACTCTTCTAAGCCATCATTTTCACTGAAGGTTCTGCAAAACATACAAAACCGTCTTTTATATAGTTAGAATGACTAAAACAATATCCTGGAGTTAATTGTTGACTTTTATTCTTTTTCAAAGGTTAGTAACTATTGTAACAATACAACTTCAAAAACTTTCTTCAACTTTTAGCCTTTGCCCATGTGCATCACACCAACCAATAATTTCTGGAGATTTTTTTCAAAATGTCATAAAAAGGTGTTGAGTTATTACATTATTATATAGCATGTAATGAATCAGACCAAATAAATAAAAACAGCTCTTTTGTCAGCTGGATATTAAATGGAAATACATAATGTTTTTTTTCATTAAGATCTTTATTTTGAATGATACAGTCTTACTGTCAATGACTGATGCCATTAATAGGCATCGAAGTTCTTAATACAGTAGAGCAATTCGAATATACTTGGGATAGACTTAAGGGAATTCAAAGGGCTAAGTATCAAAGCGGTTTTTAGGTTACTGGGTTAAACGATGGGCAAGTCTTGATGGGCAAAGTGGTTCTTACTATAATGGCCCAAATTATGTTGGTTGAAGAACAACTTTTTTTTTTGTCTCTTCTCTTTAAGACTTTTTATGTTTGTATAGATGTAAACACGAGCGTAACTATAGGGGCAGCGAGGGGTGCAGCTGCTTCGGGGACCAGAGGAGAGGGGAGGAGGGGCACGTGGCTTGCAATGTATTTATAAACAGCGCTCATACATGGAGTGCTAAGTGCTGTTTTAACCAGTCATCCTCTGACGGCGTCTACCGGCAGACCGTCCCGCCTCTAGTCCCGCCTATCCAGACTCAGGCCTCCTTGCTATGAGCCCTGAGGCTGTCACGTTTCGCCCCTGGATATAACAGACCAGACCAGGATAATATTTTAATTTACAACCGACACCTGAGTTAGTGACCACACGCACGATAATAAAGATCTTCTGTCATATTTGATGAGCGTTGGGCATCGATGCTGATACCGCAATCTTTTAAAGTTTTATTTAATGCTGTGACATATAATCAGTTGTTTATACTTCAACTAAAGGGCAGACAAGTTGTTAACCCACACATACCTTGGACCAGTCTGGTTAATGATGTCTTCTGTCCTTACAACCCCTGCAGGGTGCTGACCATCTGCTAAGCAGAACAAGAATAGTCTTCTTTTCACTAGTACCAACCTAGGTAACCTGCGGCTCTCCAGGTGCTGTAAAACTACAACTCCCAGCAGACTCTAACAGTATAGGAGTAGCTAATACCTGACAAAGCAAGATTGGACTTGTAAAGTTATAACACCTGGAGCGCCAAAAGTTGCCTATGACTACACAAATATGTTGTGGTTATTATTATCACTTATTTATATAGCGTCACAAATTGTCCGCAGCGCTTTCCAGAGAACATTAGATGTTCACATCAGTCTAATTAATTTAGTCAGCAGTCAAGAAACTGGAGCACCAGGAGGAAACCCACGCAGACATGGGGAGAACATACACACTCAACACAAGTAAGGCCTGTAGAATAATAAACTGTGTGTAAGGGATCAGCCAATCACTTCCCCATGTGTATCTCATCCGTCTGGTGAGGGGGCCAGCTTCACATGTGTATCTCATACGTCTGGTGAGGGGTCCAGCTTCACATGTGTATCTCATCCGTCTGGTGAGGGGTCCAGCTTCACATGTGTATCTCATACGTCTGGTGAGGGGTCCAGCTTCACATGTGTATCTCATACGTCTGGTGAGGGGTCCAGCTTCACATGTGTATCTCATACGTCTGGTGAGGGGTCCAGCTTCACATGTGTATCTCATACGTCTGGTGAGGGGTCCAGCTTCACATGTGTATCTCATACGTCTGGTGAGGGGTCCAGCTTCACATGTGTATCTCATACGTCTGGTGAGGGGTCCAGCTTCACATGTGTATCTCATACGTCTGGTGAGGGGTCCAGCTTCACATGTGTATCTCATACGTCTGGTGAGGGGTCCAGCTTCACATGTGTATCTCATACGTCTGGTGAGGGGTCCAGCTTCACATGTGTATCTCATACGTCTGGTGAGGGGTCCAGCTTCACATGTGTATCTCATACGTCTGGTGAGGGGTCCAGCTTCACATGTGTATCTCATACGTCTGGTGAGGGGTCCAGCTTCACATGTGTATCTCATACGTCTGGTGAGGGGTCCAGCTTCACATGTGTATCTCATACGTCTGGTGAGGGGTCCAGCTTCACATGTGTATCTCATACGTCTGGTGAGGGGTCCAGCTTCACATGTGTATCTCATACGTCTGGTGAGGGGTCCAGCTTCACATGTGTATCTCATACGTCTGGTGAGGGGTCCAGCTTCACATGTGTATCTCATACGTCTGGTGAGGGGTCCAGCTTCACATGTGTATCTCATACGTCTGGTGAGGGGTCCAGCTTCACATGTGTATCTCATACGTCTGGTGAGGGGTCCAGCTTCACATGTGTATCTCATACGTCTGGTGAGGGGTCCAGCTTCACATGTGTATCTCATACGTCTGGTGAGGGGTCCAGCTTCACATGTGTATCTCATACGTCTGGTGAGGGGTCCAGCTTCACATGTGTATCTCATACGTCTGGTGAGGGGTCCAGCTTCACATGTGTATCTCATACGTCTGGTGAGGGGTCCAGCTTCACATGTGTATCTCATACGTCTGGTGAGGGGTCCAGCTTCACATGTGTATCTCATACGTCTGGTGAGGGGTCCAGCTTCACATGTGTATCTCATACGTCTGGTGAGGGGTCCAGCTTCACATGTGTATCTCATACGTCTGGTGAGGGGTCCAGCTTCACATGTGTATCTCATACGTCTGGTGAGGGGTCCAGCTTCACATGTGTATCTCATACGTCTGGTGAGGGGTCCAGCTTCACATGTGTATCTCATACGTCTGGTGAGGGGTCCAGCTTCACATGTGTATCTCATACGTCTGGTGAGGGGTCCAGCTTCACATGTGTATCTCATACGTCTGGTGAGGGGTCCAGCTTCACATGTGTATCTCATACGTCTGGTGAGGGGTCCAGCTTCACATGTGTATCTCATACGTCTGGTGAGGGGTCCAGCTTCACATGTGTATCTCATACGTCTGGTGAGGGGTCCAGCTTCACATGTGTATCTCATACGTCTGGTGAGGGGTCCAGCTTCACATGTGTATCTCATACGTCTGGTGAGGGGTCCAGCTTCACATGTGTATCTCATACGTCTGGTGAGGGGTCCAGCTTCACATGTGTATCTCATACGTCTGGTGAGGGGTCCAGCTTCACATGTGTATCTCATACGTCTGGTGAGGGGTCCAGCTTCACATGTGTATCTCATACGTCTGGTGAGGGGTCCAGCTTCACATGTGTATCTCATACGTCTGGTGAGGGGTCCAGCTTCACATGTGTATCTCATACGTCTGGTGAGGGGTCCAGCTTCACATGTGTATCTCATACGTCTGGTGAGGGGTCCAGCTTCACATGTGTATCTCATACGTCTGGTGAGGGGTCCAGCTTCACATGTGTATCTCATACGTCTGGTGAGGGGTCCAGCTTCACATGTGTATCTCATACGTCTGGTGAGGGGTCCAGCTTCACATGTGTATCTCATACGTCTGGTGAGGGGTCCAGCTTCACATGTGTATCTCATACGTCTGGTGAGGGGTCCAGCTTCACATGTGTATCTCATACGTCTGGTGAGGGGTCCAGCTTCACATGTGTATCTCATACGTCTGGTGAGGGGTCCAGCTTCACATGTGTATCTCATACGTCTGGTGAGGGGTCCAGCTTCACATGTGTATCTCATACGTCTGGTGAGGGGTCCAGCTTCACATGTGTATCTCATACGTCTGGTGAGGGGTCCAGCTTCACATGTGTATCTCATACGTCTGGTGAGGGGTCCAGCTTCACATGTGTATCTCATACGTCTGGTGAGGGGTCCAGCTTCACATGTGTATCTCATACGTCTGGTGAGGGGTCCAGCTTCACATGTGTATCTCATACGTCTGGTGAGGGGTCCAGCTTCACATGTGTATCTCATACGTCTGGTGAGGGGTCCAGCTTCACATGTGTATCTCATACGTCTGGTGAGGGGTCCAGCTTCACATGTGTATCTCATACGTCTGGTGAGGGGTCCAGCTTCACATGTGTATCTCATACGTCTGGTGAGGGGTCCAGCTTCACATGTGTATCTCATACGTCTGGTGAGGGGTCCAGCTTCACATGTGTATCTCATACGTCTGGTGAGGGGTCCAGCTTCACATGTGTATCTCATACGTCTGGTGAGGGGTCCAGCTTCACATGTGTATCTCATACGTCTGGTGAGGGGTCCAGCTTCACATGTGTATCTCATACGTCTGGTGAGGGGTCCAGCTTCACATGTGTATCTCATACGTCTGGTGAGGGGTCCAGCTTCACATGTGTATCTCATACGTCTGGTGAGGGGTCCAGCTTCACATGTGTATCTCATACGTCTGGTGAGGGGTCCAGCTTCACATGTGTATCTCATACGTCTGGTGAGGGGTCCAGCTTCACATGTGTATCTCATACGTCTGGTGAGGGGTCCAGCTTCACATGTGTATCTCATACGTCTGGTGAGGGGTCCAGCTTCACATGTGTATCTCATACGTCTGGTGAGGGGTCCAGCTTCACATGTGTATCTCATACGTCTGGTGAGGGGTCCAGCTTCACATGTGTATCTTACTATCACACTGTTATTTAGACTTGGAATAGGAAACATCACCTCTCAACTCTAATACTGTTTGCAGCAGATGAAATATGACTCCCCTGCAATCAACATGGTTTAGCCCAGTAACTTTCCTCACTTATTTTTAAGCTCCTTCTTAAGTCTGAATCAAGCCCTGTGTCTTTAAATGATGGATGTCTGTTGTGTTGCACATCAATGTATCAATTAACAGATATATTTGCTGCCACATAATAGTTTTCACTGACTGGTCAACTTTTGTGACTGTTGCAATGAAACATCTCCAGTGCATATCACACACGTCCTTTCTGATCTGTAGAGCAGCTAATTACTGTTCTGATCACAGCTAATAGGCTATTGTCAGAAATGCAGACAACAGGTTGATCACAAATTCAACACTTAATGAGATTAAGGTCAGCCTCTGTCATCAAAACCCATGGGCTATCCTGAAGACAAAAATCTTACTCTTAATTGAACAGGAGAAACGATTCCTGCCTTGATAACTTGTAATATCTAACCTTTTGTCACCCTGGAATTTTTTACTCTAAATGAAGTTATATCCGGTGAGGTAGAATTCAATGTTATGAAGTCAGTGACTCATTTTATCATTTTTGTCTTGAGTAATCCCTGACCTTGACCCTAGAGAATAGCCTTACATAAGGACCGTTTAATGCTTTCCGTTTCCCCCTCTCTTGGGTTTAGTATGTATATGATCATTTTAAAAATATTTCACTAACAATTTTTCTATATATTTACATAAACCTTTCTAATTTTTACTAATTACTTTATTAAAGATTGTATAATAGTGTTCCCCAGATTTATCATCTTAGTACATAGGTAAAAGCCACTTGGCCCACCCGGTCTAATCCTTTTTTATGTAGACCTAGATACTGGGCCTAGATCCTATTTCACCCACCGTTTAGTTTAACATTTAGAAACTCTTTATATGAAGGGTTTAGTGAGGGAAAAGGTGAAATGTCAACATATTGCATATACACCATATGCAATCCTCAAGTATTAACTTACATTCATACGGAATCTTCTTTTTACTGACTAGTGAGGAAAATAATGAGGACTTTGAGAATGCGCTATTAGAAACGCTGACCTTAACCGCAGCAGCTGTAGTAATTATTAGGCTGTAGATCTGAGAGAGCATTTTGCTGTTGATACAGCAGTGTTGGCGCTTGTGGTCATCATTAAATCGCTATTTGTTGTAGCTTTTTGGTTAATATTTGTACCACGTTCCAAACCTAGTTTTTCCCCACCCCTGCGGTATTCTCTGACTGGATTGCTTTCCTGAGGACTGATCAGATAATGATTAGTAAACGTGGAGATATTGGGTTATAAGTTAAGTCAATTATATACATTTTAGATGCAAAAAAAAATGTGCTTTGGGCTATGAAATTTTGTTAGGAAACATTCAAGGCCAAATCATGATGTATATCTCCATTACATGGTATAATACAATTTGATTACATGGAATTTAATTTGGCAGTAGACTAAAATAATTAAAATGCCAAAAATGTTACTGAAATTTTTTTTTTTAACAGTTTCTGGAAGAAAAATGCTATTTAACTTTTGTTTAAGAATTTTACTTAAGAGGAACTGAATATTAAAAATAGTTTGTGGCCTGTTACTTGATTTATCTATTGGGAAATTTTTGCCTGTATATAGACCAGGTCTATAGTCCTATTTGGCACAGATGATGTGGTGGTTTACTGTATGTAATTTTATGAAACAAATACAGGTTAGTTTCATTTTTCTTTAGTTAAGAGTATTAATGAAAATCAGAAGATGAAAAACTGCCAGTTTACATGAATAAGTCATAATTATTCCTTTAGAATATATAGATCTGCAGAGCATGATATAAAGGGGGTTTCCATAGGTCAAGTTAGTAGGAAACCTTTTAAATAGTTTCATTTTAAATGGTCCTTATAGTCATTCTCTTCCCCCACTAACTTCTCCAAACTGGCCCCTGAAAATCATTATGGGCCGGATCCTCAACTACTGCCGTGTTACACACATGGCCTTAACTTACTGAAAGATCGCTACTGCGCATTCGTAGTAACTGTTGTACGTAATCCATGTATCATTTCGGTACGTAGATTGTGTGTGTGTGTGTGTGTGTATATCTATCTATCTATCTATCTATCTATCTATCTTTAAGACTTAAGACCGCATATATGCAATTTACGTGCCGAAACGATACGTAGATTATGTACAAAAGTTACTACGCATGTGCAGTAGCTATCTTTCGCCAACTTACGGCTGTGTGTGTAAGACGGCCATAGTTGAGGATCCGTCCCTATATGATTAATAATAATAATGTAATACTTCAGTATTGAGCAAGGGAAGGAATGTATGCAGAAGGACAGAAGGATTGGTGTTACTTATATAAGTGCCACGGCCGTAACACACCCCCTGTGAACTTGTCTCAAACCATGTGGCCTCTAGGAGGTTAGGAAATCCTTGTCCTGCCCACCTTCTGCTTGTTTGTGCCCTTCCCTATTGACAATTGTTATTGACAATTGTTATTTTCAGAATTGCTGTAATGTAAAATCTACATTGATGGAGTACTATTCAGTTAATTTCATTGCCGTGGTATTGAGCAAGGGAAGGAATGTATGCAGAAGGACAGAAGGATTGGTGTTACTTATATAAGTGCCACGGCCGTAACACACCCCCTGTGAACTTGTCTCAAACCGTGTGGCCTCTAGGAGGTTAGGAAATCCTTGTCCTGCCCACCTTCTGTTTGTTTGTGCCCTTCCCTATTAACTATTGTTATTGACAATTTGTTTTAAACCCCTGGCCAAAAGGAAGTCTTTTTCAAATTGACACCAACCTGTCTTTGCCAAAACATAGATCAATAGAAGATTGTTACTTTTTAAGCCTAATCATACTTTTTTTTGTTGTATTTTTTGTTTAGGTTGTAGAAAGAGGGGCTATGTTTATTGGCACCCCAGTGTACTGGGTTGCGCTCTATATAATATGCTCTCTGAGGTTTGACACTTGTAAAACCGGTGCTGACTTACACCACAACCAAGATCTTCCTTCCAATGTTCACTTAAAAGTCACTTCATGGAATGGCTCAGTTTTGTTCAGGAGAAATAAACTTGATTCTAATCTTAGTAGAGCATTTCATTTAGATGAAACCGATTCAAAGTAATACTTATGATCCATTTGGTTGACCTCAAGCTCAAAGAAATAAATCTGTATTCTTTTGTGAAGAAACATCTTGCCTTATTTTGGTACAAAGCTACAAATACACGATGACCTTTCATCATTTATTTTTTCTTTTCATTGACTTATACAGCTTTAAAAACCAAAATGTTTGAGGTATGATAAAAATGTTATTTAAACAGAAAATAAAAGATCAAGTACACATTAGCTCTATGGCTGACTCGTATGTGAACAGCCTTAGTTTACTAGTGTAAGAGGACTTGAATGGGCTATCTACTGATCTGCTCAAGTGCTCATCCAGTCCTCTGTGTGTTTAGAACAGCGATATTACAATCTTTTGGCCGGATTCAGAACCAAGAACGACAGGCGATTTACGCAAGCTGCTTGAGTAAGTCGGTCTTTGGGGGCAGACTACACATGCGCTTTCTAGATGTTTTGCGTTGAACCTTCTGTATGATGGGGCATGACAGTCCTCCGTACGTTCAAATATACCCAGTGTGGGTGGGGGAGGCATTTAAATTGTACAGTATGGGTTGGGTAGGGCACTTTCATGTCTAAGAAGTCCTAAGAAACTAAGGTAGCGTTATGGACACAGAAGTCACCTAAGGTCCGTACGCCAGAGGAGAGCGTCTTGGGAATGTAATAGACCAGACTTTAGCTACTCCATGCAAGTGGAAAGCCCACTTAAGGCTGGATCAAGGCCTTGGTGCTTGTATCTATTGAATTGTGTTTTAACAGTGGTTTCTTTCACATAAAATACCACATTTTGGAGAAAAAAATACAGGCTGCTCTACTTATAAACTTTAATGTAGTGAACGTTAATTTATGTGATTTGAGGTGGCATAATACACCACTAAAGGAACCTAAAATGGTTTGTATCTATAAGTTTATGAAATATCTCTTAATAACCGTAAAATAACCCTTGGCAGTTATGTCAACTGGTCAAATTGTCGACAAGTCAATAGGTAAGTAGTTGAGTATTATGTTGTTATTACACGTATGTTACATATGTATTATTATATTCCTGAAGTTTTTACAAGCAGTCTGCATTAAATCAGGTATTCAGATATTACGAACAAGTACTAACATAATACTCAACTGTCAACACTTCATACTAGACCCAAATTAACATCAGACTATAAAAAAAGTAAGGATTTGAAAAGTATCTAGAAAATCTTTGCTTACCAAAAAAAAGTGTATGAGGGTAAAGTTTAGAAAAGCATAATCAAGTGTATTTTTAAGCATTCTTCTTAGAAATTCCACATCATTATTTTTAATTCCTATTTAATCCTTGTGCTATAACTCACACTAGTTGTCTTGTGGAGCAGACCCCAAAATTGCACAAAGTTGCTCATTAAAAAAAAGTAAACAAAATGCCTCTAGTGAAACATATTCAATATTTTAAGTGTTGCCTCTTTACAAATATCTTTCCCTTCATTCTAATCCGGCAATGCCTAGCTCTAATGGCCAAATTACAAAAAACGCGAGGTGTGAAAAAACAAGTCTGCTGAGACATATGTTAGAGGTGCTAACAGTGCAATGAGTGCATTAAATTAGCCAGTAACTCGCACAACACCCTAATGTATATGAGCCAGACATGACCAGTAAAGAAACTTTTAAGGGCATTTATTAAAACTGGTAAGTAGAAAAACAATGTTGTGATCACCGTGAACTAAGTTTTTTTTGAACTGTTCGAAAAATAAAGATTGGAAGATTTTGATGGGGGCAGATTTTTAGAGGGGTAACTGAACGGTTACACAAGGGCTTCCACAAATGCACTGGAGCTGCCATGTGCATAAATCTCATAGGGCCCAACGGGCTTCAGTGCATATGAGACTTTTTTTTTTTTTTTTTTTTTTAATCCCTACAAATATTGGACCGGATTCTGAATTAATACTGTTTGGTCAGTGACCTGACTCCACTGGAGGGCACATGCGTCCTCCAGATGTTATGCTAGGGTTACTATAGTAACCCTAGTGTATAAGAAATAGGCGGTGGGGGGGGGAAACATGCTAAGTGTGCAGCGGATCAGCGGTTGTACGGACCACTGATCTGCACGATACACTTAATGCAAGCCCGCATGAGAGACTCTCGCGTACTTAGAGCCCCGCGCGCACGGAAAACGTTCGGGGGGACTGAATCCGGTCCTTTGTGAAAACGTGGGTTACTTGTGTGGCTCTGTTGAAAAATATGCAAGTATGATATTAGAGC
>WWET01000815.1:450122-466105 GCA_011038615.1 Limnodynastes dumerilii | reverse complement strand
AGGTGTAATAGAACGGCATGGAATGGATATAAACTGGAGGGTGGTAGATTCAGAGGAAATGTGCGGAAAAATTACTTCACTGAAAGGGTGATGGATAAGTGGAATATTCTCCCATCTGAGGTGGTTGAGGCCAGTAGAACAATGTAATAGAACACGAGGGCATGAATATAAACTGGAGGGTGGTAGATTCAAAGGAAATGTGCGGAAAAATTACTTCACTGAAAGGGTGATAGATAAGTGGAATATTCTTCCATCTGAGGTGGTTGAGGCCAATACAGTAGAGCAATTTAAACATGCTTGGGATAAATATAAGGGTATCCTAAATTGTAACCCAAATTGAGGGTAAATAGGGTCTAGGGTCAGTATAGTTTTCAATAAACAAATGGGCAGACTAGATGGGCCATGTGGCTCTTATCTGCCGTTACTTTCTATGTTTCTATGTTTCTAAAGACCCTTTATTTTGATCAGAATTTTCTCCATTCTCTTATCTGATTCCATAAACACACAACACAAACTGGAATAAAATTAAACAAGTCTTTTAAAATACAAGTAACTCTTTGCAATATTTTTCTGGAAGAATACCTTAAGTTAAATGAAAAGATGAGATGGTTACAGTATTTAAGGTTATTTCAGGATGCTTACTCCTTGCATTGTTTATGTGAATCAGATACTCTGTATTATATTCCTCCTTCCCCCCAGGGCATGCTCTTTAATATCTTCTAATCCTTATTAAATTTAAAAAGGATCAAATTTATACAGCTCTGGCAGAGAGGTACACGAGACCCAGTGAATGGAGTGTGTGCAGCTTGCTGTTATGTAATGGATTGCTTCCTGGTTCAGTTTAAATGAATAAAAGTAAATTTGGATGTATTAAGAAATTAAATGTATGTCATATGTTAAGCACAACTAATATGAGGGTGTGGGTCCCCACTATTTCGATAGGACCGTTTTCTATACTGGCTTGGATATCGATTGCTTAGGCCTCGATGAGGCATAGCAATCGTTCCCCGGAGCACCGAACACGGTGCTCCGATAGATAAGCCTAAAAACTAATCCCAAGCCTTCCCCTAATTCTGACCCTAACCCTCCCCTTCCATTACCCTAATCGTAACCCTCCCTTCCCTGCAACCTGACCCTAACCCATCTTTTCCTGCAGCCTGATCCTAATACTCCCGAAAATGAATGGGTGAGTATGCCAATCGGCGCACACACCCATTCATTAAAAAAATTCTAAAATGGCTGCCTATTCGAAATAGAGACAGCTGAAAAGGAACTTTTGGCTGTCTCTATTTCTAAAGGCAGCCCCTCGGAGCGGGGACTGCCACAGGATGTGGATATAGAATAGGAAGGAAGGACAGACATTAAACAGGTGATACATTTATGTAGAAATGTCTACAAGAAAGAATCCATTGTATAGATCCAAAATAGCTTCTGCCCTATAACTAGATTTACCAGAGCCATGAGTTATATCATAGATGCCAACTCTCCCTGAATATCAGTGAGACTCTCTGAGGAGTGTCCGATCTCCCTGACTCCCAGAAGTGTTTGCGAGTTTCTTGGTTGCTATTTTATATGCTTAACAATGCAAAAAGTTTTCCAGTGCGATTATGGGACAATGCTGAAGCTTTAAGCTGGGTACACACTAGAATGATTTATTTGGTCTGATAACCGGAAATCGTGCCAAGTCTACACACTGCCCAATCTTTGGCCATATTTTCTGACCCCGCTGTGCTAATCCTAAAGTAGTAGCGGTGTCTGTTAGCTAGAGTTGTTTATAAACAGCTAGTCAGTTGCTGCCAGTTGGTACATGTGCCATTTTGCACATAAGTAGATTGGCGACTGATGTGCATATGCTTCACATATAGGAACGGAGGCCCCTTCCACTGCAAAGGGCAGCTCCGCCTATTACCATACTTCCATTGCGTGGAATCTCTTTCCGGTTCCTGTCCAATTCTTACCCACTGTTGGATATGATCACAAGACAAAACCCTGGATCCAAGCTTAGTAGCTTGTAGTCACAATGATAAATGCATCATGAAATTCTCTCCAGTACCCGGGCAGAGATCTGGGTGCAGCCTTGCATTTAGGATTGAATGTGCCAATTTTCTTTGCATTGAGCTATAGAAGGATTGCACATAGAATCCCTGCTTGTGTGGAGCTGTCTCCTCTACTTAACCTGGTCATTATTTTACTGCCCTTATATCAACACTTAATGAAAATCACTATTCTTAATGCTCCAAGCTCATTTCAGCTCTCGATGGTTAATGAGATTAAATTATGGATACCATTTGAAGAGAATTATTTTCTATCTAATCAGTTACTTCCATCAACTTTAAAATCAATGCTGAGGCAATATGACTAAATTAATTTACCAGTGTCAAATCATTTGAACCTCTTTAATAATTGCAAAATAGCAAATGACCGTCTTGATAAATCCCACTTATAACCACATATTAATTTCTAAGAACATGTCTGTTTTAATGCACGGACATTGAATTATCTTCTAGACCAGGGCTCGAAGTGAGGGGGCATACGGGGGTATGCCATACCGTCACTTCTCTCACTGGTTTTATTGAGCTATAAAACTCCATTCACTTTTATTATTTCTATATTTTCATACCGCCACTTCTAAATCTCCAATGTTTTAAACAAAATTGATTGGTTGCATGGGGGTTTTGGTTGCGAAAACTTCAATGCAGTCATTGGGGTTGATTCAGAGTTTGGGAGTAAGAGGAAAACAGGTGCAAGTGTACAGCTCGTTTTGCAAAGTAAGGGGTGCTAATTAATTTTAATTATTTTGCATTCAGGGAAAATACTTTTCTTTTGCACATAGAACCTAAATACGACATAACTTTGTTTAATCTATAAATTAGAGATGAGATATGAAACTTCACCTCCCAATTCTAATATTTTTTCACAATTAAAATTTTCCTCCCATTGCAGTTCAACATGGCATTGCTCAGGTCTACACTGCACCTTTAAAAAAAAAAAAAAAAAAAAAAAAAAGGGTGTAAGTGCAACTCTGGATTATCCCTATCGATGGATATGAACTCTGTCATGTGACCTTGACATGGTCAAATATTCTTTGGCAAAACTCTAATTTAGATCCTGCAGCTAGATCAGGTTGTATAGTTTTGCATTAGATGCTGGTCCTACATAAAACGGGGTACTTGGCGTTCTTCAATTTGTCAGACACAGGAAAAGATAATGCAGATGCAGCTTAAAAATAAATAACATTTACATGATATGGAAAACTGTTTCAGAGAGATAATGTGCTGTAAGTCACAACAGCCAATCCTATTAGAACTGTAATTTCTCTGGTACAGTTTATATAGTAAAAGCAAGTGTCTTGCTGCCATGGATTACTAGTGGCCCTATTGTGATGTTGCACAGACATTATACCAGGGTTGCCGACTCTTCCGGAATATCCGGGAGACTCCTGAAATTTTGGCAGTTCTCCCGGTATCCCGGGAGAGCCGGCAAAGCTCCAGCAAGCCCCAACCAGCTATAAGTTACTACTGTCATCCCTAGCATTACTAGGAATGTGCGGGGCTTGATGATGTCATCAAGCCGCCCATCCCCTGAAACGCTAGAGATTATAGGAGTGATTGACAGGGCGGGGCCTAATGACACGATTTGCATAAATTGCGTCATTTAAGCCCTGCCCCTTGCAGAAATCTATGGCTTTTCTCCGGCTTTGGCAACCCTGCATAAAACTTGATAAGATAAATTAGGATGTTCTTCACCTACAAGAGGACTATTTCTTCTACAAACAGCAATACTCAACAGTTTAGGTTTTCCTAGAATTTCTGCAGGGATTTCCAGCCACAGAACACTGGAGAAGACTGGATGAAAGGCGAATGAATAGCTGTGCCAGATTGGTAGAGAAGATCAGATCAAAGGAGGAGCTGATAGCAAATCTCTGTGATTGTATCTATTCATGGGGTCCCAAGGGGTATAGAGAGCATGGGATTGGAAATAGTTTTAGGCACAAAATATATTGGCAATGTAGAAGAAGTTGAAATTGTTCCTATGCCACCTGATAATTCTACACCTTTATTGGAACCAGCCTGTCACTTAGCAGAAATAGAAAAGTATTAATGTTACTTTATAGGTCATTGGTACACCCTCACCTGGAATACTTGGGTCAGTGCTGTAGCCATATCTCCAGAAAGACATAAATACATTAGGGACTGTGCAGAGAAGAGCAACTAAAATGGTGCATGGCCTGTGTAACATAACATACAGAGACAGACTAGAGGATGTAACATTTATAGCTTGGAGCAGAGAAGAGCAACTAAAATGGTGCATGTCCTGTGTCACACACCATACAGAGACAGACTAGAGGATGTAACATGTATAGCTTGGAGCGGAGAAGCGGCAGGGGGGATATGATAGCAGCTTTCATGTATATATCAAGGGTGTAACCAGGTACAGGAGGAACAGTCTTGTATTTATTTGTGTCTTACTGCTTTGCAACAAATTTGTTAAAAGTATTGGTTTTATTTCTGAAATTGCTCTTGGTTTGTATACATTTAAAGTTCAGATTTGGTTGATTATCAAAACATTGTTTACCTAAAATACCACCTGTTAAGATAAGTGAAATGCCAGAGGGTTTCTAGATGATTAAGATTAGGAGAACATAGATTAATATTTAAAAGCCAACCCATTTGGGAATTTTAACCCTTCAGCAATTATCCACAAGTTAGATGTGTAGAATTATAAGTTTTTGAAAAACTTTAATTGTAATGAAACAACATTGTCCTTTCAGAAAAAAATAAGGTTATTTTGTTTGTCTATGGAAAAGATGTTGGCTACTAAAATGTGTTATTTCTGATACATTGGTAGATTTACCAAATTCAGCTACAGAGTTGTTGCTTTTTGTTTTACTTCCTGTTTTTAAACCCCAAATTGTACAATTTTATTGCCTGTCTAGAGGTGACCAATTTATCCCCTATAAAAAGAGCTCACATCGACCCATAAACGTCAAATGGAGATCACATGGTTTAATGCTACAAAATTAAAGGCTGTTTAGTCTATTAATGGCATTGAAATATAAGTTTACATTGTACCTACACAGAAATTCTATCAAGTTACACCTAGCCCTAAAAAGACCCTGGGATGCCCCTGGTTATAGATTTTTTTAATAGGCAGATGGATTTTATAGGAAACTATATGCAAATGGACCTTTATTTTTAGAGTGCTCAGTCCTCAGTAAGTTGTGGAGAAATTCCCTTGACTCTGTTAAATGAAGAAATAATTTGATTAACACATAAACTTCTACAGTTGAGTTGCTAGACTCTGAATTAGCTGCATATCAAACACAATCTTAATAAAGATCCATGAAGCGATTGACACAAACAATGGTATAGTAGAGAATAAAATGTTTTTATTGAAAAGTTTGGTAGCGGATGGAAAAAGGAAGACGAACCATGAGGACAGAGAGAAAGAATTGTGATTGTCGTCACAAACCGTAAAGGAACAAAAAGTGCTCCTGCTTAAAACAGTCAAACACCCCCAGTTCCTTACTTGTTCTGAGCAACCCTTTCTAATAAATCACCATATGATGCACTGTATTGATTAACCATAGTTTAAAGGTGGGCACACTACATTTGTGATTATCATCTCCCATAATCCTTTGATCCATTTTATTTTTAATATGCCTGCCCACAGTGGCCAGGATGTAGAATTGTTGTATTGAATGTAGGGACGGCGTACACACTATATAGATCTCAGCAGACATCATGACGGCAATCATTGGTAAAATTATGATATTTTAAATCCCTCCAACCAATGCCATGTGCTTTGAATGAGGCGTGATTGTTTACACGCTTGTAAGATATAATTTTAAACCATTGTCTGTCTTCAGCAAGAAATGTCTGTTTTAGAAAACTTATACTTGGCAATCGGAGTACTGTCTTTTTTTGCTCCAGGGATCGATTGCTGTGCCTCTTCTGGGATAGAGAACGGATAGAGCCACACCCAGTTTAAACACCCATTTTAAATGTGTATCGGGTGTATTTAAACTTCTTGTACAACATAACTTGAAACTGGTAGAATTTGTATGCACACATTACACCTGTCACCTCTTTAGATGTGTTTTAGTTGTTCCGTTAACATACCTTTCATCTATATTGTTCGTGCATGCTCCTTCATGAGAAAGTAGTAGTAAAAGTAGGGACCATTTTAAAATATGTAGCAAAAATGACAAATAAAAAAATAAAACTTTGTAACAAAACCTCTACTTATGTTTATCTATATTTGCTGCAGGCAAAACCATTTTCACCACTTAGTAGTTGTAAAAGTCTAATTGTTTTAAAGAAAAAATATCAACTTCATTACAATTATTATAGCTGACAAAATCAAAATATAAACCTATTTTGACATAATCTGTACATTAACAACAGTTGTATAGTGTTGAAAGTAAAGAGTTTGCTCTTGGAAGTTCATTTTAGCCACTAAAGAAACCGGATGTGTTGATTGGACGATCACTATAACATTTAAAATGCAAACCGAGGAAAAATACGCAAGGGAACTTAAGGTTCTCTTTGTAAGTGCATTTAGGCACCTCAAAACGAAGGTGGACGTGGGAGGTCACTGCACGTTTAGGTGTGGTTTTTTTGAATACCAGACGTACAGATTTTCCACTAAAGTGTGAATCTAGTTCTTCGTACTTCTATTTAGTCATTGGCCCTGATTCACACTTAAGAAGCTCTGGCTTCTTAAGTGCAGAATCTCCCGAAATGACCTAGTGCGCATGTGTCGTAGGTCATTTATGCGATGTACGTACCAGTTAGGTGCGTGGATTGACTCCACACAGAATATTTAAGGAAGAAGGAGGTGTGCTAATGCCACCTCAGGGGAGAGGCATTGTCTGTGCGTAGTTTACTTACTAAGAAGGAAATTACGCACGATAAGTTAAGGTAGCCTTATGTTACTGTAGATACCTAAAACAGGGGGTGGGTTGGGGGCAGGAAGAGTGAGTTAGGCGTGGTTCTGTCTGCACTTAACTCACTCTTAAGTGTAAATATGATCCATTGCCCTTAAAAAAAATAAATTAAAGAAAATGTTTTGTAAAAAGACAAAACAAATAAAATGAGCTCTGTGCAGCTTAAACACCCATTTTAAACATGTATCGGGTGATCTGCATGATAATCGGGTGGAAATGATGTTCTGTGTATGCAACTTAACTCCTTTATTTAAACGTCTTGTACAACATGTGGACGCAATGTAGACTCCTGACGCCTTTGTAAAGTGAAAAGTTTATTTTTCGTATCTTAAATTCTCTGTATGGTTCTGTCCGTCCAAACACAGATCTGTGTAAAAGTGCATGCCGCCAACCACTGTCCCTAATCTGCGTACCTATCTCCGCACCCCTATTGGAGATTAGGCATGCAGATTAAAAAGTACCGCCCTGCTGGGAAGATCTTGTGGTGGACAGAACATGGCGCCTTATCCAGACCCAATAACGATGGCGAATTTACGCATGTGCCTTGCGTAAATCTGGCTGTGGGAATGCACTGCACTCAGCAGATGTTACTCATTGTAGCTCTGATCGTATGTAACTTGTACGTATCTCCATACGATAACGCATGACATCCCTACGCAAGCCGAAAATACGTGTTGGCAGAGGGAGGAATTGAAATTGTACAGTATAGGCATAAGTTCATACGACAAGGCATTATACATGCACAGAGATACGCAAGGAAAAGTCAAAGTAGGGTTCTGTCCAGCTAAGTTACATACATGCAAGTATCAGGGGAAGTAGCGCAAAGCTTAGGTACACTGCATAAACAGATCTTAAGTCTGGATCAGGCTCTAAATTTTTAGGACTAGGTTTTGCAAACTGGCAAACATTTCCATATGGTGGTATTATGGTGTTATGGTGCTTGTAATAAGAGCAGCTAATAATGCACCTACAGCCATCTTTCCTATCTGTGCAGCCTAGGAGCCACCACGCATGCAGGGTACTACCAGCTGCACTTATCACATTACAAGCATCCTAATATCAGCAACATTTATAAATTCTTTCGAAACCTTATGGATTTTTATCTGATATAGCATAATGTAGTATATGATTAAAGACTTTATCGCCCCGGGCTCCTAGAACTAGTGCTGACTGTACATAAATACTATAAGTCTGTCACATTCTTGTGAGGTTCCATGCAAAGCCTTAAATTAGTTCTAAGATTGTTGAGTTTACACCCACATTATTATGCAGAGCAATGCACTCCGAGCTGTACAGATTGAGCGACAATTAAGGTTTCCTAAACAGTTGCAAAACCCTGCTGTCTTGTTGAATGAGCCCTTGTATTAATTTGCTAGGCTAACTCCAGCTCTGTATGTTAATTTGCAGCTCAGCAAGGGGGCAGTTTGATGAAATTCAACAATGCGGCTTTGTGTCATGACCGATATTACAAAATCATTTTTCTGTTTATATTAAAGGATTGTTTTTTTACCGATCCAGACTTTATTTTGTTGTGTTTATTAAGCAGAATATGTTTAGATATGAACCCTGGGTCTTTATTTGTTTCTGCAGTTGAAGGAAAATGTAATTAGAACCAACTTGGAGAACAAACTAATATCACCTTTTGTTAAAGTTTAACCACACGCTTTGTTATTACCTTCATATTGTGTTTCCTTAAGCACAACGTGTGTTGCACCATTAGTAATGAGCTTTGTGTGTTTGTAACTCTGATGTACATCTTTGCGACTTTTACAAATCATTTTTCTCCTCTCAGTTTACCATTGTCTGAAAAGTTTGCTTACAATCTGTTTGCCTCTGTATTCACTCATTCATCATTGTGAAATGTGCTGGCATTACAGACTCCTGTTGATGTGTTAGTCTTGAAAACCTGAGGGTCTGTTTGATGAAATCTTTCTTCGGTGTGATGTCTTCTGCAAAACATCCTCTTGTAAATAGTTTGCTGTCTGAGAAATAGAGAACCTTCTATCAGTGGATTAGTTTTTTTTTTTTGGTCTGGAAAAGATGATTTTACAATTTTTTTTCAAAATTGTTACAATTACCTCATTGTGGTAAGTCATGCATCCAGTTCATTGTTTGCCCCAATATAGTGTCTTCAAAAATTTTCTGCTAAAAAGATGGCTGTACTAAATATCCCAGCAGAAAGTACTGTCTACTATATAGGGCTAGATTAATGCCAACTGATACCTGAAACACAGCCCAACAGTACCCCTGTCCATAGCCTAACTGACCATAATACCCAGTAAATGCTTCATGTGAAAAAAAAAAAGTTTTGTTCCAAACCAGACACCATAAATATATTAAATTGAATTTTTTTTATCCATTTAACACTAAATAGCCAATTATTTACTTAAATAGATTTTCAACACTTTTTATTTTGTTAAAAAAAAAAGTATAATCAAAAAAACAGTGCAATAAAAATGTAATCTAATTGTAATGGATAAATTCACTTAAAATACTACAACTGAGTAGATACCACAAAATATTTAATAAACACTAAATTTCAATGAATGTTATCAATTTTAAAAGCAATAATTAAAACAAGGTAGAGGTTGCTAAATAGACACATTCTATACACCTGGATAGTTCAGCCACATTACTGCTATACCTTCCCTAGTGGGAAAATATCCCATTTCTCAGCTACCTGCTGCTGTTGCCAATAATCTTTCTAGTATATGGGTACATTGTGGAAAAAGTTTTGATTGGAAGTGGATCTTATGTAATAACTGATTAACTGATCCAACAAGGAAGAAAAAAATGACTTTTAAGAAATAATGAGAGGATATTTGGCCACTAGGTTATCTGCGATGCAGCATGGCCATAGACGTTCCTTTTAAAATTCCCTCTTAAGGTGAACCGGTTATATAATGCACACTCCTAATTATTCACAACATAGTCTCTAAAATAACACAATTCTAAGAACAGAAAACAAAAAGAGACTTAAAGTGCAGCTCACAATTATAATTAGTCCAAAGTGTTCTTAACCATCTTAAACTACATAATGACTGTGACACCTTGTTTCTTGGAATTAGAAGGTGGTATGGTAATGTCTCTTGCTTGGCACACCTGCTTACGTTATTGTTAGCATAACGTCTGTTGTCTTAGAATATTTCTGAGTACTTGTGGAGTTCCTTTCGTCATCTGTACCAAAGCATCAGTCTTCATATCCATATCATTCTTTTACTCAAGTAATTAGATCAATCTGTTAAGCTAAAGATAAATTGTTTTCCAGTCTGTAGTTCTTGACCTATTGATTGACCATAAAAGGGTTAAAGTGGAAGTAAATTGTTGTTCATTAATGCGCATGCCCAGAACACTGGGCTACGCATTGAAACACAGGATGTATGAATATTGGTTCTGTACATCCTGCAGATCTGTACATGGTGGGGGCAAGCTAGACCTTCATATGTACTTTATGCTTACAGTGGACTGGCCTTCCTATGTGAATCATACAGTAAGGTTCAGTCCTTATGCACGTTTAACCGCACATTAGCACAAGATAAGGTAGGGTTCTGGGCATGTTCGTGACTAGAATTCCATTCATTAGTGGAGAAGTGTCCTTTCCATTCACTCACTCAAGTCTGGATCAGGCCCCAACTGTGGAACTACTAGATGGCCTCTACATCACATTACATTTTCTTCCAGCAAATGATTCTTTTGGAGTTCTTCAGTTGAGGTTGTGGTAGCCCATGCTGTACAGGCAATATTGTGTTGTATGAGGTGGTTGCTCAGAAATTCTAATTGGGGTCTGGATGGGACTGAGGTATATATAACTCCTGAAGTTGTGGACTTACTCAAGTGTTATGGGGTGATAAGATACGGGTCCATTGGTTTAGAATATTTTCTTTGGCTGTGCCCAATGGATTTTAGCAGTTTATTCAAGGACATCTTGTTGGTGGAGTTTCCTTATTTCTCTAAAATTCCCTTGGGATATTGTAACAGAGGAATTTTGTGACGATAATTTTCTTGGTTGGTGGCATTCCTTGTGTACATTTCCAACTGAGCTGTTTTGGTGGGTTCTTTGCCTTGGCTGGCAGTTATCCATTTTTTGACAACATTTGATTTATTTTGTATATGTTTGTGGCTTTGGCAGCTGTGAATTTGTTTGCAATTTATGTGGTATAATTATATTTCATAAATATAATATTTGAATTAATGATTCAAGCAACTGACATAAAGAATTTGTTTATGTTGTTTTGATGCAATTGTCATTATTTCATATGTTTTTATTGTGTTACTTGTGATTGGAGTGTTTTTTGTAAGGTTTACACCCTGGTGGATGAGCCTCATATTTTATATCTTATTTTGTTTGATCTATTCATATGTATGATGACTTGAGACTTTGCTCTGCCTTTACATTTTTTATTTCCCCTCCTTTTAGAGTTTAGATTCTTTACTGTTAATAATGCTGACGTAAAATATATATGAAAAGTAAAGTTGTCTGATGACCAAATTATAATGAAGAAATTTCAACTATCATTGAGCAATACATCAACGATTGGGAATTTGTCAGAAGCGGGTGACTGTCTTCTTCAGGAAGTACTGTAAAATGCATAGAAATTTTCAAGGCGAATATTTATAATGAACTTTAAGCTCGAAGTTGTTTTGGGGTAATTGATCTCTATGAGCAAATGATATGAATTCACATTTATATATTGCTGTGAAGGTTCATTTCACTTGCTAGGACTACTGTTTTCAAGCTTGGTGTTTGGTGATGAGAAGATTGTTAAAAATGTTGTATGAAAACACTAGTAATGTAATAGCTGCTCTCGGTGGGAATCAGGTGGTTTAAAATATTGATTTACTGTTAAAGGCAAGAGCATGATTAGTAGTCTTTGTCCTTTCAATTGGTCAAATGTTAATATTAACATTAAGTGATCTTGTGTTGAGTTTTGGCTCATTCAGTAAAGATTATGCTAAATATTTAGTATAACATTGAGATCTGGTAATTAGCTAACTAAGGCATCGTGGGGGATTTAGTATCTACAGCTGTTCTAGCCTGATAATATGCAGTATTACCTTTATAGGCACATTGCTTCATAAAGATATCTACCTCCTCTGTAGCGTTCAAACTTCTTAAATGGTTTATTTCTGAACAAAGGTGAAGAGCTGGCTTTAATCTATTGGTAAAAGACTCTTTATGCTCTAATCTGTGTTAGTGTATATGTGTGTTGGAGATTATGCCATTTGTTTAAATTGTTTTCAAGGGGCTACATTCAGATGTAGCAACATACAAACTCTTTTCTTGACTACCAAATGGGGTTGTTTGATTGTTAAAAAAAAACAAGTAATTTTGATGCTTTTGTATTTTTGTATCTGTGCATAAAGGGACTTTTTATAATACTTACAGGGGGCTTTTGGATAACTAAAATTGAAATTTAAAAATAGAATGTTTAAAAGTTGAGAAGTATTTACTTTTGTATTGTTATGAAAAAAAAAAATTAAATTAAAAATAATAAGATGGCACCTTATGTATAGGAAGAATTGTGGGTAATGTGGTTTAAATTGGCAGAATCTTCTTTCTCTATTTTTTTGCCTTCCATTTTTTGTGTCTTTATCATACAAAGCATTCCTAAAACATACTTTGTACAGTGAGCAGCTCGCACCACACCTCATGTCTACATTTCTCTGAAGGGATTCTTGCCAAACATATGGGAAATAGCACAAGCTTTCATTTTAGCCTCTGTTTGTTTACACAGTGCTTTAATGATCATGTTACACAGTGGTTAATTGAAATGGAGCCTTTATTGGTTAAGTACATGGTGGAATGCATTGCTTCTCCAGGCTGAATAAATTGTAAATGAAAGCCTTTGGGAGCCAAGAGATTTTTATGAGTAAAGGAAAGAAATTAAGAATAAAATGATGTCCCATAAATCATCTGTTGAAAAGATGTGCATAACCTTTGCAGCCAGCTACAGACTGCGTGAAAACCTTAATGACAGACCTGATAAGTTGTATCATTTTTTTTATTGCTTCTCCCAGTGTTCATTATTTTATTGCAAACCAGGGGAATGAAATCTGTAATGCAGTTCTCACCTTTGGGGGATGGGGTTACTTTGTTTGTGTTTTATATATAAAATGGTACTTATAAAGTCCTATGCGCCCAGTTAATTAAATCCTCCACTATAGTGGCGCCACTTGCTTTAATGCCCGATCTTACTGCCAATGACCTATAAGTTTTTATATATAGTTAAGAAATACATTTTTTGTGTTTCTACATGCAAACTTATTAAAAGTTTTAAATTAATTTGTAGATTCATATTATTCCTATAATTGCTCATTAAAATGTCAGTTACACTGTGTGTCATGTTAAATTTATCATGCACAGATGAAAACTGAATCACATTATTTAAAAATGTTCTTTAAGTTAAAAAAGAAATCTGGGAAGAATAATTACAGAAGCATCGGAAAGAAACTAATAAGACTTCATTAATTCTGAGACTTAAACTGACGGAATTATTCTGGGTTGTATAATATGTTATTAACATTCACAGTGCAATATTATATTATTGAATTGTTAGTTCTACATAAAAGCAACTGAATGGAAAATGTTGGATGTTAGATGGGGAATTTGCAATCCACAATGTAGAACTGTGACCTTGAAATTGACATTTGTGTGTGTTAGTGATTTAAAGGAAAGCTAATAACATGGAAGTTTGATGTATGAAAGAAATGTATTTTAGATGAGCACTCCGATCGTAATGGGAAATGTTTGATTTGAAAATTGTAGCACGTAAATCATTCTAGTTTGTTTTATTTTTTTAGCTTGTTTATTTGCTATGTTTCAAGTATATTTGAAAAATAGGAAGTTGCAATATTTTAGCTTTACTTTATTTTTCAATACATATTTGGACATTAGATTCCTAACTTTTAGAATTGTCTTATTAAGAAAAATAAATAAAATTAAGCAACAGCCTAATTGAAAAAAAAGTTATCTAAAAAATAAAGAAACTATTCATTGAGCTTATTAAAAATGTTGTAATTGTGGTCGTGATAAAAATGTTTTTAGTTCCCCGCTAGATAATAGTAAAAATGTTTAGACACCGCAGTCTCTGATGTCTTATTAAATATGTTAACTTCCAACACATAAAATAATAAAAATAAGGAAAACATTTCAGAAATTACCTCTACAAAACAATCTTGGTGCCAACTGAAAGCACTAGCAACTATAATAGACTAGAAATTGAATGAGTAGATGTGACACATATATTAAAGAATTTTGTAATGCAATACTGTTAAATATGTGCATACGATGAATGCTTAGTATCTAAAGTTAATGTCCTATAAATAAGACTGAAATAAAACTGCTACAATTAAATTGAGTTAGTCCACCCCTCCTTTGGAATTGTATTATTTGTAAAACTAGAATTAGTGCTTGTAATTGGCTCCCATAAGTTCAGTAAGCTGTCTTTCACTGCTTTACACTAGAGACTCTTCTCTAAATGGTAGAATGGAAACTAAAAATGGGTTGTTTAATGCCTCAATAGCTTCTTTTCACAATAGGCGACCATAGGAAAGCTTTGTCTGACTCCTTCCATCTGTTGCCATTGGCTCACAGCTGGGACATAGTAAACAAGAAGTATTCTCCAATGATGATCTGCTAGATTGAGGGCTTTTGTGAGCCAAGAACAGTTTATGGCATTTTTTCAAAGAACTGTAGTTTAATAATGACTGCTGTATTGAAAAGGGTCACATTTAAGTGACTGAGACATGTTTGTTTCTACTTATCAACACTTGTAAAGCAAAACTTCTATCATAATTGAGCCATTCTTAATGAACATTAATTCCCCTCTCTGGGGATGGCAAATCAATGTTAGTCTGCAGCCTAACAGAAGTTAGTGACCTAGTGGAACACAGGCTCTTATTGAAATTAATTAAAAGGAAACAATTCCTAATGAACCAGCAATATTCTCCTATGACTTTTTTTTTTACTATTCACTATGGGATTCATGGTGTGGACCAGAGAGTCCAAAAATGACAGAGAAACAAGTATATAGGTGCTATGTATGGTCATCTTGAAAGTGTGAAAGCCAAATCCATCCTCACACTGATCTGTTTTTGTAGGATTATCACATACTGATTGGAATTTTAAATATGTCTCGGACTCATTTTAATGTAGGAAATCCCAGAAAATGTAAGTAAATGAGACCTGCATACAACATACTAGAGAAAACCCATTTTAGAGGACTAGATAATGTGAAATATAGGGACATTGTTTTGGACAAATTTATCAAATTCAGGCTGAATCTGAATTCATGGAGCCATCAAAATAATCTTACCTTTTCTATATTTATCAATGAAAACATATCTTCTAAACAAGCAACATAAAGATGTGTAAATTGAAATTGAAATACATTGATTATATGTAACAATTATGCAAGACATGAAAAAGAAACAAAATAAAGATTAAAATGATGGAACAGGCTGGAGAAAGTACCTTACGTTTGGACCGCCCTACTCTGTATAAGCTAAAGGGTTAACACATGTACTTGACAGAAGATGCTGGGAACAAGGTTTAAAATCTTCTTAATGAAGATGAATGATGTATAGAGCCATAGACTAGGGTCACGTGTAGGAGGAACAGCCCAAGTTGTCTGAAATTGTTTTAGAAATTCATGGGTTCATTTATCAGTGTCATATTTGGACTTAAATTGAGCCGGTACCTTTCTTATTCCTTTCAGATGAACAGGTCAGCCTTAATATTTATTTCAATGGTAAAGTGTTTGTTTGATGGGTTTCTGTTAGACAATAAAAAGAAATCACTCAAGAGTAACAAGGACAACAGTCTGATATATAAACTAGAGTAAACATTAAGACAGAAAAAGGAGCATTTTTATGTATGTTTTTTAAATTCAATAAAATTTTCTCTCTCTCTCCTTCTCTCTCTCCTTCTCTCTCCTCTCCTTTTCTCTCTCTCCTTTTCTCTCTCTCCTTTTCTCTCTCTCCTTTTCTCTCTCTCTCTCCTTCTCTCTCTCTCTCCTTCTCTCTCTCTCTCTCC
>WWET01000815.1:407951-449454 GCA_011038615.1 Limnodynastes dumerilii | reverse complement strand
CTCCTCTCCTTCTCTCTCTCTCTTTTGCTTTACTGCATATTACCTGCTACATTAATTTCTGAAATGCATTTGTAATATATGTTTATGCAACAATAAAAACCTAGAAAAAGTAACCTAGTTGTATTCCACATTACAAAAACATTTTTCTGCCTAATCCCATTTATAGAACTTAAGGATACATTGAAATAAAATTCCAATTGTGATCTAATAAATGTTGTAGTATAACAACAATAATGATTGCCCTTAACCCAGAACAGCTATTCCCTTTGGAATGTGCTCATCGGATCTAGCTCACTATTATTACCTGAAGAATTTAAAGCATGTTCGTATCTTGTTTACACAAGCTTGTAATATATTCTATTGCAATGTGTAAGGTGTTTAATAGCCATTTCTTTTGATCTCAAAACAATGTCTTTTGCTTTGCACTTATCTCAACATCTGTATTTTGCAAACAGCTCAGCCATATGTTTCAATAATTTAAATTAATTTGGTACAGTCATACTGTTAATCTTCAGTGACTTGTTGATTGGCACTTTGCAGACATATTCTTGGATATCACCCAATACCATTTTCTGCAGTTTTTCTGGCAGTAGCAAAGAGCAACATTTTCACAAATTGGAATCTTGCACAGTTCTGGGAAAGAAGCCAACATTTAAATTGGACAATAACCTCTGCTCTGTATATAGCTTCACTTCTTCAGCTGTGGGTAGAGCGATTTGTTTAATGCAGTTAGCCTAGTAGCATATAATAGACTGATATGAGTCATTCGCTGGCAACGTGTGTTTCTTAAATTTATATAGCTTGAATAACTAGTTTGCACTGTAACTGGTCACCCTTGTGCAAACAGTAACAATTAACATTTCTAGAATGAGCCTGAAGATGCCTGTGTTTCTCAAATAATTCAGGATCTTTTTTTTTAGGACAGGGTTTTGAAGAAGCAGTGTCTTTTATGACATTTTATTATAACCGTAAACATTTTTATTGCCTGTTCTTTCATGTTCCTCCTTCTCTGTGTTTACCAAAAAATAAACTGTGAAATAAACGGATTCACTAAAATAGAAATTGAAGCAGATTAAGTTTCCGTTGGTCGTTTACAACAGAGAATTTAAGGAAGACATAATCATAAAAAAAATATTTCCGCGTCACATCTGTTGGTCTCTTTTGTACTGTAGAATTTTGCGATTCAGTAGGGTGAATTAACGGAGGTGAGATGGGGAATCGTTTAACTCTTTAATTTCTTACTGATAGATTCCTGTTATGGAGTGTTATGTTCTTGGGGTCTGAGTTGTAATCTTTCTGTCATGATGTGATTTTTAAATTCCCATTAAAAAAATTCAATTTGAAATTAAATCTTGTCTTCTCTTTTACGCTATATCTTTAAACCTGAAAAGGCCTTTGCTGTGTAATGCCACTCCTTGAGGGCCGAGAGGGTAGAGTCGATGGGTAAAATTCTGATGCCCGTTACATGTGTTGGCTGAGGTTAGCCAGTGATTATTGAGTTTGAGGAACAGACAATAGTACCCAAGACAGCATGTGTGTTGGGCAGTTGACTGAAGAGATGGTGTACATTGGACACCTACAGTATTACAAGTCACTGCTCCAGTGTTCTTTCACATTCATTTGAAACCTACTTGGTGTTTCTGTTCTTCCTGTTCTTGAGGGGTGTCACAGCACATCTGTAATTATTGAATGTGGGTCCCCGTTGTGAATGGCCCTACTTCAATAGAGCCATTCGCTCCCAGCCAGTTCTAAACTGTTTGTTCAGAACTGTATGTTTTGCTTGTTGACTGATTTTAATGACTAAATTCTCCTAAAATGCACACCAACCTACATCAGACTCCGTGTGAGGCGACAAAAAACCTTGTATGTTAAGGTTATGTAGAGAAATGCCTTCCATCTTACACAAGAACTTGTATCTTATGCACGCTATTCACTCCCAAATTGTATAGAACATGTAAACAAACATTACTGAAGGAAGAGAAAATGAAGCTACTAGATTACCCTTCTTGTAAAGTCGTTTCTTAGACAATTTAAGTACTCGCAAAATTCCCAAACACACGCACCACCATGATTTCCTCTCTGCTGTGTTAGCAGGAACATTTTTTTTTTTGGTTACTGAGTGCAAAATCTTTTTGAACATATCATTATAAAAATTATATTGTTCAGTATTTCATTTATTATTAAATGATGTTAAATGCTTGTCATCTGAAATGTATAAGCTGTTATAATAAGAAAATACTTATAGCAGTGTTTCCGTTCGCCACTGTGAACACTCATTTTGGATTTACCCAACGCCTATAGCTAATTGTCGGTTGTGAGTATTTTAGAATTCGGCCCCATTTCAAAATCCTACCACAGAACCTCCACTGGACACTGTGCTTCCCGAACGACTGGACAGGTTAGTGTAGGGGAGGGAGATGTAGTTTACCAGTGTAGTCTTAGGGTTAGACTACGGGGAGGGAATGGATAGATGAAGGGCAGACTTTAGGTTAAGCTGCAGATAGGGAATGGAGCCTAGAAGGGGAGACATGGTTAGGCCACAGGTAAGGTAGACTTAGGGTTAGGTTGCGGGGAAGGGAGTGTTAGGTTAATGGAAGGGGAGGGTAGTCAGTGTTAGGCTGTGGGAGGAGTGTTTTAGAGTTAGGCTGCGTAGAGGGGAGTCTATTGTTTGGTTGCAGGGAAAGGACGGTTAGGGCAATGGAAGGGGAGGGATAGGGTAATAGTATAAGGGTTGGGGAAATAGGGATAGGTACTTACCTGTCTGGGGCAGGAATTTTCTAACGAGCTTCATCTTCGAAAATGAGGTCTCGATTGTGGCGACCCACAGCCATGAAAGTTGGCAGGTGACTGAAGATAATATATGTGCTTATAGACCTGAATTCTTACCACTTTATATCGTATTGTATGTTTTAATCTTGCACCAGCAAAACACATTTACATTGTTAGCTTCTGAATCAGCGGGATAAATATAATCTGTCAAATTCTCACTTATAACTGTCATTTTATTTTACATAACTTAAAAGTGGTTCTTAAATTTAAATACCAGATATTTTGTTGATGATTGTAGTGACCCTGATCCAAATAAATGTAGTCCCCCCTCTTCTTTTCCTTGTGTTCGGAACGACTTGCAGACGCTTTTCCTTTTTACACATGCGCACGTAACCCTATAATCCTAACTAGCCTTAAGAGCAATGGACTGGATCCAGACTTAAGAAGGAGCTTGAAATTAAGAGAGGAAAGTTACTCCTGGGCTAAAGCATGGTGATTGCAGTTGTCATATTTCATCTGTTGCAAACAGTATTAGAGTTGAGAGGTGATGTTTCCCAGCCCAAGTCTAAATAACAGTGTGATAGTAATGCTGGTCGGTATCTGTGTGCAGTAAGCAATTCAAAGATATATCCCTGCATGCAAAGAATACAATTACCTTGACTTTCCCTGAAATCAACATGGTTTTGCCCAGGTGTAACTTTCCTCTCTTAATTTCAAGCTCCTTCTTAAGTCTGAACTGCTGGCATTTTACATTTAAATAAGTTGAATTACTTTAGGTAGGATGTGGCTGTTGGAAATCCAGTAACTGCTTCAACTTTGCCTTCACTCCGGTGTGTGGATATCACCGTTACAGATCTGTACGCAGCATTTGCTTAGAGATCAAATCACAATAGATTTTAGACCACAATTACTGTAAATTCTAGTATGTTCCTTAATAAGTTCTTTATGGAAGACAATCTATTCTATCAACATAAGCAGATGACTTAGTTGATTTCTCTTTCCGTTTATCTGGATTTAATTATTCAGGTAAATATATTCCTATCTAGAACCTTTAAATTATTTTTTTCAGTGAATTTTTCCAGTTAAAAATAAAAATTGTGAATTAGGGACAAATTCAGGCTTCATCTTTCAAGAGATCAGTTCCCTGAGCAAAAGATTGGAGTGATCCACTACTGCTGGCCGTCGCTTCAGAGTGATCTGTTGCGATGTGCACCGGTAGCTGGTTCATGTGTCACATACTATATTTTAAGCAGCTCTGCTTGGGACATACATCCTCATTTTTGCATTTCGGTATAGAGCCCTCTGTCTTCACCAAATAAGAGCTGTTGGGGGAGGCTGGATTAGTGTGCTATAATTTCCACTCTAGTCACTATGAACTTGATCCCAACAGTGAAAATAAGAAGAAAACAAGTGGAAAGTTTCACCTAGGCAAAAACATGTTGATATATATGTATAATAATATTAGAGATGAGAGGTGATATCTCCTAGTACAAGTCTAAATAACAGTGTAATATGATCGTATGAGAGATGATGTCTCATTGTATAAGTATAAATAACAGTGTAATAGTAATGCTGGTCAGTATCTGTGTAATAATATAGTAATAATATAATAGCATTAGAGATGAGGTGATGTCTCATAGAACAAGTCTAAATAACAGCGTAAAAGTAATGCTGGTTGTTATCTGTGTAATATAATGACAATAATAATAATATAATAATCTTAGAGATGAGGTGATGTCTCCTAGTACAAGTATAAATAACAATGGAATAGTAACGCTGGTCTTTAAGTGCGTGGAATTAGCAAAAGCAAAGAATTCTCCCCGCATGCAAAGAATAATGTTATATTTACACCCCTGAAATTCAATATGGCTTTGTCCGGGAGTAACGTTCTACCTGTTACCCTCTTATTTGCAAACTCTGGATCCAGTCCTTTGACTAAAATGAATTTAGCAATGCGACTCTTACCAATCATTAACTATAAGGAGCAAGAGCAGAATAGTAATTGTTAAGCAGTTATTTGTCTTCAGCGCATTGTGCAGCAGTAATTCATGTTCTTACATTCTTTCAGATTAAATGTTACTTTTTTCAGTGTGGGATTCAAGGCTGAACTTAATGTAATGAATGTGTTTCTTGTTCCACTCTACTGGAAATTAATTTAACATCTTAAACTCAACTATTTAAGAAAGTAAATATGCTTGATTTTGTCAGACCAAAAGAATTATGGACTAGTGTACATCTGTCTTTTATATGTTATGTTTATTACATGGAGTCTTTCAAATGATGTTGATTATTTCAGACTTTCACAATGCTACTGTCCATAGATTGCAAGAGTGGAGAATTAATATTGAGGTAAATGTTCAACAGTCTACGTCTAGAGCAGGGGTTCTCAACCAGTGGTACAACCAGTGGTACTAGTACCACTGGGATGCGGGTCCCCATTGCAAAAGGCCCTATTTTGATAGGGTCGCTCGCTCCCAGCCAGTTCCGAACTTATGCTTCGAAGAGGCATAGCTATCAATCCCTGGAGCACCGAACATGGTAATGATTCTATGCCCAATTCTCTCCCTAATCCTTACCCTAACCCTCCCCTTTTATTGCCCTAACTCTCCCTTCCACGCAGCCTGACCCTAACCCCTCTTCCCTGCAGCCTAACCCTAAGTTTCTCTTCACAAGAGCCTAGCCCTCCCCCTAAGCCTAAAAGTCCCCGGAGAGGTTACTCACCTCTCCAGTGGTCTGGCGGGTGGCACTTCCGAAAAGTAATGGGTGAGTATGCTGATCACGTAAAAATTAAAATGGCTGTCATTTGAAATAGAGACAGCCGAAAAGGAACTTTTGGCTGTCTCTACTTTGCAATGACAGCCAGGGACTCCCACTGGTGGTACTTGGACCATTGTCATGTGATACTCAGGTCAGCTGGTCAAGGTTGTAAGAAGGTATCATAACACATGGCCAAGGACATAATTTATAAAATATCTTTATCTTGGGGTCTAAATGGCATATATACAAAGTGCACAAAATTACTAAAAAAAATCTGTAAACAAAAACAACAAAACGCCTAAAAAAAATAAAATAATAAAATAAATAAATATATATATGGCATGGGTATGTGTCTACATCAGGGCTTGAAGTGAAGGGCTATATGGGGTTATGCCATACCATCACTTCTCCCACTGCTTTCATTGAAAAACTATAAATCTCCATTCACTGCTATTTCTGTATTTTCATACCGTCACTTCTACATTTCCACTTCGACCACTGGTCTACATGATATGCAAACTGGTACTTTGACATGATTCCGTAGTAGGTAGCTAATACTTGACATGATTTCGTAGTAGGTAGCTAATACTTGACATGACTCCGTAGTAGGTAGCTAATACTTGACATGACTCTGTAGTAGGTAGCTAATACTTGACATGACTCTGTAGTAGGTAACTTGTAATCTCCAATAAAAGATTGAGAACCACTGCTCTAGAGTAATGTAATGTCGCAAAATAACCAAACAACCCACTTTTTGGGAATTTTAAGCCTAATAAGTTCTATTCAGTACGTGGCTTTCTTTTTCTTAACTTCAATCATTTAATTTGCTCAGAACTATACAATTGCTATAACTCTTGTTTCACAAAACATACTATTTTTTTGTTTTTTTTTGCTTACTAAAGCAGCATTTTACCATTTTAAGCAATCCTAGCAGTCCTATCTCTAATACTGTCAGAGTCCCAACTTTGGTCATATCATGCATTCTTAAATTGAGAGCAAAAACTTACCTCAGAGGTCCCCAAGTCTCTATAATAGCTACTCTGGAACACCAAAACAGAGAAGCCTTGGAAGTGGCTGGCGGCATAACATATGTTTGCAAATGTATGTAACAAATTTATCTGACTTTTATTTTAAAGATAGAATGTCATGGTTAGTTATTGGTTAATGCAGTGCTGGGGTGTCTTTGTATCTATGTAGATTTCCCCATACCTTTCTAGCACCTGCTCTAGATTATCTTATAACTTGATTTAAGCAACCACCATTATATAAATAATATTATATGTATTTCTAGTAAGAAAAAAAGTGAAAGAAAATAAATATTAATCTGGCTTTTATTAGGCGGCTCATTGTGTTTTTACTAAACATTACATTGTAGAATTTCTGTTTTCTATGATAGCCCTTCTTCAGTAATTAAGTTCCTCAAGGTAAAGAAAAAAAAATGTCTGTATCCGGATGTCTGTCCGTGTAATTCTTTTGTACATTATTGAAATATGGGCAACCTTTTATAATTTGTGCTAAAATTGTCCCAATTTTTTTTATTTTTATTGATTGAATGTGCGTAGTTTTTTTTTTATCATTGTGGGCTGGATCCAGACTGAAGTAAGTGCTTGAAATAAATGTCTGTATCCGGATTTCTGTCCGTGTAATTCTTTTGTACATTATTGAAATATGGGCAACCTTTTAAAATTTGTGCTAAAATTGTCCCAATTTTTTTTTTTTTTTATTGATTTGAATGTGCGTAGTTTTTTTTTTTATCATTATGGGCTGGATCCAGACTTAAGTAAGTGCTTGAAATTAGTTACCCCGGGGCTAAACCATGTTGATTGCAGGGGAGTCATATTTCATCTGTTGCAAATAGTATTAACTTGACTCCCCTGCAATCAACATGGTTAAGCCGAGGAGTAACTAATAGCACTTAAGTCTGGATCCAGCCCGATATGATCATTCTGCAAAAAGTATTTGTAGTTCTTAGTAGGTCACTTGTTGGGTAGAAAATGTCTACATTTAATAATTGTAGGACAATATTCGGTTCCAGATTGCGGCTTGCACAGCCATGAAACTAGAGGTAGCCTGAAGTTTAAGACATCCCCTTGGGAACACGCCAGTCTTCTTCTGTCAGATATGTAATAATATTTGAAATATAGTTTAGTTACGACTATCATGGTATCGTTCTTGTTATAAGTTAATGTTTTTTTATGTTATCAAATTAATCCTTAAAGAAAATAAATACATGTCATTATATTGGAAATTAAGGATGAGCTTATGTTTCATCCGTTTAGTGGTGATGACTGAAAACTGACAAATGAGATCATTTTACAAGAGTCCCTGTGACCTTGATTTGCCTTTGATTAATACATTGTGTGAGTCTTAATAATACCCCACTGTAATGTACAATTCAGTACATAAAACACCCAGCCACTTTGGTATTTTTTTTATAACTTGTCCTCTTGGTTTCTTTGTGCTTGACAGACAATTTATTGGAAACAGAGAAAGCATTCGAAATGAGAATAAATCATTGGATACCCTAGAGCAAAGTTATCTGTTATATACTGAAATTTGTAATACCAGCTCTCAATTATTGTCACCTAGTCACTTCACAATCACAAGTTAAACATTTGTTTTTTATCTGAAATAACACAATCAAACATATAGACCAGAGGGAGAAACATATTGTTCTATTGCAAAATGGTTTTTGTTTCTCGTACACATAAAAAGGTGCTTGGTTACATTCAGAACATTGCGCTCTGGAGATGTTTTGTTAAACAGATCAATTTTCCTGTTGCTTGGACATAATACATCAGTTTATTTATAACCTATTCCAGTAGTTGGCGGACAATAGCATGTAATGTTCTTTAGTATGTGCTCTAGTAAGATTTACAGAGCCACGGGAAAATTGACAAATGAAGAGAGAGAGAGATGGAGAGTTACATTTTCTAATGTTTTCTATTTATTGATTTTTTTTTTCTTTTAAATCCAAGTTGAAAAAGTAATCTCAAAGGTATTTAAATTAAAGTTTGTGGCCATAATGTGGAATAATGATCAATCATTTTGAGTTCTTGGACCATGCCTAAAAATATGTAATCCAGACCTTTGAATGTCGTCATGGTCCCAATTTAAATTGACGTGAAAATCATAGTCCTCCGATGGCTAAAAGCAGACTGACAATGATGAAAACCAAATTAAATGATTATCTGCCTGGAGTAAATTCTTATCGCCCGAACTCGTTCCAGACCTGGGTCATCGATGTCATGTGAGCGCGTTCACTCCAGATGCCTCCTCGTAGATTGAGGATTTGGATTGTTTGGTGTAGTATTAGTGTAGGGTGTACTTATAGTATATAGTGTATAGTATAGATTAATATTTGGCTTATATACCTCTGTGTGAGGACTATTACAAGTGACCTGTTACTGTAGCGGTGTAGATGGCGTGAAAGTGGCAGCGATATCCTCCCAAATAGAAATGTAACAAGATGTTATCTTTATTTACGATGTGACATATTAATGGTGTTATGGCTAATGTTTGTTAACACTTTTATATTTTACAAACCTTAACCATTAAAGGCAGATTCATGGTGTCATTAACACTATACACTTATTAGTAGCTTTTATATGTGTTCAGGAATGTGAGATTTAGGGTATGGATTATAATCAAACTGAATTGAGGGGAAAATAAGGTCTAGGCTCTATATTGTTTTAAATAAAGAACTGGGCAGACTGGATGGGCCTCGTGGCTCTTATCTGCCATCACTTTCTATGTTTCTGTGTGTGTGGCCCATATGCCTTAACTGCAGAAAAAGATATGAAGAGATAGTGTCGAATGGACCCAAGTGTTGCTAATTTATCATTACTGCAATCATTAAAACAAATAGTTAAATAATAATCATAATAAAAATTTATTTCTTTAAATTGACTCTTGCTCCTGCTCCAGTCTGCATTTCTCCTCCGTCCTGTCCACGCTCTCTCCTCTGCTCTGTCCACGCTCACTCCTCTGCTCTGTCCACGCTCTCTCCTCACTTTCTCCTTTGCTCTGTCCACGCTCACTCTTCTGCTCTGTACACGCTCTCTCCTCACTTTCTCCTCTGCTCTGTCCACGCTCTCTCCTCTGCTATGTGCACGCTCTCTCTCTCTCCTTCACTCTGTCTCTGCTCTCTGCACAAGAATAGTGCCGTTCAGTTAACTTCCTGTCCTCTAAGTGTCAAGGTCACTCGTGGCTCTTATCTGCCGCCACTTTCTATGTTTCTGTGTGTGTGGCCCATATGCCTTAACTGCAGAAAAAGATATGAAGAGATAGTGTCGAATGGACCCAAGTGTTGCTAATTTATCATTACTGCAATCATTAAAACAAATAGTTAAATAATAAAAATGTATTTCTTTAAATTGACTCTCGCTCCTGCTCCAGTCTGCATTTCTCCTCCGTCCTGTCCACGCTCTCTCCTCTGCCCACGCTCTCTCCTCACTTTCTCCTCACTTTCTCCTTTGCTCTGTCCACGCTTTCTCCTCTGCTCTGTCCACGCTCTCTCCTCACTTTCTCCTTTGCTCTGTCCACGCTCTCTCCTCTGCTCTGTCCACGCGCTCTCCTTCACTCTGTCTGCTCTCTGCACAAGAATAGTGCCGTTCAGTTAACTTCCTGTCCTCTAAGTGTCAAGGTCACACCCCACACCATATAAATATATATATTATAATAACGCTTTATAGCGGTCATTCCACGTATCTGAACAGGCTGCAAAGAATAAATGTCGAAGTGCTATCAGCACCGAGAGCATTACCATGACAAGTCCATATCCAGCGTCTTTGCTAATTAGTGCGGTAAAGGGCTCATTATTGCTTCTCCCTTATTAATAACAGATGGTAACTCCGAGGGTGTATGTGAAACACAGCTGTGTAGAGAGTGCACTGGCAAAATATGATTACCAATTTTTTAAAACCCTTATTTGCCAATCCTTGCGCACATCAAATGAGCTGAAAGGTAATTAAAACAAAACCACATACAGAAAATATGGAAATTTTCCTTAACAGCTGAGAGCTCTTAGATCCTAAGGGGAATCTACTTACATTCCAGCAAAGTTTATGCCTTGTGTGAATCCACTTCTTAATCATCCCTGGGCCAACCACAATATTATTCTTAAGTACAACAGTGTCCCCTGCCAGCAAGCTGTAAGATATATGTGTATGTTCCCAGGTGATCACACACTTCCTACGTTATAAGCTATTAATTAAAGCCTGATAAAGATGCAAAAGATATGTTTCAGTACTTCAGGTGGCTTCGGTGGACCGTTGACACCACCTGCTAGTCTAAATGATTTGGGCTTCTGTCCCTCGTTGGTACATTGCTGTGTTAACATTGTTACCAATTTTCCTAATTTCTCCAGGGCCGATACTAATTAATGGATACAGTTCACCGCTGATTAGCAATAGTTTCTCCAGTAATTACATTCGCATGCTAACTGTTCAGAAGAGGATTTCTAACCCAGTTCTGATTTCACCGAAAGTCTCATTGATTTTCTGAATTGGTCGGGCCCCCGAGATAATAAGGGCTCATTTTATTCAGTGTTTCAGCCTTTGTCACGGATTTCTTGGGTAGGTTTGTTTAAAGATCATTAGTAGTTTGTATATTTTGTCACCCTGTCCTGTTATGGTAGATGCCATATAGACACTTATAAATTGCTATTACAATAAATATTGATCATGTGCCTCTTTCTGGGGTGAGACAAATCATGTGATCACGGAAGAAAATCTGTTGTTATAAGGCAATCAAGCGGGTTCAGTTTATTCAGAATAAATACATAAAGGTAGTACCGGAGTAGACCTTATATCATTATAAATGTTACATTGTGTGTGTGTGTGTGTGTGTGTGTGTATATATATATATATATAATAAAAAAATGTAAGTGAAAACGGCCATTATCGCATAAAAATGGCTCACCATGGAAAACTGCAGTTGGCAATCCATATAAATATCGGCTGTCTCCACCGGCCCGTTATTTTCAGGATAAGCCGGCAGTTCTTCATATTTACTAAATGTCAGAGTGGAGTTTTACACTCTGCACCCAGTGTAAAACTCAGCTCAAGTATTACAGTGATGTTCTCATATGCCCTTTTACTTCCTCCCCCTAATTAAAGCTATTAGGAAAAGGGGATACCGCTGGAATACATATAAATGTATGTAAAGTAAAAAAAAATAATTTTAAATTAAACTTACCTGTCTCTGTGATACGTCTGACTGCCGATTTCCAAGTCCCGGCAGGAACAGTGCGTTTTGCATGCCGGGTTTTGAAATTTGGAGTCACTGCGAACGCCAGGACATTGTTCATCTTCGTATGAATGAAAGGTCCTGTGATAATCCGCCAGATCATTACGGGACCTCGCAGGAGGGGTAAGTATTAGTAAATACTGTGAACGAAGCTGCTGGGTTCGCAGTGAAGATAAGCCAGCCTGGTGCAGCTTCGTTCACAGAGAAAAGAAGATCTATGCAAATAGAGCCCATAGTTTTATCCCATAACACTGTCTCCAGATACCCCCAATCACTGCCATGTATTTATGAACCAGATTCAAAGTTTAAAAATAAGAGTAAAACAGGTGGAAATTTACACCTTTGTAAGACCATGTTGAATATCAGGGGGAGAAAAATGTGTTATTCTTTGCGTTTACAATACTAGTTAATTCTGTATTCCTCTATGCACCTCCTCTATGATGGGGAAGTGGCTTTGAGACTATGGGGTAGATCCAGAATTGCGCTTGCAATGCGTTTACTAGCATAGCGTATTTATGTGTGCGTACCTTCTATACACTCCCCCAGGCACACCCCTTGAATGTACGTACTTTGACCGACTTCCCCTTTCCAAACCCTACCTTAACTTTTCGTAACCGCTGTCTTCCGCACACGTACGTATAGGCAACACGGACTTACGCAGCTAAGCACGCCCATACTGTACACTTTAAATGAAAACCCCCGCCTACATTGCGTATTTTAGACATATTTTTGGCACACGTAAAATTGGCATGCCCACACGAACGGATTTATGCAACTAATACGTGAATGACCCATACGCTCACAATACGTTACGTTACATAGTGTATATCATCTGTCGTGTGCATGCACAGTACATAGAAAATCGTGATTTTACGTGTCCGTCAGGTGTAAATTCGCACAGAAGCGTAGTTCTGGATCCGGGCCTATATCAGTAGTGCCAGTTCCAATTTTCTTTTCGATTTACTTTTTGTGCACAGATACTGACCAACTTTACCTTTTAGACTTTGGCTAGGAAATATCGCTGTACTTGACTATATATGCTCATCAGGGCATTAAGGGATTATCTTATATATCTGTGAAGGAAAACATAACGTTTATTTGGTGTGTATTTTTATAATCAGACTGACCATGGGAGCAACCTACCGGCAGACTTTTATTTGATTCGTTACTTTCCTTGAAGGTGTCTAATGAAGTCACATGACGTTATGGTTGACACGTCTGTTATAATAACATTTTTACATTGCTGGAAAGCTGAGGGTCTGTTGACTTCTCTAAAATGCAAATAAAGACATAACTGTAGTAAAACGTATTTAGTGGCTGTGCTTCACAATTGATATGTTTCTTTAGGCTATCTAATATTAGTTTGTCCTCTGCTGTAGATGATTTATGATGATTTGTTTTTGTGCTTCCTCTGAATACAATTCTAATTATCTGTGATTATAGGGTCCATAACGATTTCTGCCTGATCACAGGTGATTTGCATCTTTTATATGTTGAGATGTTGCCTATTGCAAGCAAGGCTCTACTCTATCCATGAATACAAATGTATGTTGTCAGTAAACTAATTACTTGAATCATTATTTTAATTATTGTTACTATCAACAACATTTCTAATTGCTTCTGTGATATCACTTCAGGACATAGTCACTTGAAGCAGCATTTGCTAATAACCATTAGCCTTAATTATTACATCCCTGTAAACTCCAATCAAACACTGAGTAATTGTCATCGAATCAAGTACAATCATTTGGATTTATTGAAGGCAAATGTAAAGAAATATATTTACAGCAGTTGGTATTGAATAGTATGCAGTGGTTGTGGTGAGAGATCAATTTGAGTGAATGCCGATTTAGTTAAATATAATATATTGAGGTTTCTGGCCTTTCATCAAAAGAAAACATAGAAAAATAAAACAAGAATTATTATAGATGAGCAAATATCTAGTTATTTTTAGAACATGTTTAATAGTCTATTCCATTAAGTCAGAAACAGACTCGATCATAGACATAAATATGTTATAATGTAATCTATTTGTATATAATCCAAAGATATTAATATATCATAAATATGCAATATGAAAGACTTAAATAGATATGAAATAAAGAAACATTTTATATATTTATAATAAGTTTATGTAACTGAACAGAAACAGGAAGTTTGTAATTATTGAAGTTATTTTCAGACGTTGGAGAAAGTGATTTTCTGTTGCACTTTTTACATGAACTCAATATTTTCTCTACACCTCCTTCACCTTTGTTTAATAGAAGTCAGATGAGATTTCTAGCAGATCATCCCCACATCTTTTTGTTATATAATGCAATAAAATTGGAGGCAAGGAAAAGATTACAGACTTCGGCTGCTCTTGTTGACTGTTGTTAGATGGCGGAGATTTTAATTATCCTTAATTTTCTACCTGAAATGGCTAGTAAAATGGGAAGATGGTAGAAGAGGTTGTTTTGACTTGATTGACAATGATTTCATTTGTTTAATCACAAGGATCTAATACAATGGTAAGTTTTAGAGATCATTTAAAGATTAGGAGAGAGGGATCTGGTGGTGTGTGCAATATTTTGACATTGAAGGAACTGACTGTTTGCAATACATTTAATAAATCTACCCCACGATCAGTGCCGTTTTACTATTTTTAGCCTATTTTTGTTTGCAGACATCTGTTTCTAGGGTGTTTGAGATGTTCAATGCAACCGCTACCATTTTAATAGACCGAATCTCTCTGAATGGCCCAAGTAGAGGTGCACAATGGTAACACTGTGTGTGATATCCATGTTTGCATCTACAGAGATATCTCTAATACAGGGGAAACTCGAAAAATTAGAATATTGTGCAAAAGTTCATTTATTTCAGTGATTCAACTTAAAAGGTGAAACTAATATATTATATAGACTCATTACATGCAAAGTGAGATATTTGAAGCCTTTATTTGTTTTCATTTTGTTGATTATGGCTTACAGCTTATGAAAACCCCAAAATCAAAATCTCACAAAATTAGAATATTACATGAAATCAATAAAAAAAGGTTTTTAAATACAGAAATGTCAACCGTCTGAAAAGTATAATTGTGCATATGTGCTCAGTACTTGGTTTGGGCTCCTTTTGCACAAATGACTGCCTCAATGCGGCGTGGCATGGATGCTATCAGCCTGTGGCACTGCTGAGGTGTGATTGAAGACCAGGTTGCTTCAGTTGTGGCCTTCAGCTCTCTGTGTTGTTCGGTCTTATGTCTCATCTTTCTCTTAGCAATGCCCCATATATTCTCTTTGGGGTTCAGGTCCGGCAAGTTTGCTGGCCAATCCAGCACAGTAATCCCACGGTCATTGAACCAGGTTTTGGTCCAGGTTTTGGTTCCTTTGGCAGTGTCTGCAGGTGCCAAGTCCTGCTGGAAAATGAAGTCACTATCTCCATAAAGCTTGTCTGCTGAAGGAAGCATAAAGTGCTCTAAAATGTCCTGGTAGTCGGCAACGTTGACTCTGGGCTTAATAAAGCACAGTGGACCAACACCAGCAGATGACAAGGCTCCCCAAATCAACACAGACTGCGAAACCTCACACTGGACTTCAAGCATCTGGGATTGTGCCTCTCCATTCTTCCTCCAGACTCTGGGACCTTGGTTTCCAAATGAGATACAAAATTTCGCTCATCAGAAAAGAGGACTTTGGAGCACTGAGCAACAGACCAGTTATTTCTTTCTTTAGCCCAGGTAAGACGCTTCTGAGGTTGTTTGTTGTTCAGGAGAGGCTTGACAAGAGGAATACGACATTTGAAGCCCATGTCCAGGATCCGTCTGTGTGTGGTGGCTCTTGATGCGCTAACTCCAGCTTCAGTCCACTCCTTGTGCAGCTCCCCCACACTTGTGAATGGCCTTTTCCTGACAATCCTCTCCAGACTGCGGTCATCCCTGCTGCTTGTGCACCTTTCTCTTCCACACTTTGCCCTTACACGTAACTGTCTATTATTGTGCTTTGATCCAGCACTTTGAGAACATCCAACTTCTTTTGCAGTTACCTTTTGAGGCTTTTCCTCTTTGTGGAGGTGTCAGTGATGGTTTTCTGCACAACTGTCAGGTCAGCATCTTCCCCATGATTGTGATTCTACTGATCCAGACTGAGAGACCATGTAAAGAATCAGGAACCCTTTGCAGGTGTTTGGTATAATTTGCTGATTACAGTGTGACACTGAGCCGACAATATTGAACCTTGTCACATTATTCTAATTTTGTGAGATTTAGATTTTGAGGTTTTCATAAGCTGTAAGCCATAATCAACAAAATTAATACAAATAAAGGCTTGAAATATCTCACTTTGCATGTAATGATTCTATATAATATATTAGTTTCACCTTTTAAGCTGAATTACTGAAATAAATGAACTTTTGCGCGATATTCTAGTTTTTCAAGTTTCACCTGTATATTGTGATTTTGATCTGTGCTATGCCAATCACCTGGGTCTCCTGTGGCTTGCTCTTGGTTAGCTTGGGGGGAAGCAAAGGTTTCCCAAAAGTGCTCTTGGTCTTCACCATTAAAACGGGGATGTATATAGCAGATAGTCAATGACCTTCCCGGTCCTTCATTTCAAATCATTCGAGGTACAAATAAAATAGATTTTATTTGCAATAATAAGTATCGTGAACTGTTGTTATTGGGACTAGTTTTATTTTGAATTAAAACATTTAATTTTATAAGTTAAGTTTTACTTCTAATTAAATTAATCTACTGGTGGCACGATTAATATGGTCACATATTTAATACAAACATTTCCTTAATTTTAAATATGACTATTAAGATTCCAAGTTTTATTTCAAAATAAAACTAGTCCCAATAACAACATTCACAATTCTAATCTACAGAGAATGCTTCTACTCCAGCACATGGAAAATTGTGTCTTTTCTGAAGTCTAAATTGGTACAAAGATTGGTGCACAAATCGAGGGCACGTTTATTCTTTACATTCCGATTGGTCCCACCAATTTACTATTACAACTTGGCCTCTCTGTCCGTCGTGTCATTGCTTTTAAGTCTGATGGGTCTCGTTGTGTTCTGATTGGGTAGAACAAATATTCAGATCCTCCATGATCCAATCAAAACACAAGGACAATGATGGTAAACATAAGTATTAAACGAGGGACACTATGAATGGAGCTTCTCATCACTCCCAGGAATAACGAATATAAGTAACCCCATACTATAGATCATTGTGGGAAATAAGAAAACATACCACTACAAAATATTAGAAACTACTGAGGAGGAAAGGCATCTAGGAGTTTCATGTGATCTAAAGGTAGCCAAGAAATGTAACAAAGCAATGAGAGGCCAGTCAGATGCTTGGTTGTAGAGGTTGAAGAATTAGTAGCAGAGAGAGAGAAAGTAGTGATGTCACTTTATAGGTCATTGGTGCGGCCTCACCTGGAATACTGGGGTCAGTTCTGGAGCCGTATCTCCAGATAGACATAAATACATGAGAGACTGTGCAAAGAAGAGCAACTAAAATGGTGCATGGCCTGTGTCACACACCGTACAAAGAAACTAGAGGAAAATGTAAAGCTTGGAACAAAGAAACTAGAGGAAAATGTAAAGCTTGGAGCAAAGAAGGGCCAGGGGGTATATGATCGCAGCTTCCACATATATCAAGGGGTGTAATTAGGTACAGGAGGCGGCATTTTTCATAGTAAGGGATGTATTGGAACACAAAGACGTGTGTATAAACTAGGGGTCAGTATGGTTTAAAACATAAAACTGGGGAGACTTGATGGGCTGCATTGCTCTTATCTGCTGTCATTTTGCAAGTGTCTGTATTTTTATGTCTACTCCAATCCATATGAAATATTTTGATCTCTAAGCTATTTATTCTATAGGGATCTAGATGTCAATAACTTAAACCCTCCTCTACTCCCTTTAATCCATTGAATATAGTAGTCGTGCAAATTAGTGCCATTATTGTCCGGTAATGTGATGCTTTGGTGTTTGACAGAAGAGACAGACTAGAGGAAGTAACATGTATAGCTTGGAGTAGAGAAGAGCAGTAAAATGGTGCATGGCCTGTGTCACTCAACATACAAAGAGAGACTAGAGGAAGTAATGTATAGCTTGGAGCAGAAAAGAGCAACTAAAATGGTGCATGGCCTGTGTCACACACCGTACAAAGTAAAGCTTGGCGCAAAGAAGGGCCAGGGGGTATATGATAGCAGCTTCCACATATATCAAGGGGTGTAATTAGGTACAGGAGGGGGCATTTTTCATAGTAAGGGATGTATTGGAACACAAGGACGTGTGTATAAACTAGGGGTCAGTATGGTTTAAAAGAAAAAAACTGGGGAGACTTGATGGGACGCATTGCTCTTATCTGCTGTCATTTTGTAAGTGTCTGTATTTTTATGTCTACTGCAATCCATATGAAATATTTTGATCTCTATGCTATTTATTCTATAGGGATCTAGATGTCAATAACTTAAACCCTCTTCTACTCCCTTTAATCCATTGAATATAGTAGTCATGCAAATTAGTGCCATTATTGTCCGGTAATGTGATGCTTTGGTGTTTGACAGATGAGGCTGAAATGTAATCTACATCGTAATCTAAAAAGTGCCAAAATACAAAAATACAAATCGTTTTCTATATATAATCTGCATTGCTGCTATTTTGTTTAGAGGTTATCATGTACCACATTAAGAGGCATTAACAGAGCTGAGATGTGCAAAAATCTTATCTATTATTGCATCCAATGTCCTTTAAATTAGAGCCGCTATATTGTCATGAACATATATACTTCAGTGATTTAAGAGACTGGGAATTCTTCTGAGCCGCAGCATTTTAAACATAAAATATTATTTTGCTGGAGTGGAACATGGTAATTAAATTTCTAATGCTGTCTGTTCGCTTTTAGATTTGTGTTTTCTGAAAAACAACAATTATCTTGCAAGATATGATGGATGAATAGAAATGTTTGTTATTGCTTGTTTAGATCATTATGAACTGAAATATATCAAAATCCAAATTTGCTAAGCAAACAGTTTTCTCTCTTCCCCCTTCCTTATTCTTTTTCAGTTTGGAAATAATAACAGCTACATGAATATGGCAGAAGCCAATAATGCATTTCTTTCTGCAAATGAGGTAGGTGCGCTTTTTATCTCTTCTCCTATACATCTGTTTGCTTAGATAATTTACCAGACGGGATAAATAAGATTGAAACTGTGCATCTGAATGTGTTTCATGGAGCACAAAATAAAGACTTTAATGAGATAGAAAATAACCTGACAATACTACATTACCACTCAATTTAGCCGGCCATAAGGAAGCTACGCTCCTGGCATGCCGATGTTGCCTGCGCCTGCTTAATGGGAAAGCGGGCGATGGATGAACAACGGGACTGTTCTGACAATTAGTAGAATAGGAGTTTTAAGATTTTTGCTCTTTCAGCGCTTTATATGATATGGCGGGTGCTCAAAATGAGATTTATTTTTTTCCTGAATAACAGAAATGTTCCAGTCTATCCCAAAGGTTATGTCCTCATTATATTTTAGTGATATATTTCAGTGAGGTTTGTCCTGGCAGCCAGACATTAATAACAATGTATATAAAGGGTTAAATAAACGAAGGTGTATTGCACAACTACCATGTCAAGCACTGATTTGAGACTTCTAAAAAAAAAATGTCTTCAATCCAGGAATTGTTTGTTCTTTATTTTTATGGAATATAAAAAGACTTCAAACTTTTTGAATATAAGATGCTGGAGGGTGAGAATAATTGTTGTTATGAGTGGTGTAACTACCATGGATGTGGGGACTGGAGGTGAGGGAGGACACAAGGAAGTAGCCCTTCTACGGCAGGGGGGTCTAGAGTGCACCTCCCCCCGTCGCTGGCAGACACGTTTTATTAACAGGTTTTTTATATAGAGCTATCAGGTTACGTAGAGCTCTACAGAGAATATTTCACATTCACATCAGTCCCTGTCCCATTGGAGCTACATTCTAAATTCCCTAACGCATACATACACAGACATTAGGGTTAATTTATTCAGCAGCCAATTAACCTACCAGCATGTTTTTGGAGTGTGGGAGGAAACTGGAGCACCCGGAGGAAACCCACGCAGACACAGGGAGAACATACAAACTCCACACAGACACAGGGAGAACATACAAACTCCACACAGATAAGGCCTAGTCCAGGATTCGAACTGACGACCTCAGCGCTGTGAGCTGCAAGTGTTACTCACTGAGCCACCGTGCTCTCCCACACATGCTCCATACTGAGTCCTTGCTTGCTCTTAAGATGAGAGCAGAGTTTGGTGGTAGTTGGGATGAAGGTTTGGGGGTGAGTAAAATGTCCAGAAGCCTTTGTCGTGCTAATCCTGCTCTGATTATAAGTATAATTGCAAACCTTGGATTCCCTTCCACATTCCAATGTTCCTGGGAAATAGTGTGAATCTGAAGTCTGGTGAATCAGAACTTCTTTCTTTCTTTGAACAGCGCCTCCACCCAAATCTCAACAAGTGAAGAACCCTCACAACTTACTGTGATGACAATCAATGAAAGATTACCATAGAGTTTTTATGCAAGAGGGACCTCGCCATAGGCCAGGGCAGTCATTACGATTTTATCTAAACATAGACTTTGACCGAATTGCTGAGTTTTACATAAAGAATGAAGCCGGATACACACAACGTTATATCCCTGTTGACCAGAGCATACACACTAGCCTAGGAATGGCCAACCTGAGGTTCTCTAGGTGTTGTGAAACTACGAGTTCCAGCATGCTTTGACTGCATACGCATAGCAAATACCTGATACCCTAACCCTGACAAAGCATGATGGGACTTGTAGTTTCACAACACCTAGAAAACCATAGGTTGGCCAGGCCTGTACTATCCGATAATCACCCCATCGCCCTGATAGAATTCCTTAACTATCCACTTATCAGCTGTAAGTGTTAATGGATTGTTTTAGTTGCCGTTACAACAGTTTGGTTCATTTTAACAATAATTGATAATCGGGATGATCGAGAGTTACGTTTATATCTTTATTTTGTATTACTGTAAAAAGAAACAAGGAAACAATGCCCCGAGACACTGATTGTGTTTAACCAGTTTCTAACCAAGAAACATGGACCTCGAAGGCAGATTTGAGGCCACTTGGATTATTTTTTAATCTTTGGGAACCTGAAACTCTATTTGATCCTTAGAATTTTGTTTATCCCAAAACATGTTTAAATTGCTTCACTTTTTTTCCTATTCCTGTATTTTATTTACTGTTTATAGACTTTAGCAGGTGCCTTATCAGTGAGGCAAATCCTTATTAGCAAGAATGGACCGTATTCACCGTTAAGAGTGAGTTAGGGGTGGACAAAACCCTCTTTCTGTCCCTAACCCGACCCCCGTTTATAGGTACCTTAGGACACTTAAGAGTATCATAGCGCTACCTTATCTTTCCGTGCGGAGTTTCCTCTCCCCTGCCCTTCCCTGCTAATCTATTCCCCCCCCTCCCACTTCTCTCTAAACACTCCCCTGAGGAGGCATTAGCTGCCTCCTTCTAACTAAACTACTCCATGCAGTCTTTAAAGACCTTCGGAGGTAATCTATGTACCTACCTGGGAGATTGCATAAACGACCTACTGCGCATGTGTAGTAGCTCATTTTGTAGAAGACTGTACTTAAGAAGCAGCTTCTTAAGTATGAACACGGTCCAGAATTATTAGTCTGCGTTTGAATAATACAAATAGATTTTTCTTTAATCTTCGAATCTTTGAATATAACGGTCCGGATTCATGGTTACGTAGTTTTCATCTTACATATGTTGTGAATTGAGCTACTACGCATGCATAGAAATGGTAAGTAGATAGCGTAAATAAGCTACTATGCATGAGTAGTAGCTCAATTCTCAAAACAACATACGTAAGATGAAAACTACGTAACTGTGAATCTGTACCAATGTGTTTAATCTTTTTCATCACCATTCTCTAACTTATGAACGTGTATCACTTTTTTTAATGCCCGAAATCTCTACTGCATCGATCACACCCCTCCCCAGCACCTAAACATGCAATGAGCAGGTGCTTGTCTGGTATTTGGGGCAGCTCTCCTGACCTTTAACCTTGCTTCATCTCTCCAGACTGTGCTAAAAGACTTTAAAATCCTTGTTTCTAAGGTACAGGATCACAGCAGGAGACTAATCTTTTTTGTCTCCATTAAGAGTTTCACTCCTCACTTAAAGAAATCTTTAAGTAGGACACTGAATAGAATACTTTATTTTGTGTCTTAACGGCCAAGTTGTTTTTAATAACTGGTGAATAACTCTGTGTCACTGTTTAATAAGATTATAGCAATCGCGGTTCCAAACTTGTTTTGCAGTAATCACACATTTCTGGCTATTAGGTATTATTTCACAGCTGACCTCTCTATCCCTGATCACTCTATTAGCTATATTAAAATACTAACCGATTTATAGTGTTTCTCTGTTCCAAGACGACTTAGCAGCTCTCTCTTCTTACTGCCACTAATACTGCTGCCACATGTCCCAAAAGCAAGCACAATATTGTACTTCTGTTTTGATATTATCTTGTTTTTTCAATGTATCCATGACTTGTATATTTTAAGGCTGGGTACACACCTATATAATCACACATGAGATGGGTACACCCCTGTACAATCACACATGAGATGGATACACACCTATATAATCACACATGAGATGGGTACACCCCTATACAATCACACATGAGATGGGTACACACCTATACAATCACACATGAGATGGGTACACACCTATACAATCACACATGAGATGTGATGACTGCACTGATAATTTCAATCCCGGAGGAGCAGCCTGGAGAAGGAAGTAGATTTCCTGCAATAAAGTAGTTAACTGCATTGGAAAAACAAATAATTGTTGATGTATGCTAATGAAGGAATATTTGGCTAATTTAATATACATATTTTTTTTAGAGCTCTGTAGATATAGTTTATTTAGTGATTTATGTATTGGGTCTTTTTCTAGAATACATATATCTCTCTAATCAGGCTTAGTATGATTCTGGGATGTTTATGGCATGTCATTTTTAAGATGTGGCACTGGTTCAATCACAAGTCTTCAGTGTGTGGATTACCCATTCAATAAATGTAACGGGCAAGTTGAATTGGCCTTTATCTGGTGTCAACATTTAACTTAAGTATCTTCGCTCTAGGGTTGGCTTACATGGTACATTATGGTAAGAAAAGATTCAGATGCCTCGTGTTCTGGTACTGTAACCCACAGAATATTCACATACAGTGCAGCAGATAAACCAAACAATAGCAGAATTACCAAATGAGCAATTTAGTCCCATCTTTTTTACGACCATCCATATGTTTAGATAATCAAATAATGTTTGGCTTGCATCCCAGCGTAAAGAACAATAAGAAAACATATCTATAAGAATAACAATGTTTCATTCTGTAGATTTTTTTCCTACATTTGAATCAAGCATTGATGAAAAGTCCGCTGCTAGCAGCTGTTAAGAGACAATTTAATTCCAGCTGTGATAATTTACCATGGCAGACATAGCCTGTTATATGTTGATACAACAACCTCTCTGCATTTGCATTTTTATCAAAAGGAACAAATGTTTTCAACATTTTCATACAGATGGCGTTCACCGTGTCTTATTTCTTTATATAGATTTTTTTTTTTCTCCTAAGAACGATAAATGATTTATTATATTCTATAAAATGAAAAAAATGATGTTTAAGTAATGTTAGCAATGCATTACTAGTATAAATATTTTATTTGTGTATATAATTGTTACCAGAACTAAAGGGGATATATTGTCATTTTCCTTCTACTATCCTTTTTGTGATCATCTTAGCAGGTGCAGAATAATAGTTTATGCTGAATTCATTGTCATTGTAACTTTTATCTGTATGTTATTTTTTTTACAGAAACAGCAGTGGACTGAAGAATGCTTTAAGGTATTTCTTAAATTCTTGTGTCTTTCTTACTAAAGGTTACATACTTTTACTTAGAATCATTTTCTTAAGTGATATATTATTTTTAATTCATGAATATGTTTGAAAGCTACCACCAATATACTTAAAATATTAAACACATGTTGTCAGCATGGTCTGTTCTTTAACTCAGCTTGCTCTGTATAGTTTAAATTGTAAATTGTACTTTAGAAATCTTTAATACAATCATGCTGATAACTGATATTACTGGATGAAAATCCATTTTAGCTAAGCATATGTAGACAGATCGAGTCAACTTTTTGTGAGCTTTAAGATATTATGTAATAACTATAAATAATAGGATAATTAAATAAATATTTTTGTTTTAGAGAACTATTTAAAGCACTAAGGACAAAAAAAGGACATTTTGAAATTTCCATATTTTCTACCAATTTTTTAGCATAACTTTCTAGTGGATGCTATTGTGGGAACCGCTAATCTTAAATATATAACTTAATTAATTTCACCAAACTGAACAAATGTTATTACAGTTTCCATTTGTGTATTTAGAACCATTTTGTTAAATTGCACTTTTATGGAAATTAAATTTCAAAATTAAACCTGATGATTAGTAGAGTACATTTTTGTTATTAATATTTTTTATATGTTTGAGGACAAGTTCATTTTTATTGAAAGTATTAATTTAGCAAAACAGCAGCCAGATGCAAATGATTACAATCCAATTTTCAAGCTCATAGTGGTCCGTGTTCGCCCATAGAGGTGTCCGATGTAGTTATGTCATAGTCTACTTACAGTAAATAGTTGTGAATGTTGACAGTTGGTGATAGGCGAGTTATCATTTTCCTTTCTCATCCACATCTGAAGTCTAAGTGAGCCATTGCATCTCTCAAGCACTTCAAATATTGATTGAAATAATATTTCACAGGTTTAATTACAGTGATAATGACAACAAGTTTAACTGCCACATTTAAAGTGTTTACCCATATTGTTAATGTGAAACGTTAGATTTCATTAAGCAGTAATGGTGTAGCAAATGAGTTACAAATTACCCTTGCATCTGTTAAAAGACCAAATTATTGCCAAATGCAGCCATTGGATTATGTTTATTAGCTAATTGCTTCTGATTGTGGCCAATCTATCCACCCTGGATGAGAGTTGAAGTTTTTGTAGTGTTTTATAGGTTTATTTTTGAGCCTCGCAGAAGAGGAACATACCCCCCTTTGCTGCACTGCTTCCAATACAAACTGTGCTTTGCATCAAAAATGATTATATGAGCTTCAACAGGCCATCCAAATAGCGTCCTCCTATAGGATTGGCAGCCTCCTCGCTGCTGACCTGTAATGACAGCTGACATGCTGTATGAGCAAGCAGAGGCTTTTCTACTGTCTGAGTCTACTGTACGCCTCCATATGCGGTTATTAATTTCTATCATCATTAACAGCTTGAAGAATGACAATGTTCTGTGGCTAATGAGATCTTCCCATAGACTGTATATCCCCCCATTAACTAGCATGCTAAACACTTTCTCATGTCATGTAAATTGCATTTACAGTGCAATGACTATTAGAATTATTCTTTGTCCTAGTTTACGAGCTTATAATCAGGGCCATATGTATCCCTGGTGCTGCCCTAGTTCATGAATTAGGATCTTTCAGCCCTCTTTTTTTCTTATTCCGCCCCATTCGGTGTGCCCCATCTGGCTGAATCCTTCTAAATACTGCACAGAGCAATTAGTAAAGAGGAGCCATTATTTGAAATTATTTTTGATTAGTGGTGATAAATTGGTGTAAACCAATTCAAAATTAGGGTTTATGAGATTAGGGACTGGATCCAGACTATAGATTTCCCCCCTCATTTTCGTGTGCTTGGAACAGATTCAATTTGCATGTACACGCATGCGTGGTGGGAGTCCCCGGCACCAGGGCTGTCTTTCAGAAGTGGAGACAGCCGAAAGTTCATTTTTGTCTGTCTCTATTTCGATTTTTATATGAACGGGTAAGATCGGCATACTCGTCCATTTACTTTCGGAAGCGTCGCCAGACCCGCCGCAGGAGAGGTGAGTAAACTCTTCGGGGACTTCTAGTGTTAGGATGAGGGTTAGGGTTAGGCTCTGGGGAAAGGGAGGGTTAGGGTCAGGCTGCAGGGAAGGGGGAGTTCAGGTTAGGGCCATGGAAGAAGGGGGAAGTTAGGGTTAGGGTAATAGAAGGAGAGGGTTAGAGTAAGGGTTAGAAAAAGGGTTGGGATTAATTTGGATACTTACCATTCGGAGCACCGAATTGTAAGTATCATGCGTTTGCTTGATCAGAACGCATTGTTTTCTATTTAGGTTTAAGAGTGATGAAGTGAATCCAGACTTAAACCCATATGCCCTATTCAGATTTCCGAGTGGTCTTCATTTTATGTGGGGACGGTGCAAAAGGAACGGTGGAGTTTTTCTATCGTAACTCCATACATCTGAGGGGTATGGCCTACAGGATACAGCAGGGATTTGGCATCAGATCTCCGCTGTTTTCGGTGCTCCCTGTTGCGTACACAAGTGGATATGACTTGGTATTACAATCTATATTATATAATGTTTCTATTATATACGCATTGCATATCCACCCAGATTCCAAACTAGCCACCAATTTATGTTCACACAAGTTGGAAGACGTAAGGTTTTGGCTATCTGGAGTGTTGGTGCAAAAGGAGTGATTAGCGGAGCAATTTAAAGGGTATCTGGATTTCGCAGCCTTGTGTTTACGAATACCCCCAAATCCGCTAATTCACACGCATACAATTCATAAGTCTGGGCCCGGTCAATTTCTACAATTCCAGATTTTGTTTTACTGATCACATTAGACCAGAAGCAGACCTTCAAAACTCCAGCTTCAGAGATAACGGAGGTTCGGTTCCGGGACCTCACCGCATCCACAAATCCAGGATGGGAGTCTACTCGCCTCGCTCATATAGATATCCACCAAGTGACCCCTATCATTGATTTCCGCATAGTCTCCCCATAAAATGGCTTCTCTCTCCCCACAGAGCGGAATTCTGTATCCAGATCCGTCATGGAAAAACAAGCACCCACTTTGCTTTTCTATAGGGGACATTTCCGATCATAGTGATCGCAAAACGTCCCCTTGTAGTAATTTGACCCATTATATCTAAGGTAAATTTTAAATAATTATATTTTGCTTAAGTAAGTTTCTGTGCCCAGACATTTATAAACAAGTATTTAAGGTAATTGAATCTTTGTCATTGCTCCATGTTATAATATCGTGGAGAGAAAAACAACACGACCCTCCTCACTTGGATTTGCAATAAATAAGTCTGTGAGGGGTTAAAAGAATAGTAATGATGAAACAAATAGTTGGGAAAGCAGGAGAACATGCCCCATGGCCGTTAACTAGTGTTTACTTCATCATAACATATCCATGGTTTAAATCTTGTTACCTGAGACCCTGGTGTTCTTATCACCATCTCTGCTTGGGAACTATTTACGCTGAATAATAACAGTCAACGTTATGTTGCGATAGAAACATAATCCGCTTTCTGCATTTTTATTTTTTGTTGTTGCTCGTACAAATCAAAACAAACACCTCGGTGCGTATTAAACTGTGGTTGGAGCCACAATTTATGGTGCCTGAGTGTTGTACAACGTGAGATTTCTTTTTATTACTGTTCAGTATCAATAAATAGACAATTTGATATGCACTGCGCCTAATGTTACTGTTGCTCAAACAAACAAAGACAGATGTTGCTAATTAAGTACACATTAAAACACTGTTAATACTGATACACTACTACAGCCGGATGATAATTACACTTATCTTTAATCAGAAAGATCTGTTTGTGTAGAGCTTTCATAATGTAAGCAACACAGATTTAGTTAAGAAACAGCATTCAAGTTTTAAAGAATTCTTTTGTCCGTAAAGTAAACTAATCTATATGAAATCAACTCTTCATTATTTTGTTGTCATGTGATCGGTTGTATAAGTAAATAGAGGAGACCTTTTAAATGGTCTTATGCATGATGGAGACTTGAGCATGTTTTTTGGGTAAAATTATGTTCTCTCAGTGCATGTGCAGGTAACATTTGATGGAGTCATTTTTGTAAAGTCACCTACCATGTGGAATGTGCGTGTACTTGCTTGCACCAGAGTCTGTGTTAGAAGTATCGCACTTGCGTGCTTTTGAACTTAACATTGGCCGTTACGTCCTTGTGCATGCCTCTGTCAGAGCTGAAATGCCCTTTAGTGCCTTGTGAACATAAAGTAGTGTATGTCCAAATTGAGTATAACTCATCACACGCATTTTTCAGTGTGTGGGGCCAACTTACAGATAAAAGGTAGCATGAGACACTTAAATTAAGAAATGAGCTGACAAGATTCTTGCTATGTAGCCTCCTAGCCAACCTGGATAGTTGTGATGCTTCACCAGTTATTGTGCTGACTTTTCAAAAGTTTATCACACACTAGCCAAATCAGGAAGAGTGTGTTGTGCCGAAGGGGTGTAATTACTTCTTGGTGTCTATGAAAATGGAACCAACCATTTCTAGAACCAAATTGGCATCATGGAGGCTTCCAAACTCTCCAGTGAGTCCAGAAGAGTCAGAACACAGCAACCAATCAAATATTTACATTAGCCGATAATCCACTTAATAATAACAGCTGCCTTCTGATTGATTAGTGGAATTTACTGTAAATTTGCTAATTAGATATCATTTTTTTTTTTAAAATAATTTGTAGTTATATAATTCACTATTGTTCCAGAATTCAAGGTTAACACAGTGTAAAGTGAATTATTTTCTTGTTTGACAGACGTTCCACACACCAAGTCTTGGTGATGAAGAATTTGAGATTCCTCCCATTACTCCACCTCCAGAGACCGACCCTGCGCTTGGCATGACAGATGTTCTTCTCCCATTCCAAGTTATGGGAGAAGCATTGGCTGCCCAAAGCAATGACTTCACACCTCAGTTTCCACCCCAAAGTTTGGAACTTCCCTCTATCACTATATCTCGGAACTTGTTAGAACAAGAAGGAATGTTGCACAGCAATGGGCTGACAATGGTGAGTTTAACAATCTAATCCTTTATTGCTGGGGTAGGACGTTTGAAGGTTAAAGACACTTTCTATGTTAAACACGCTACAGCCATGAAAAGTATTGGCCGAACTGTAATTAGCACCATCTCTAAAATTGCTGAAAAATCTGGTTAATCAGCAAAATGAAACAAATGTGCCACTAATTTTGGAATAATTCACCCTGATTTTAAATTATGATATTTAAATCCACAAAAAAATCTTTCTTTTTGATTTATTAAAATAAGATGGAACCTTTTTATGTCTACGAAGTAACTGCTGAGTATCTACAACAGTAAGTAAATATTTTCCAACTCTCAAAAGAAATAATTACAAAATATAAATTCAAATAAAAAATTGAAGCTATATTTAATAATAATGAATAAAGAAAAGCAAAAAAACTAAAGATCATACATGATAGGATCATTCTGGGTTATTTAAAACATGGGCAGACTAGATGGGCCAAGTGGTTGTTCTTTATTTGTCATTTTCTGTGTTACAAATGCGGAAGATTAAGTAAAAATGTATATTACTTTGTATGATTACAGTTTTTTATTTTATTTATGTAGTTTTAATATAATGTTTAGTAAGATAGAAGAGAACAAAAAAACTAAAATCCATAAAAAATGTGCTGTAATATCATAAAACCGTTTGAACTAAGACTATGATTTACATAGAAAATGATATTTTTGTCACAATTTTTTTATTTATTGACAACAAACTACCAAACTGTATTTTGTTCATATTTAATGTCGCCATGGCAGATTAGTTCCTTCTAGTGTTCTTCTCTCTCCTTTCAGTTTTAGCCTCAGGGGTTCGATTTCCTGTGGAGAGTAAAGAAATGAAATGAATAATAGCTATAATCATTGCTAGAAACCAACAGGAGCTAATAATGGTTGAATACAAAATTTGTAATTAAAAACAAGAACCAACAATTAATTTACAGTTCTGAGTGAAAGTGTTATGTTTGGGAAGTGATACAATATGTAAAATGTGAACTGTACAGCCATTATGCTATTTGTTGACATGTCATGCTTCATATAAATAAATCTATTATCTATGGGTGAATATGAGTTAGGTCAGTATTTGCTATGATGTTATGTTGTGCCATAAATCTCAGTTAGCCTTTGGAAATGTCATAAATTTCATAAAGATATGAGATGTAAATAGTGTTAACAAAAACTTGATTTCAGCTGGCCTACAAAAAGTAAAAAAAATGCATCAGGACGATATATAGAAGATTTTGACCCCTGCAGAGCTGATATTGTTAGGAGTTATTGGGAGATATTATTAGGATTGGTGCAGGGGGTTGATGAGAGAGCCACAATTCTTAGCAATGTGTGGTCACTATAAAATGTCGCTCTTCGGGAACATTGCTTTGTGTGTAGCCAGCTTTAATCTCACAGGTTTTAAGATTAGTCACATATCCAGACTTAAGTTCACTTTAAGTACAATCTCGTAGTGTGTTTACACAATCGTGAGCATTCTACATTCCCTGGAGACTCCCCTCGGACGCACGTAATTTACTTGATTTACGAGTACCAAACTCTACCTTAACTTTTTCTTGCGTAACTACGGTCATATGTAATGGATTGAGGCATGTAACTGCCTAACCCCGCCCATACTGTATAATTTAAATGCTTCCCTCTGCCTACAGTGCGTATTTGCGGCTGTTGTAGGGATGACACGCCTCTTTGTACGTAGTTACGTGGAAGGTATGCACGATCAGAGTCACGATGCCTAACAGCTGCCATGCGCATGCGCAGTACATACAAATAGTCGAAATTACGCATGCAGCAAGCGTAAAAATGCTCTCGTGCTTAACTCTGGATCTGGCCCAATTAAGTTTGTTACCCCTGTACTAACTGGGTGGACCTCTATTACAGTTGGAGGGGGGAGGAGTGGGAGTCCCAATGCCAGTTCCTCAATAGATGTCCCAGTAAAAAACAAAGCTCACCAAGAGCAAAGAAAACTCCTAAAAGTTTTGCCAACTGTCCTATCCATTTAGCAGTCATATTACAATATTTTTTTCTGATTTTGTTTGTTTTGTTTTATATGGGGGTTTTTGTTTGTTTTTTGTTTTGCACTAAGTAGTAGATTATTTATACTGCCATTGTTCTTCTGGTTGTTTTTGGGATTACCTGTGAATGAGGCAGTTGTTATGGTCTCTGAATAATGGATATTCACCAAGGAGCTATGAACAGCAACCGATCAGTAATTCTAGTTCCTAATGAAGAGGAAGTGGCGGTGTGGGTATTTAAGCTTGTTCAGAGGCTAGTGGGTGCATCAGGCCTTGGTTCTTAATACAGCACATTTTCTGGGACATTTTCCAGCAGTTGAAGCAGATTCGCTGTAAGAGCCAATAAAAAATTAGAATGCATAAAAAGGGGCCTAGATGCCAGGGAAGACTGTCATTTTGTCACTGTATAAATCGTTGGTAAGGCCTCATCCCGAATACGGAGCTCAGTTCTGGGCACCAATCCATAAAAAGACATTTTGTAACTAGAAAGGGTTCAAAGAAGGGAGATAAAATTGATAAAGGGTATGGAGTCATTGAGCTATGAGGAACGACTGGCCAGTTTAGACATATTTAGTTTAGAGAAGAGGCGTCTAAGAGGAGATATGATGACACATATATATACAAATACATCAAGGGTCCTGACTGAAACAAAATGGCGACCGCTTCATCTGATTCAATTATAGGATAGGGTTCGCAGGAAAACCATAGTAGGTTGCACTTGATAGACCGGTGTCTTTTTTTTTTTTAAGCTGTGTAGACTATATAGACATATATTAAAGTTAGTAAGGAAGGTTTGCATAGTTACAAACATACAGTCCTTGTGATCTAAGAGATATGCACTTTCAATGCGTAATTGGGCAATCGGACGGAGCTGTGGGTTCGGTCCATAGTGTGTACTCCTAAAAATTGAAAGCAATATGAAAACCATTAAACTCCAGACTGGATCCAGACATCTGAATATTTGTTGATTTTTGTTTTTTTTTTACCACCTTCCATGCTTTTCAGACTTAAGAGCAAGTGGGCTTTTAGACCGCATATACGTAATCTACGTATCGAAACGATACGCAGATTACGTACAATAGCTACTACCCATGCGCAGTAGCTATTGTTCATTGAATTACGTCCGTCTATGGAAGACAGATGTAGTTCTGGATCCGGCCCAATGAAATTTGTGACAGAGAGGCATAGCTGAGAATATAAGTGGGCATTGCCTCTTAGGTGACAATGTAGGTGTTCTCTCTCCCTGTGACTTTGGAATTTCCCCTTGTTCGAGTCAGAAATCTTAAGGTAGCCTTTGGCTGTTGAAAGTTCCTCCGCAGTGGGAGGGGTTAAAATGTGAACGCACAATGTCTGCGTAGATCCAGACTTAATTACATAAACGCTAATGTTTTAATACATTCTGTTACATTTTGCTGATGGTTTAAACATTTGTAATCACACTTGCTAATGCGCTGTATAAACTTGGTCTTCATTATCAGTCATTATTAGTCACAATTGTCACCATCTGCAAACAATTTCACCGTCTGTAAAATCATAAAATTTGGACTCTGTACCTTACGGCTTTTTCAAGGCTGTGTTTGAAAACATTGTTCTGCTCTGCCTAGCAGAACCGAAAGACATCAATAGACAGAGCAGAGTCTTGTTATTGTGTACAGTCTAATGTACATAACTAATCATTCCAGCGTTCACCTTTCTCAAGCATCACAGTACAGAGCATATCGCGAACAAAAGACAGGCCTGAATTAATTTCCATCTGCCTGTGTTAATTTGCCAATTTATTATCTAGATTGCTTGGCCTTTCTGTTTTGTTACACAGTTCATTAAAATCTCCCAAATCAATATTTTGATAGTTCTTAATAAGATGTCTATCTGTTCTTACTAGAAGGGCAGATATTTATCAATAGACCAGCAATGAATCATTAAATTAGTTATTGGTTAAATTGTTTTACCTATAATGAGAAAAAGCCTTTAGGAAGCTATACCCATAGGGGGCAATCAGTACAGGAATCTTAGTTCATATTCTGTATTAATGTGTTGTTGTTGCAAGATTTCCCTACCAGATACTGCAGTACTTAGAAATGCACAGGGTGTTGGTGTCCTTGGAATTGTTTTGATCATTGATTGCTTGAATAATTGTTACTCAGATGCTTGTCATGAAAAACTCTGTGTTAAACTTCTTTTCTAGAAAGTGGGATGTTGGTAATGACTCCAACTATTTGGAAAAGGTTGCCAATGAGTCACAGAAGATTTAGATGCTAATTAATCTTGGTCTGTTTATCCCCTTTGGTACATTATCCTTTCTGGTTTTTAATGTATTGCTAAAGCTGAACATCCACTAAAAAGTCAGATCCAGTGCTCCGCGAGCAGTGGAATTCCATTGTCTGATCACCGCGTGATCCCAATTTCCGTGTGTGAGCAAGGGGAGACCACTCCTTGTTCTTTTTATTGGTTTTATATTTTTATGCTATATGTAAGTTTATTTGTTTGTTTTTTTTTGCACAATTTTATATTAAAGTATACATTCTTATATACGTTGTAACACTTCTCACGTCACAACTATGTTATTTTTATTTATCTCTTTAGTACTTTATTTTGTGGAGTCCTTTAGGTCTCACCACTACCAGCCTTTTAAGGCAGAATTTTTTTTATATATATCAACTTTCCCTGAAGTAAGGAGATATTTTGTATTACCATTTAAGTGACTTTCCTTTTAACTGTACTCCACTTCGATATTTTTCTATGTGATATATTAATCTTTCACCTTTTATATTTGTATAGTTTTTTAAATACTACCTTTAAAAATATTTCTATTTCTGAGATATTCTTTTTGACCTGTTAGGAGTACATTGAGCTTTTAGTATACACCTATTGATTTATTAGCAGAGTTACTTGTCCATCAACAACCTATTCCTTTTTTACACCACTCCCTTTGCATGTACGGGACTGGAACGCACTGCAGAGCTGTGACTGGAGTAAAGAGGAGTAATGGGGGTGGGAAGGGGTAGACTATGGTCAACTCTGTTTACAGTAATAATAATTGTAAGTGATAGTGGTAAGTCATTTGATGCCCATTGCTATTGGGATATGTCTACTGTTGTGGTGCCATCCTTGTTGGAGAAATGGATGATGCTGGGTTAGGGTGGAAACTGGTGCCCATGGCGGTGGTAGTGAAGGATCTATTGCTGGTGTACATGGTGGTGTTAGTGTAGGATCTATTGCTGGTGCCCATGGCGGTGTTAGTCTATTGCTGGTGCCCATGGTGGTGATAGTGCAGGATCTATTGCTGGTGCCCATGGCAGTGTTAGTGTAGGATCTATTACTGGTGCCCATGGCAGTGTTAGTGCAGGATCTATTGCTGGTGCCCATGGTGATGTTAATGCAGGATCTATTGCTGGTGCCCATGCCGGTGTTAGTGCAGGATCTATTGCTGGTGCCCATGATGATAGTGCAGGATCTATTACTGGTGCCCATGGTGGTGTTAGTGCAGGATCTATTGCTGGTGCCCATGGCGGTGATAGTGCAGGATCTATTGCTGGTGCCCATGGCGGTGTTAGTGCAGGATCTATTGCTGGTGCCCATGATGATGATAGTGCAGGCTCTATTGCTGGTGCCCATGATGATGATAGTGCAGGATCTATTGCTGGTGCCCATGGCGGTGTTAGTGCAGAATCTATTGCTGGTGCCCATACCAGCCTTTTAAGGCAGAATTTTTTTTATATATATCAACTTTCCCTGAAGTAAGGAGATATTTTGTATTACCATTTAAGTGACTTTCCTTTTAACTGTACTCCACTTCGATATTTTTCTATGTGATATATTAATCTTTCACCTTTTATATTTGTATAGTTTTTTAAATACTACCTTTAAAAATATTTCTATTTCTGAGATATTCTTTTTGACCTGTTAGGAGTACATTGAGCTTTTAGTATACACCTATTGATTTATTAGCAGAGTTACTTGTCATCAACAACCTATTCCTTTTTTACACCACTCCCCTTGCATGTACGGGACTGGAACGCACTGCAGAGCAGTGACTGGAGTGCAGTGGAGTAATGGGGGTGGGAAGGGGTAGACTATGATCAACTCTGTTTACAGTAATAATAATTGTAAGTGATGGTGATAAGTCATTTGATGCCCATTACTATTGGGATATGCCTACTGTAGTGGTGCCATCCTTGTTGGAGAAATGGATGATGCTGGGTTGGGGTGGAAACTGGTGCCCATGGCGGTGTTAGTGCAGGATCTATTGCTGGTGTCCATGGCGGTGTTAGTGCAGGATCTATTGCTGGTGCCCATGGCGGTGTTAGTGGAGGATCTATTGCTGATGCCCAGTTATTGACACAGCCTTCATTTCCATTTTATTATGTACGCAATATTTTGGAAGCCACAACGGGCAAAACCATAGGAAAAATGGGCTGTTTTCAGTTGCATTCCCATTTTACATGATGCATCCCCCATGTCGTGCAGTTGGCACACATTGGTGACTTTTACCATGCTGTTTAAGCATATATACAATTTGCCGATGAGTGTAAATCTGCGTGTATGTGTGACCAGCATCATGCTAAGTAATGATTATTTGCATGTGGTTTTTCCAGATGATCATCTTTACACGTCAGGATCAGGCACTGTTTGTTTGCTGCAATATCACACTGAGCTAAATGAAAACGAGAGAGCAAGAAGCAGAGAAGAGTTATTACTATTCACAGTACAATAAGAGAAATACACATTAATTGGTCACAATTCGTCTTGTATGTGAAGTAGTTTATATTTATTTGAAGTGATAGAAATCGAGGTGTATTTCACTGTTTATACATATAGGTCAAGATCCAGACCCATGTTCTCTCTACTTTTCAACGCATAGCGTATTTACGCTTTTGTAATTACTATGCACTCCCCTCGGTCGTATGTATATTTGCCGTTTTACGCTTTTTCCAAACCCTATCTTTACTTTTCCAAGCGTAACAGCTGTTGTCCATAACGGCTGCACGTACTTATGCGCCTAAGCATGCCCATACTGTACGAATTTAATTCCTCACCCCGCCTCCAAAGCATAATTACGGGTGTCGTATGTCTGACATGCCCCTTCGTCTGTAGTTATGCTGTGGATTGTAGGCTTGTAAGTATGTTCAGATTTTCGGGCCATAACATCTGCCGCGCATGCGCAGAACATGCAAAACAGCGTTTTTACGACTCCGGCTAGCATAAATACGCCAGCGGTCGTAGCTCTGGATCTGGCCCATAGTCCCGTATATATATGTATACATAATGCATGTATTATATATAAATATTTATGTAGATTTTCTCAAGGTCTGTTAATTACAAGACCACTTTCATCGCTCGCAAGGTCTTCCAAGGCTTTACCTCTCATTACGTTTTCCCATTCGTCCTCACTTAAAATGTGGTCAGATCGTAAGTCTGGATGGGGCATCCTGCGTAAGGCACACCTATAATGTAAAATTTACAACCTTTCCCCCTCCCACTAGCACTCAGTCTGATTGGACACTTGTTGTAGTGAAAGTTTGGATCATTCTCGGCACATGCACAAACGCAAAAAACTATTGCAAACTTCTCTCTTTTTGAAAGCTGGCATTTGTTTAAGCGATATATTTGTTTATGCTTAGTCCTTTCCTTGCAAAATGATTAATGTCTATTTATATAGCGCCACTAATTTGTTATTTTTATAACGCTGCACTGAGAATATTTTTTATTCCAATCCCAAGTGTTGAAGAGAACTAACACAGTAGTACAATAAATATTACGAATAGTACGAAAAATAGTACAAAAAATAGTACGAATAAAATCACATCTTTTGTTCTGTGGTCTACTTGACACATTCACCTATAAACTTGAACGCACAATTGCCAGAGGTACAGTTAAAAATAGGTTATGTCAAAGTTCTTCAATGCTTCCCCCAGGGTTTGTGTTGGCCAGATAAATAATAATATTTTTGCACTGCCCTCATATATTTCCCAGTGGAAGACTGTTAAAAATAAACTGTGACTTCTTATTGTTTCATAGACATCTTGAGATCCATAAACCAAAGACAAGATGCTTGTTATCTTAATACGATAAGCTTTGATACAACCACATAATGATTGTCACAAATAGCTATTTTTTTTCTCAATACCAAACAATTTTCATTATTATATCATGCGCTCATTCTGAATACAGTTTTTAACTGTGCAAACAATAAAAAAAAATAGTTGCAATATCTATAAAGTATATTAATTCCTTTGTATATAAGACTCTTTTTTTGTGTATATATATATATATATATATATATATATATATATATACACAACTTACCTTAAGTACCATATATGCAAAGTTTACAGCTTAATCTTGAAAACATACATACTGTATATACATTAGAGTTTAGAGGGTGTGATGTTAACTGCAATCTGTTGTTACAATCTCTCTCCATCTCTCTCTCCCCTTCCCCACCCCCTCTCTCTCTCCCCCTCTCTCGCTCTCTCTCTCCCTCCCCCTCATTAGTCTACACTACAGCTACCTTAGATAGTAACTACTAGACACACACTATATAGTAACAACTATCAAGGGTACAGGTAGGATAGTATTAATGTATTTGAGGTTAGTGTCGGTAGTATAGTATTAATCTAATTGAGGTGAGGGTCTTGGTCTACATTAGGGGTTGTGAGTTAGGATTAGTGTAAATGATTTAATATTGAAACCACATTATTCTAATTTAAATAGAATCCCATGAAATTTTCAATGTTTCATTGTTTAAGACAATAATCGTGAATAACACAGCTTCTTCTAATGTCCCTCGTCCTTGTCTTATACATGAAGTCTATCTAAATTCAGAGAAAAAACAGTCTGTATTTGCTTTTCCAGCACCCCCCTTTTTAACACCTCCCAATAATCTGTCTAGCTAGCTGAGCAGTATTGACATCAGTGCTACATCAATTTCAAAAAGTGGATTATTTTTACAAGACAGCTATTGTGACATATTGGGTCAGTCATAAATGAAAGATATTCATGCAAGCATGCAATACTTGTAATGAAGTCTCACTCTGACCTTCTGTATGATTGATTCGGTAATTTAGTTTTCTCAGGCAGTGCCTGAAATGAAATGGAATCATGTTGAACAAGTTCTGAATACCCACAGTGCACCAGGAGAAAGAAAAATCTGCAGCCCCAGAGGCTTGCAAGTGAACAGCTGAACGATTTATCTGTGTGCTATTATAGCCTATGCCAGAATTCAACATTTCTTTTTCTCTTTCCTTTTTTTTTTTTCTTATTTGGCTTAAGTACTTAATTCTGCAGGTAGCTCTAAATGGGAAAATAAAATACTGTTCAGATTTAAAATGACAGGACAGAAAGTATGTGCAAGCTACTGATAAAATATCTTGAATAGAACTGACCTTTCATGTAGCTGAAAGTTACTTGGGAATTTGTCCTTATAATTACCATATAGATTATTTTTATTTCTTTCCTGCAATGAAACACTTCTCAGAACAGCAGTGGTGATTGAATGGGAATTGAACTTGTTAACATTCTCTTCTGCTTAGTCTGTTGTACGTAAGTGAAGGTTAGCTTTGATAAATTTAGGAATTCTTTTTTTCCTCTCGATAAACAAAAAAGCAGTCAAATATATTATTTTGGGACCTTTTAATCCTCCACTTAAAAAAAACAACAACAAAGAGTTATTAATTGAGATAAAAAAAATCAATTAGAATGTTACCTGGATACTTTCTTCCATATCAAAAAGACCTACTACGATAGGCTCAGGGCTACTTTAGTTTCAAAAAATAAAATAAAAATGATATGTGTGTGTGTGTGTGTGTGTGTATATGTATGTATGTATGTATAATATGTATAATATGTATACACACACACACAGGTAACAAGAGAAGAAATTGTAATTATTATATTTTCTTTGACACAACCTGTTGTAGTAAAGTATTTGAGACACAAAACATGCCATGACATTGCGCTCTCCAATATTGTCTGTGGGGCCCAGCGAGGACCAGCTTTTCCCCTGGATGGGGATAGAGGGGGCATCGGGCACTTAAAAATGTTTATCTCACTTTGCCATTGTGGTTTAATAATAAATAAGTAACTACTAAGGTAAAGGTGTGTGTTTGCTCTGGGAGAAGAGCGCAGAGGGTAGGAACCGCCAATGAGGGGTATGGGTCCCCATTGTGAATGGCCCTATATTGATAGAGCAATTCTCTACCAGCCAGTTCTGAACTGGAAGAGGAAATGCGACCGATCCCTGGAGCACCGAACATGGTACTCCAAATGGTAAGTATCGCCAACCCTTGCCATAACCCTCCACTTCTATTACCCTAACCCAAACCTTCCCTTCCCTGCAGCCGGACCCTAACCCTCCCCCTGGAGAGGTTACTTACCTCTCCTGCAGGGGGGTCTGGCGGGATCTGAAAATGAATGGATGAGTATGTCGATCGGCATACTCATCAATTCATAAAAATCTAAAATCGGTGCTAAAATGAACTTTCGTCTGCTTCAGAAAGCAACCCCATAGCGGGGACTCCCACCGGTACACTGTACAATAACTTTCCTAAAAAGGCAGAGCTGACGGGGTGAGATGTGAGAACATGGGCAAAATGGTCGAAAATCTCTACCCAAAAATTGGCTTGTTCCTGCTGTTGGACCAAATGCAACAAACAAAACAAAAACTCTTCTCTCTCCCATAATTTTCTCTAAAGAGATGTCGGAGGAAACTAAAGTAAAACTTCCTGCATTTTAGAGTGGGAGCAGGTTGATGGGGACATAAAATGCAGTCTGTATAATGAAGAAAGTCTTATTTGAAAAGGCCATAATAATATAATACACTTATTTACAGATGTAGTCCGCATGGTCCCCATGTGATATTTCAAGTAATCCAAGATAATTAACTTTGAAACCATTTGCTAAATTGCATTCCTGTGTCATGACTCAAGATAGAACAAATACATTTTGAAAAAATATTGGCTGCATTTGTTTATCTGTTGCCCTTAGATACAAAAGCAGATTTGTTCTTTAAATAGTTTTGTTTAATACGCAGAGCTTATCTTTTTGTCACTGCAGCGGAGAGCTAAAAGGAATCCTCTGATGTGAATTATTATCATTTTAAATTTAAGCTAATTTTTTTTTAAGCAGATTTTTTTCTTAGAGAAATTCTGACTTCTAGATTGGACATAAAATATTTCCAGATAACATAGGAAAATAAGGTAAAGAAACTGCAGAATTGCTTGTTATGGCCTAGGTAGGAAGACTAGATCGATCATTTTATGCTTTATACATGGAATTAAAATACATAAATAAATAAACAAACAAACCCTTACCAGTGCCATAATAAAGACTTTCAGGGTCCTCCTTTATTGAATTTATATATCATTTGGTGGCCAATATCACATTCTTGTTAACGATTCTATTAAATACCAGGGATGATGAGCTTACACCCCAGTGCTGCATGGAGAGTAATTCCCAGTCACTCCTTCTGGCTCAGAGCAGATTCTTTCCTGGTGGGAAGTTGACCGCCACTGCCATCATCACCACCACCACCACTTTTTGAATTATACAGCCTGAAGGCAAATGCCTTCTCCCACACTCTGGCACCACTATGGTCAATGAATAGAGTTCATAATCCATCTACAAGACATCAAAAGTTAGAAAAACAAAATATACTTTCTCATACTCAAAAAAGGCTGATATTTATGTCTATATCTACAGTAAAAGAGGCAAATTTACCTCACCTATACCATATAGAAGCTGTAATGCCTCTTTATTACCCCATGTACGAACCCTTCTTGATTGGCCTTTAACCCTTGCCACATGTCACTCCACCAATATATTTTTAGCCACACTTTGCCAGACTACGTGTAAAACCAAGTGCTTGTGTGCCTTAAAGCTTATTAATCCCTCTGTTATCTCAAGTCAAATGGTATAGAGGTCTAATCCATGCTGTAAGTGGGTGTTGAAGTGTAGTGTGTGTAATAAAGGGTGGCGTGATAGAGACGCTATGATCATTTTTATCTGGTAAAGAGATAATTAAAGGGGTTTTACAGTGTTGTGGAATACACAGCCATACTCTTACCTTATAGAAACGAGAGGCGTCTCAGAAAGCAACACAGTCATATTGATTGGTAAGTGTTATAAAATACTGATTTATAAATACATTCATTGGCCGACACACTTTCTCTCCCCCTTCCGCAATTTGAAAACCTGGTGCAAAGCATTTAGGAGAGAAAATTTGTTTCAATTATAATTGTTTAACATTGTATAAGTGCAAGATTAAGGCCTGTATTCAGAGTAGCGGACGTATAACATATACATCCGGTGTTTAGCGATTTTTACTATTGCGCATGCGTAGTAATTATTTAACGTAATCTACGTATCTTTTTTTTCTTATGTAGATTGCGTAAATGCATTTCTTACGCAATTTACATAAGAAAAAGATACTTAGATTCCGTTAAAAAAATACTATGCATACGCAGTAATAAAGATCGCTAAACACCGGTTTATACATCCGCTACTCTGAATACAGGCCAAGTCTTTTTTTCTCTATTTATTACAATGTTTTTGAAACCGTGGGAAATTGTTACAGTTGAAGGATTGGGCACATTATTATATTTGTGAGCCTTAGAATAATTCTGTCTCGCATAAGGGCACAGATAAGTCAATAGCAATACTGAGGATTGTGCCCTAAAGAGCGTAAATAGTGTGCAAGCAGAT